>RXID01014604.1:0-552305 GCA_005019695.1 Trichopus zeylanicus subsp. travancoricus | reverse complement strand
GCCCCCCCCCCCCCCCCCCCCCCCCCCCCCCCCCCCCCCCCCCCCCCCCCCCCCCCCCCCCCCCCCCCCCCCCCCCCCCCCCCCCCCCCCCCCCCCCCCCACCCCCCCCCCCCACCCCCCCCCCCCCCCCCCCCCCCCCCCCCCCCCCCCCCCCCCCCCCCCCCCCCCCCCCCCCCCCCCCCCCCCCCCCCCCCCCCCCCCCCCCCCCCCCCCCCCCCCCCCCCCCCCCCCCCCCCCCCCCCCCCCCCCCCCCCCCCGCCCCCCCACCCCCCCCCCCCCCCCCCCCCCCCCCTCGCACCGCACGCCGCTACAGCAAGCGGAGCAAGCATAACGGACGAAAAAGAGTGTGGTCATCTAGTTCGAGAGGCTCACAAAGAATTAGCAATATTTAGAATTTCTTCCCGCGGTCCTTTTTCAAACATATTAAGGGTCTATTTTTTAATTTATAACTATTAATGGTAATTATAAATATAAACAAAACACACCTAATGTCTTTTTTGTACAATTTTATTTAAAAATATGATTAAAAACTATAGACTATTATAAATAAAAATATTGAAGGGGTCTATTTGTAAATGTACAATATGAAACTTGTAATTTTAAATTTTAAGTTTTGAAACCTTCGATGACTTATTTGTAAAATTTATTTATAAAGTAAATAAATTTTGGACGTATTTATAAAGAAAAATATTAAAAGTGGTCGTCTATTTTTAAATGTAAAAAATAATAGTAAACTTGTAATTTGAAACTGATATTAAATTTCACGCAAAATACAGTGAAAGTTTAAAATTTTCAAATTTCAAATTACAAGTTTAATATTTTTTACATTTAAAAATAGACGACCACCTTTAATATTTTTCTTTATAAATACGTCCAAAATTTATTTATTTTATAAATAAATTTTACAAATAAGTCATCGAAGCTTTCAAAGCTTAAAATTTAAAATTACAAGTTTCATATTGTACATTTACAAACAGACCCCTTTAATATTTTTATTTATAAATAAGTCTATATTTTTAATCATATTTTAAATAAAATTTTACAAAAAAGACATTAGTGTTTTGTTATATTTATAATTACAAATTTAATATTTATAAATTAAAAAATAGACCCTTAAATTTTTTTTTTAAATAACTCTAAATTTTTTTTTAAACTAATTTTTACATCTTTACATTTAAAAATAGACCACCTCTAATATTTTTCTTTATAAATACGTCCAAAATTATTTATTTTATAAATAAATTTTACAAATAAGTCATCGCTTAAAATTTAAAATTACAAGTTTCATGTCGTACATTTACAAATAAACCCCTTCAATATTTTTATTTATAAATAAGTCTATATTTTTAATCATATTTTAAATAAAATTTTACAAAAAAGACATTAGTATTTTTTATATTTATAATTACAAATTTAATATTTATAAATTAAAAAATAGACCCTTAAATTTTTTTCAAAAAAATAACTCTAATTTTTTTAAAAAAACTAATTTTTACAAATACACCCCTCGCCAAAGGCCCGACGGCGCGCCGGACGGCCCGCCAGGACGCGGCCGCGAACGGCCTCCGCACGCGGAACGGAGGCCGAGGCCGGCGTCGGCATGCAAGCGCGGACGGCCAAGGCCGAGGCCGTTCTGCCCCCGTGTGCCGGGGACGGCGGCCGAGGCCGTTCTGCCCCCGTGTGCCGGGGACGGCGGCCCAGGCCGGCGCGCCGGCGTGCGGGGACGGACGGCCTTGGCCTGGCCGTCCGCGCCCACGTGCCGGTTGCGACGGCCTCGGCCTTCGGCCTCCGCGTGCGAGCGCGCCGGCCTCGGCCTCCGTCCCCGACACGCGGGGGCGGAACGGCCTCGGCCGTGGCCGTCCGCGCCCACGTTTCGGCGCGCGGCGCCCCGCCTCCGCCTCCGCTCCCGCCGCCTCCGCCCCCGCCGCCGGCCGTCCCCACCCCCTCTCGCCCGCGCGACGGGGTTTATTTCAAAAAATCCGAATTTCGAGGACTTTTCTATAAATCAGAATAATTTCAGGGGTTTATTTGCAAAAATTTGAATTTCGAGGACTTGTTTGTAAATCTGATTTCTTTCAGGGTGTTATTTGCAGAAATCCGAATTTGGGGACTTCTCTGTAAATCGGAATAATTTACGGGGGTTTATTTGCAAAAATCCGAATTTCCATGACTTTTTTGTAAATCTGATTTTTTTCAGGGTGTTATTTGCAAAAATCCAAAATTCGGAGGGTTAAATATAAAAAAGTTAGTTTTTAGGGGGTATATGTAAAATAACCGGGGGTAAAATTGGAATTTTTTGGCAAAATTTTGATTAAATAACAATCAGGGGGTTGTGGGTAAATATGGGCGAATTTGAGGGGGGTGGGGGTAATTACGAAAATTACGGGGGGTTTACCGTAATTAAGGCTAATTACGGGGGGTCACCCGTAATTATCCCATAAAATTATCACCTATGCCTTATCGACTATGCAAATACTTCTAACTCAAGATATTATCACTTATACCTCATTGGCTATAGAAATACTTTAGAATCAATGAAGTTATCACTTACGCTTTATTGACTATGAAAAAACTTCGAAATTAATGAAATTATCACTTATGTCTTACTAGGTATGGAAATATTTAATCAAATAAAGCTATCGTTTATGTCTCATCGGCTGTGAAAATACTTCAAATCAAATGAAGCTATCGCTTACACCTCATTGGCTATGAAAATACTTCAAATCAAATAAAGTTATCACCAATGCCTTATTAGCTAACGAAAATACTTCAAGCAAAATGAAATTATCACCATCATCTTATTGGCTAATAGAAATACTTCAAACTAAATGAAGTTATTACTAATGCTTAAAGCTATTGAAAATACTTCAAACTTCTCTTATCTTCTTCCATGTTCTACTGGACTACATTGTCAATATCTACTGAAAATCAAGTCAAGATCCATTCGAGTTAGACTCTACGTGGTCCAGTACATGAGAGTGGGATAACAGTGCATATCAGAGCTTCTTCTCCACTCTTTTTTTTCCTTTACTTCTTTTATATTTTCTATAATTTTATGTTAAAATTTGGTGTAAAATGAGAGTATACCATTGTTTAAATCATGTACTCTTTCTTAAAATTGATTGAATGCTTTCTTCTTTTCTTTTTATGTCTCTATTTCATTAGCTAGGTTTCTTACTTTAGAAGTTTCCTGATAATCGTTAGGGTAATTAACAATAGGGATTCCCTACTCCTCTTTCCCAATCACATCAGAGATCTTGGTAAAAAAATCAAATCCAATTCAAATCACAAGAATTCATAATAATGGAATAGTGCAATATATAAATAGAGAGGTGGAGAAAGGTTTAGTGACTAATCGTGTCTACTTCATAACCCTTGCCTTAATCTTGAGGATTTTAATCACTCCACTAGTGATGTTATTTCTTGAGGTGAAACCAAGTCTTTATAAACCTTTGATCTAATGGAGAAAGTACCACTCTATATTAGAGCTAATTCTCTTACACTCTTCTAATACTTAGAAGAGTACTCAACCTTCTCCTAACAACCTAGAAGAGTTATAAGTATATAGATGAAAAAATAAAGAAAAAATCTCACAATAAGAATCTCTCAAAGATTGAGATACAAAGGCAATGAGGATATGAAAGTTAAAGTCTATTTGAGCTCTCGTTAGGGCTAGATAACTTGAAAAACTTGGATTTTACTCTAAATATATTTGTATAAAAAATTTTTAAACTAATATATAATCATTGGAGCAAAAACTAGCCATTGTGAATTACCCTTAGTTGTTTTTGCCACGTTTGGACACCCTAAACTAATGTTTAGTCATCGAAACCACTCTAATGGTCAACAAAAATCTAGCCACTAAGTTTTGTCCTCATGTGTTTGGATGTCTCAACCATATGTTCAGCCAACTGAACATTGAGTTCAGACAATTAAAGTTTGCAAAATCAGAATATTGATTTTATATCTATCAGTTTTGGGCATCTGGGGGCCTCTAAACTTGACTTTGAGCACTGGAACTATCAAGTTTAGGTGACCAAACATGACAAAAAAACTTATTGAAAGTTTTCTACAATTTTAGCTACTTGACACAACTTCAATTTAACTTGGATAAAGGTAAAATGAGCCGATGATGACACATCCAAATTAAATAAGGTGTCATCTAAAATCTCAAATAAATTAACTATTAAAATCTTGACTCAACAAAAATGAAAAGTTAAATTTATGAGCTTAGAGTTGATCTTCCACTTTGACCATCTTTAAGCTTTTATTTTGATCTTCAAGTTTCATCTTCATATTACCATCCTTTTTATCTTTTAGTCATCATCTTCATTATCCAATGAAATTTGTTTGGAGACTCAATTCTTCTTGATCATGGATGATTATTCATAACACTAAAACTTATCATAATTAGATAAACTTGTTAAACTCTAATTTGATCATTATCAAAATTCAAATGGCAACATATACAATGTCCCATTTTCTCTCCTTTTCAGAACTGTCAAGTAGCGCTTGATGACATAGTGCGGCTCAATGGGTTCTATCCTTGTGTGATATAATCATCGAAGTTGGATTTTCATTACAATTGTTGAGATGTGGCTCTACCTTACAAAAATGAAGTCACGGGATGTAAGAAAGAAGAATGCAAAGAAGCACCTTAGCCAAGACAAGACATAGATGTAATATAATATGTAGGAAGTATGCAGAGCTATTGATTATGATGCAATCAATTGACTTGGTTTAGGTAGTGTTTGGATAGGCTTTTGCTTTTGAAAGTGGTAGAAGTGGTAGAAGTGACTAAAGTGAGAAGTGATAAAAGTAACAAAAATGTAATTTTGGTCATTTGGTAAATTTTAATGTGAAAATAAAAGAAATGACAATTCTATGAATTCTGTGATTTCAGTTATTTATATAACAAGATTCAAAGTGAGAGGTGTAATTTCGGTCGTTTGGATAGCGTGATATGTGAAAGTGGAGAAGTGATTTGATAGTTATATTAATTAAAAATATAATATTTATTAATAAATAAAACTAATTTAACTATAATTTTAAAATTAGTTATAATATTTTTAATAATTAAGATAATAAAAATAATATAAAAAATATTTATAATTAAGATAATTAGGATAATTATGATAAGAAATTGGACAACTATAATATTAACTAATTATAATGTGTGGCAAATAAATTTGAGATTTTTAATATTACTACAATTATAATAATATGTGGCAAATAATATTAATACAATTATAATATTAATTAAATAAAATAATTTGAAATTTTTTATAAATATACCCCTAAAAATTAAATAATTTTGTAAATAAATCCTTATAATTAGAAAATTAACAGAATGATCAACTTAAATTGAAATCAATTAAGGCATTTTTTGTAAATATATCCCTAAAAATTTAATAATTTCTAGTAAGATACCTATTACAATAATAATTAGATTCGATGTTGTACAACTCTTCAAAATTGTGATAGCACTAATACAGTTAAAAAGTTTATTATACTTCTGAAAATAACAAAGAAATCATATTACGAACAATGTTTTGATGTATCCAACACATCGGCAACATGCCAGTTACCTTATAATATTCCAATCAAAATTTGCAAAAATAACAAAAAGATTGTTTTGGAAATATGATTTTTTTGATTGACCATTTAAAACTCCTACAAATGCACAAACCAACTACTCTTGGTCTAAGTTTACTACTCACCAAGAAGGCTTTTGATTATGTTAGAATCACCTAAATAAATAAACATCCATTGGTTACAAAAAAGAAATAGGTAGTGCAAATAGAAGAGAATATAAAACCTAAGAGTGGCAATTCCCACCATGATCAATAATACTAAGATTTGATGAAAATCCCAAAGATAGTCGATATAGAGACCAAGTAATTAACAGAAGTTCTGAAAATAGTCGATGTAGAAACTAAGTCATTAATAAAAGTTCCATAAACAATTATTATAGAGACTAAGTATTGATGAAAATTTCAATGATAATTATTGTAGAAACTAAGTCATTGATGGAAGTTCTAAAGATAGTTATTATAGAAATTAAGTCATTGTTAGAAGTTCCAGAGATATTCATTATATAGACTAAGTTATTGACAGAAGTTTCAGAGATTATTGTTGTAGAAATTAGGTAATTGATGAAAGCTCTAGAGATAGTCATTATAGAAACTAAGTTATTGATAAAATTTTCAGAGATAGTCATTCTAGATATTAAGTTATTGATGGAAGTTCCAAAAATAGTCGATAGAAAGATACAAGGTAGGTTTATTTGCTAGTTGGTTTGTGGACTTACTACTTGCTTACTCCCTTAGCCCATTACGAAAAATATATTTAGCAAAAGAACCTTCCTTCGGCTCCTATAAAACCTTCCTTACCTTCTTCTTGCTATAGTAAAATAAAAGGGAAAAGGACTAAAAAGCTTGACTTAAACACCAAGGAAAAGTTCTAGAACGAGGGAATGAATGACTACTACTCCTTTTGCCAACTCATATAAGGGAGGGATAGCTAGAGACAAGACAAGACTTTCTAAAACTCAATACTCCTATAGTGCAGCTCTATACACAATATCATCTTCCTTGCTTAGGACAAAAATGAAAACTTCTTTTACTAATACTAAAACCAAGGGATTAGCTTAATAGCACCTTCCTTACTCCTACTCCTAGCACCAACTACTTTTACATTTATCCCAATGGACTTCAAAGAGGGGTTAGTGGGTTAAGTTGCCTCATACAATACAGGATTAGAGGGTTGCTTATTCACCTACACAAGGGTAATTACTTATGATAGCTCTTTCACCACGGATATTATAGCACGAGGTAAGGGAATTAGTGCTTATGGATATAGCTTTGTTTTAGGGTTTGCTGACTCACTCTACTGCAGACTTACTATTTGTTTACACAAAATAACTTTCTATCTCCTTACGTACAAGTTTTTGAGTTATGAGGTATATTGGACATGGAAAGATACCAATGCTAACTAAACCCCCTTCGTCGGTTGGAGAGTGCTGGGAAGGTTCTTATCTTTGTGATTTGTAGTCCTTTACCCCAAAGGAAGGCTATTTGAACCTTTGCATGACTAGTCTATGTCATTGCTTAGGCTCATACTAATGGATGGGACTTTCAATCCACTTAGATCGATTAGCCGACTTAAAGGTATTAAGGATTTTTCTTTCTTTGACTTAAAGTCTAGTACTAATTCCCTTCATAAAGGTTACTCTTTAGCCCTTCTTCAAGTGCTAATAGGTATTCAAATAAATATGAGTTGGAGCTATGTCCTCACTAATATATTATTTGGTATCTATCATCCTAAGATCTTTCATGGTCATAAGATGCAGAAAATAGTCTTTACAAGGGGCTAGCCTTATGGCATGTATGATTCATGGTTAATTTTTTCACTTATACATCATACTATGAGTGGATTGTGACTTTTTGTTCCAACAACGGTGACCCTGCACCTATTAATTGAACACCTTTTTATAGCTCCTCCGATCTTGAATGGAGCACCTTTTTCAATTGCTCGATTGATAGGCTTAGGTGGAATAGGAAGAAGGCTTTCCTAACCTCCTATATCTACAAGATAAGATCTTCATAGCATTGCACATGGAAGGCCAACAAGCTAGTCATTCTCATCTTGGCATGAGAATGCCTTCAATGAGATTACAGCACCAAAGTAGATTATCAATCATTGCAATACTCAAGCTCATAAATAATGGTGAAAATTGACATATTTGAGTGCATCCCACATTTGGATCTTCAATGAGTCATATTGGGGACTTTGTCGATTGTTTTGAATTAGAAATACTGGCTTGGAGGACTTCGAATTCATTAGCATGGGGTGGTTCATTAAAAAATCTATAAAAATGATTGAGTTAGGAACTGATGGAATTTCACCTACTAAGTTCTTCCTTTTGCACTAAATTCTAAGTCTCATGATCACTTAATCGCTATCAAGAGGAAGTTTGGTTCATGTCCACATAAAAGAGGCAACTCTCTTTTTGAACTTAGACAAAGAGGAAAACAATATCCATAATCATCAATATCCAGATGTCAACATACATAAAATTGGAAAAATCTACCCCTTAGTGGAAATGGGAACTCTTGCTGAAAAGATCTAGTTAACAGAGAAACAAACTCAAAACTAAATATGTTGCAGTTGCAATTGGCCCTATAAGCAAGAGGCCGATGACAATACCTTACCATGGAAGAAGATGGTTGACGAAGCAAAGGAAAATGGAGCCATGAGGTTTGATTGCACTATGGATTCTCTGTGACTTGATACCTTGTCTTGGCCTTTGGTCATGTTGTTCTGTTGGATGCTCCTAAAAATAAGTCCACTTCAAATGTAGCTACCAAGTCAATAATAACAAGACTTGCTACTTTCTCAAAAGGTTTGGAAGATGAGCAATACCTTGACTACTCACATAAGAGAATAAGGAAGGATTTCTTTCTCTTTTCTAAGCCTACTACTAGTATAGAGTACAAGAAAGGAAAGGACAAATTTCTTCACAAGCTACATTTTTGGTACGCGGATTAGGCTTTTATATAACACTTCAAGTTTTTGCTTGTCTTATCTCTTTGATAGTTCTTTATTGAAAATATTATTGTCTTCTAGTAACAAGTTAGAGGGATTGATTTCTGAAAAGATCCCCAAACTTACAGTTAGTCAGTTTGCATATTACAAGTGTCATTTTTTATAGGTTGGAAAAAATAAGTCCTAAGTGTACTAGCTTACTGTATAGGGCAAAATAGCCTATCCATCAGTCGATATTAATAGAATTGCCATAGACTTAGTGCCATTGACAAGTTTCGAAAGATTTGCCTTAGACTTGGAGTTGTCAATATATGTTAGAGAATTTGTTGTAGACTTGGTGCCATCATTAATTTTCAAAAAATTTGCCTTAGACATGGAGTCATCAGCATATGTCATAGTACTTGTCATAAACTTAACGTTGTTGACAAATTTTAGAAGATTTACCTTAGATTTAGAGTCATCGGCATATATCGAAGAATTTGCCATAGAGTTGACATGATCTGTGAGTTTTGAATGATTTGCCTTAAACTTGGAGTCATTGGCATTTGTCAAAGAATTTGACATAAATTTGCCTTAGACTTCGTGTTGTTGGCAACAAGTACCAAATATTTACTTTGATATTTTTTATGTCTACAACCTCATTTTTGATACTCTTAAGTTATTTGACATAAGCCTTTCTAGTTCAGTGTTGGCTTCCTTGTAGCTTGATTCGTGATGTCAATTTAATGCAAGACCATGTCCCCTAGTTGTTGTGTGTGAGCTTGAACATGGTCATTATAGTACCAAGACATTTACTACTAATAAGTAGTGACTTTTAATTATGTTTTCTCTCTTATTTCCAATAGTAGATCCTCATCTGCTTGCAATGAAGCTTCATTGTTCTCTAGGTTATAAGCCTCTATCATTGGTGAAGGTAGTCTAATCTCTATAGGAATTATTACTTCAAATTCATAGGCTAGCATAAATGGAGACTCTTTGATGGAAGCTCTCGAGTGGTTTGATAAGCTTAAAACATGTTCAACAACTCTTTCAAGTCATTTCTTCAAGCCTTGGGGGATGGTTCAATTGGTCATCTTGTCCAGCCTATTTGATTGAAGATGAGCCATTAAAGTAAAAGTCTACTCTATGTGTAGCCCTTCATAATAATTTTTGAACTTCTAACTGTTGAATTGTTTACAATTATTGGTGACTAAAGACTTTATAATCTAAACTAACAAATCACATTTTTCCAAAAATGATATTCTTTTCAATAATTATTTCTAGTGGCTCAGCTTTTATCTACTTGGTGAAATAATGTATGATGACTACTAGAAATATTCTTTGCCTCAAGACCGGGGGAAATGACCCTAAGATGTCCATTCTCCACTAATTGAACATCAAAGAGCTTTATGTTTTTTGAAGTTAAATTGTATGTGTATGGTATAATGAGGCATGTTTTGACATTGTTCTCATTGAATGAACAAACTTTGTTACCTCGGTTGACATGTCCATCCAACAATATTCTTACCAAAGTAATTTGCTTGTCAAACCTATCCTCCCCCATGGCTTCTGTAAATGCCTTCATGCACTTCTCAAAGTGCATAGTGTGACTTCGATGGACTCGAGTAACACAAGGGTAGTTGTGTGAACTACATTTTGTACATCCAATCATCAACCATAACAAAATCTATAGCAAGCCTCTTAACTCGCCAAGCATCTTTCAGCTCCTCAAGTAATCAACCTCAGTCATGCAAGTAACAAAGGGATCCATCTAACATGTTTCTTGCCTCACCACATGTACCTTATACTCTTCTTTGATGTTGGGTTCTTGCAAGAACTCTAGATGCACTCATCACATTTGGCTCAAGGGAGAAGATGAAGCCAACCATGCTAATGAGTTTGCTTATAAATTCTTTTCTAGAGGAATTTGATAACTTCCACCATCTTGAACCCTTGCATAAAAGTTTGAGCTTGAGCTACATATCAAATCTTTATTTGGTCATTGGCTTTATATTCTCCTAAACCTCAACTAGAGATCAATTGTGAGTCACTAAAGATTTCAAGTCTTGGCATTCTTGCCTCTCTTACCATAAGTAGGCCCAAGTGAAGACCCTCATACTCAATGTTGTTGGGTGTTGGAAATTTGAATTTTAGTGAGTACTCAATGACCACTTTTTTGGACTAATAGGAATTGCCCCACTCCACTACTAGCTTGAATCAACATGTACCTTCCATAAAATTGAAGCTTCTCCCTTTTATGGTCATCCAAGCCTTGAAGTTGATTGCATATTACTTCAATCAACCATTTCAAAAGATGAAAAAAAATAGGGTCACATAATCTACAATCTCAAACTATGCTCTGGGTTGTATATCTATAGATCTATGATGACCCATCCATCTAGGGTTCACCCATCTATTTGGGTTGTTGGTTGGCAATTCTACGACCCAAAGCATAGTTTGCGGACTATGTAACCCTATTTTTTTCTTTCAAAAGGCACCTCAAGGTTTTGATTTTTATAGGATTTTATCAAGAGGGTAGTTTGTCAATATTTGGATGGAATGAACTTAAAAAGTATGATCAAAGTCTTCAAGAAGTGAAAATAATATCATAGGGTATTGAACTTTTGACCCACATGGTATGTGGCTGGTGTAGTATAGCATATATTGTTTTCCATCTCAAGTGCTCACTAGTATTGATCTAACTACATATTCACTAGCAACAATATACATGTCAGAATATCTCACTATGTTTAGATCTAACTAAACATGGAGATTTGGAAAGGTATTATTTTAGTTCTCAATAGGCTCAATCACTCTCCTCATCCTAGTTGAAGTGATGCTTTTTCTTGAGAGCTTTAAAGAACAAGTGGCATTTTTCTTTTGACCTAAAAAGGAATTTGCTCAGTGTTGTGATTTGATCAATCAGCCTTTGCACCTCTTTCACCAATCTTGGAGGTTTTATGTCTTGAATCATCTTGATTTCATTTGGATTTACTTCTATTCCCTATTCTAAGATGAGATAAGCAAGGAACTTCCCTTATGCTAAATTAAAGGCACACTTTCCTTAGTTTAGTTTTATTTGATAGTGTCATAACGTGTTGAAGGTTTCTTGAAGGTTGGCGCGGTGGTCTGGAGATCAAGGGCCCTTCACTAGCATGTCCTCAGCATACACTTCAACATTTTTATAAAGTTGAGCTTCAAAGATTCAATTCATAGTTTTTTAATAAGTTGCTCTAATATTCTTTATACCAAAGGTCATGGTAATGTAGCCAAAATATTCCTTGGTTGGTAATGAACGAGATTTTTTTTTCTCATTCTTAGGATGCATCTTAATTTGGTGATATCTTGAGAACACATCTAAGAACATGAGCAGTTGATGTCCTAAGATGGAATCCACCAACTGCTATATTTTTTGCAATAAGTTGCTATCCTATAGACAAGCCTTGTTCATGTTAGTAAAGTCAATGCACATTAACTGTTTTCCTTTTGCCTTGAACTAATGTAGTGAAACCAAGGGGTCGATTCCTATGAGACCATATAAGGATCAAGAAAAAAATGTCTTGGCTCTTATTGAGAATTAAGATCAAATTTTAGGAGTTCAAAGAGGCCTGACGTGACCTTCATCTTTCTTCCCATCTTTCATCCAGAACTAAGTTCACTAACTTTTCAACTGATTTGACACTTTGGCTCTCTTTTTATTTACCAACCAAGCTTTTTGTTTCTTATCTAGGGCTTCTTCCCAAAAAGGCAACATAACATTTCCCAGATAAGCTTTGAACACTCCATGCCTCTCCTTGTCTAAACATTAAGAATCTCATTATCAATTGTTATGTTGAGACAATTGCTTGGATTTGGTTGAGAGTTAGTTGATAGAGCATAGTGTTGTATATAGATCTAGTCTATACCACCATGAAACCAATTCAGATTATTGATATCATTTTGTCATCATCCCCTATGAGTAGCAAGTTAATGGTTTCCAAAGGTGTCATTAAATCTCGAGTGAATCCATTAAGAGCTCCAACATGTGAGATTAGCTTCTAGTCAAACTTCATTTTGTCATATGCCTAGGTGAACAATATATATACTAAGCTTCCAATGTTAATCATGACCTATTGCATTGTGTACCCATCAACAATAACCAAGATTACTAGAACATCACCATGTGGTGTACAAACTCCATCTAAGCCCCATGTTAAGAAGAATACCTTCATGATCAAAATCATGTTTTCAGCACTTTGTCCCCTCCTACCCCAAGTTTGAGCTCAACACTTCAAATGAAAACCGCTGAGCTGTCGCTTCCTCATTGAGGTACAGAAAATATAATCATGAAAAATCCTTTGACCAGTGGATTGTGGAGTTCATCTTGCTCTCGAGGCCAAAGTGAGCCTTGCCTTTTTAGTAAAACTTATCACTAAGCCTCTTCTCCTTGATGTCATCCTTGTCTTCTATCTTTTGATTGTTGTTTCACTTCTTGATGAATGAACTTGTCAGATTAACTGTTCTATTTATGTATTTTTCTATATCATGAATATAATTTTTATGGAATCAACAATATTTGTTTTTGTTCAGTTGGCTTGGCTCTTGTTTAACCGGTCACACATAATTCTTGTATTCAATCACTACAAAACCTTGGTGTCCTTATAAATCAAAGGGGTGTATATTTTGGACTCATTATGTTGCTCTTAAGGTTCACAATGTGTATTCCTTGAATATGACTACTTTTGCTTGTAACAATCTCTCTTGTTTGTGTTACTCCCTTCTTTATCTTCAACATCATTGTGTTCTTTTGTTTGCTGGATGAACTCCACAATGGTTCTTGGTGGCCTTATTGTTTCAAACATCATTTATTACTATTATAAGCACAATCAAATTATCTTTAACCAAGCTATACTAAACCTCGTCGAGTAGTATCTTAGAGAATCTCTTTTTCTTTGTCTAATTATCAACAATGTCAACGAATTTTTTTCATGAAGACACTAAAATATTTTGTAGTTTTTTCGAAACTTAATTTGGTGCTAATAAAAAATATCATTAATACAAGATATACAGATGATATTAAGGTGTTAGCACCATCTAATTTATAAAATTTTGCAGCGTTAATATTTTAGTTCTACCAATATAGAGTTTATATCGGGGCTAACAATTTGACTCTAGTTTTACGAAAACTTAAAGAGGGTACTTAATAACTTACTGCCGCCTATACGGTTCATTACCGGCGCTACTCTTAGCGCCGGTAAAGGCGACTGAAAACCCGACCCACCCTGTTCGTGCCTGATGTCCATATTTTAAAAACAAAAATTCAGCCCAGCTTCTTCTCCGGTGATCTCCAGGTCACGGTCTCCTTCTCTCCTTCGTAACCACGCCGCTGGTCTTCCGCCGCCGCCACCGAATCTTCACCTGCTCCTTCTTCTTCTTCGATCTCGGTTCGATTTCTAGGGTTAGGGTTTGGAGGGTGGCGATGATGGAGAGCCTGATCGGGCTGGTGAACCGGATCCAGAGGGCGTGCACGGTGCTTGGCGATCATGGTGGAGCCGATGGCGTGCTCCCCATGCTCTGGGAGGTACTGCCCTCCGTCGCTGTCATCGGTGGCCAGGTCTACTTCGGGTTCCTTTTACTTCTTCTCCCCCGATCTCAATCCTAACTTGGGTGTTCAATATTCTAGCTATGCAGGCAAGAGCTGGTATCAAGGAGGTGCACTTCCTCCCCTTCAATCAGTTCTTCATATATGTTGATATGCCTATTCAATTCTTCAGGTGATCATCTTGCTATTGCCAAGGAGACGGGAAGAAGGCTTGGAATGGGGACAAACATGTATCCCTCCTCTGCGTTGCTTGGTCAAGACAAGGATGCATTACTTGGTTGAGAAGGTTGATGGATTTGCAGGAGCATTTACAGGTTGGTCTTGGCTCTCCGTACTTGTTTTAAATCCTTTTTTTTTTTGTTTGATAACCTTGCAACTTGGATTCATGCTTAACTAAATATTCCTGATTCGCGAGTGATAATTGGCCCATTTCTCATATAAAGTTCCCATTTCTCCAGGTTCAGCAGAATACAATTTTGATCTTGAGATTTGGCCCAAAATCCTTCCTTTATATACAAGCTCTGAGCCCTATTCTTGCTGCCAGCCGATGAGAGACTAGTATCAAGGTTGATCCAATGCAGCTGGCCCTAGCAGCCTTGCATACCAACTGTTTCATGAAATTCCTAAAAGGATCTTACACCGGCAAATCAAAGATTAGTACTTTGTCAAATCATACGAATGATGCCTTGTCTTGTTAGTTTATTTGTTTATACACCACATCATAGGAAAAAACTGTCATGTTTGTGCAAGAATATGCCATTATTCTGTGTCTTTTAGAACTAAGGTGATGTTACATGGCTCTTACTAGGTAACCGATCATTTGGTTTAGGGTTAAAATCAAGGTTAAGATTAGTAAATTATTTTTATAAACTAATTTTTTTTGTTAAAATTAAGGTTTTAATAATTTAAAGCTCAAAAAATTATTTAATTTTTTTATAATAATTTAATTTAATAAGAGTATAAAATAATAAATATTAATTTTATCAGAAAAAAATAATTCTGAAACGAACTGATCCTGATCGTGATCTCAAAACAAACGAAACCTAAAGTCTTATTAAAAGAGTTGCAGGATGTTGGCAAAGGAACCATCCTGCAAATATACCCCATGAAGTCTTCTTTAACATGGAAATAAAAACACAATTTAAGTTGTAAAAGTTCTTTGGAACGTTTGATTAACACCGATAAAAATTTAATAGCATTAATTTTATTTTTAATGGTGCTTTATCAGCGTCAAAAATAATAATAAATATTGTAGTGGAAGCAAGCAGCATGAATTGATCCCCCAAACCTTGAAGTGTCATAAAAAATATTTGCATAATATTGTATCCTACATGTCATTCAACATCACAGGATTTCTAAAAGTACTAATATGATCTCTAGGGGGCCGTTTGGTTGGAAGTCGATGTCAACATAAAGGTCAAGACTAGTGAACCATTTTTGTAAATTAATATCTTTTTATCAAAATTAATGCTTCAATAATTTAAAGCTCAAAAAACTATTTAAATTTTTATAATAATTTAATTTAATAATAGTATAAAATAATAAATATTAATTTTATAAGAAAAAAAATAATTCTGAAACGAGACGATCCTGATCCTGACCCCAAAACAAATGGGGCTTAGAGTCTTTCATTCCCTCATCTATTTTGGATGGAGGGTAGGGGTGTAGAAGGGAGGGGAATTAAGTTTTAAAAAAATAATCTCAAGTTTTGATAATTAAAATCTCAAAATCACTTTACAATTTATAAATAGATCAAATTTTAATCTCAACTATAATAAACAATCAAACATAAATGAGAATAATCAATTCACACAACTATACAAGTAATAAATTGTAATTGATGCAAGCAATAAAAAAGAGTTAACAGAGAGCACATTAATCATTACATAGTTTAATAATTAATCACATCTACTCTATGGTCTTTTACTCTATTTTGAACATTTTAATCACTTCATTAGTAATGTTGGTTCTTGAGACGGAATCAAACATTTATATCAACTGCAACTCATGAGTGCCATTTTTTTGGATAAAGCTAAGCTTGTACAAGCCCTCTTGCAAGATACATGTCACTCTACAAATGCTACTCTTTCTCAACATTCTTTTAAAATCTATAAAAGCATTTAAACCTCTCTTTACAACTTAAGATATTTATAAGTATGTGTAATAGAAAAACATTAAACAAGAGCTTCTTAGTATAGAATTAGGGTAATTTGAGAATACGAAAATTAAAACTAATTATAGCTTTTGTTTGAAATTAAAAGATTTTATGAGATTGGATATTACTCTAAAAATGTTAAAGTTCACTCCTCTAATTAAGCAAAAAACTTTCAAGTCTTTTTATAACCGTTGGAACCAAAATTTAACTATTAGGAATCACCCTTAATTTTTTCTGCTAAGTTCGGAACGATTGAATTCTTATTGAATATGTTCTAACAGTCAGAAAAACTAGCTGTTAAGTATATCCTCATGTCTTCGAAATATTAAAATTTATATGATTGAACTTTAGTATCTGGATACTAAACTTAAAGATCAGATAATCGATTTTTACAAACAAGCTTTCTAATTTTTATTTACTAAGTTTGGACAATTGAACTTTTAAGTTTGAATGATTAAATTGTTAGTTCGGACAATCCAATTGAGACAGAAAATCAATTTAAGTCAATATTGCAAATCACGGTCAAACAACTATTTGACATATGATTAACTTAATTTGGATAAATATAAAATATATCGATAAAGATATTTCCAAATTAATTAAAGTGTTCGTCAAGATTGACTTTCAAGACAACTTCCACTCTTCTTTTCTTTCGGGCTAAGAGATTAACCAGTCAATCCATTGGAATAAAATAACAACAATCATAACATCGACAATAAAATGCAAAAAAATAAAAAGAAAGAAAATACAGGGCAAGGGGATTGATCGAGAAAGATCTCTTGTTCTTATTACTTGTTCTTATTATCTTATTATAAGTTATAAGATCGTGATTTGATCTGCATATGTTATGTTTGGTAAAAAGAATAATCTTCTCCTTTGATTAAAAATAGAAAGTGTTCAATTGGAACATGAAAACCTGACTGAATTGGTCTTAGTTACTCTTCGGGACAGAATGGGAGAAGGGAGGAGATTCTCACAATAAAAAATATTTAAAAATTTAACTATCAAAGTATCGACTCGACATAAAATAATATTAAATCTAGTTTATTGGAGTTAATCTCGCAGTGTGAACATTATTAGACTTTCAATTCGATCTTTAAACTTTATTTTCAAATTGATATCATTTTCCTTTTATATTCGAGTCATTATTTTCACAAAAATTAATTTAATAAATTTTACCTTCAACTTGATTTTTTATGAGTTTGGATAAATATTAATAATACTACAGTTGTCACAATTTAACAAATTTCTTTAGCTTTATTTTGTTTGTCATCAAAATTTAAAGGCAAACATAACATTGTTGTCATGGAGTGTATTGGTTTAATAATGGAGGCAATGGATATTGCTGAGTTTGATTGAGGTTCAGTGGCATGTTTGGGTATTGTGACTGATGGCTCGACTGAAGTGAATGGAGGTTATGGATTTTGGTTCGGATGAATTTATGAGGAGCTTATTGATGGTATACCCATTGTTGGTAATAGAAGGGTGTGTATCAGTGGTTCGATTGATTTTGAGCAGGACAAGATGTTGCACACTCGTGAAAAGGTTGTTGATCACTTGATTTCTTGCTCAAGACATCGGAGCTACCGAGACGCCTACTTGTTATTGCAATGGTTGTTGAGAGGGACCCTGTGGTTGAAGCGTCGACATGTCTTGCTGGCCTCCTGAGAATCAGTCGCTGCAGGGACGAAGATCTCTTGTTGCCGCCCAGTGTGAGACTTCAATGGCACTATCTTGGTGTGTTTGGTTGCATTTCTGCGACAATGGTGAGCTGGTTCGCGTGGCAATGACGAGGTGGCAGAGCAATCACAATGAAAGCATCATTGATGAAGTCTTGAACCTCCGATTTCGAATGATGAACCGGCAATATGGTTCGGCGCTACTCGATCGATCTCGCTCGCTTGCTCTATAAGAAGAACCTATTAGAAAGGCCACTGAAGGCTCTTGTCAGTGGCGGCACATTGGACCAATGGAGGAAGAGGAAGAAAAGATGAGTTAGGTTTTCATACCTCGAGGGATAATTTATTTGGTGGGTTGGTCATTATTGAACCTTGAGCTATTATAATAGGAAAATTGCTCTGACTTATTTATGAAGGGTACAGCTACGAAAAAAAAACTTATTAATGATGCACAACAAATAATATTAATATAGTAAACAAATTTGTCTATTTTGAAATATGTGAATAAATCACTTCCATTACATCAACACCTCATCCATTTCTGGCTTGAGTGCATTGATATATGCTTGGCATGTTCTGAACAAATGTGTGGGGGCCATTCAAGAAGCTTGAACTTCAACTTCATCTCAAAAGGTTAACCAATCTGAAGCCGTGCACATATTCTCATTTTTCATCGCATTTGAACCTCTTCCTCCCTCTGCTCCTTCAGCATGGTACCAGGAAAATCTTTCAGCATTTGCATCTCAATTGAAAGGAGAACAAATCTTGTCAGTAGCTTGAAGAGCACTGGAAACAGCATCACGAGCAAACCTGTGCGAGACGCTGCCCTCCATTCTGCTTTCTTTGCGCAGGAACGGACGCCTCATTATACCGCTCCTGCTGCCTATGGCATTGCCATCAAAACGTGGATCTGTCAACGCATTGCCTTCAAGTACTCTCAGCACCTTTGACATGGTGGGTCTGCACTCCGGTTCTCGTCGTAGACACAGAGAAGCAGCACAGAGCAAAGCTCGGAGTTGCAGCGGCAGAAAGCAAGGTTGATTTCGATCAACGCGCGGGTCGAGAAAATGATCTACTGCTAAGGTTTGGCCTTCCTCCGCTACAAGTAGGAGCATAGGAAGGGCCCACTCAACCAAGAATTGCTGTCCCTTGGGTCGTGCGGAGTCCACTGCCTTACGACCTGTGATCAACTCAAGCAGTAATACGCCAAATGCATAGACGTCCGACTTCTCGGTCTCGATTCCGTGTTCGATGTACTCTGGGGCCAGATACCTGCAGAAAATAGGAAATTCTAGTCAGTGAGTTTCGGGTTTTTGTATTGGATGGATTTGAATCAAGTACTCGCCCGAAGGTTTGCGGAAGATGAGCGTCCATGGAAGAGGTCTCTGGTTGCCATCTTCTGACGCTGAGATCTCCAACCTTCATGCGACCACAGATTAACACACCAACTCAGCGTAGGATTTTTGCTTTTACATCCATATACATATGCAAAATTATATTCAATGGCAGGTGACGCCTACCCAAATTAATTAGCCAGGGGTGATATGCAAGAATATTTACCAGTGGATTAAAATCATGGGTGAGGAGGACGTTGTTGGGCCGAATGTCCCGGTGAACCACGAAGCCCACCCTGCAGTCTTCGTGCAGGTACCGCAGCCCTCGCGCCACCCCTACTGCGATCCTGACCCTTGAATTCCAATCCAACGGCGGCTTTCCTCTCCCTGCAAACATCCGAGCCAAAGCACTCATCTTGACGCAAGATATACTGATAACATACCAAAGCAAGGGTTTTGCTGCAAGAATCCCTATCAATTATGCAGAAACACCCAAAAAAAATGATTAATACCGTGCACATGTAGATCGAGCGACCCGTTGCAGACGAACTCGTAGACCAGCACCCGGCACCTTCCCTCCACGCAAAACCCGACCAGCATCACCACATTCCGGTGCTGCGCGCGGCTGAGCACCTCCACCTCCGCCATGAACTCCTCCACTCCCTCCTCATCGCCTGCATTTCTCAGCCGCTTCACCGCCACTGTTCTCCCGTCCTCCAGCTCGCCCCGGTGCACCGTCCCCGACCACCCCTCCGCAACCAACTGCTCGCCCGCGAACCCACCAGTGGCCTCCTCCAGCTCCTCGAGTGTGAACTGCCGCGGCGGCTTCCCGAAGACCGGAGCCTGGTGAAAGGGATAAACAGAAATCAAATTGAACTAAGAAAGTGGAACAGAAGTAGAATCAAATTTAGTTGAAAAATGCATTGAGTTAGACTTGATGAATATTTTCATTTATTTTTCACCTTGTCACGGCAAAGGGAACACAATGGAGGAGGGACGGAAGGGGAGGTTCTGGCGAGAGAGACGGCTTCGCGGATGTCGGAGAAGTAGGTTTGGTCGCCCTCCGGCCGATGAAGGAGCTTGAGCTTTCGGAAAAGAGACTTCCGGTCGTAGTCCGAGAATTGCTCCCCAAGAGTCCGGACGGCAGCCAGCGGCGGCCGGGAGGTTACAGTGAGGTCGTCAGAGATGTGGTTCTGGGGGATCCAGTATACTTGGCGGCTTTGTGGAGATGGGGATGATGCTGGTGCTGGCCAAGAGAAAGGAAATCAAGGAACTTTGCTACAAGTGTTACACACTTAGAAAAATATGAAGAAAATGGCTACCTCCAGTAAAGCCGAACTCCGACTCCGGGCTGCTGCCGTCAGAGACATCATCGTCCAAAACTTCTCTTTCTTTCAAGTTCATCTCCTTAACCTGAAAATTTTCAAACAGAGGATTTCGCTCCGCAATGAAAGCCGACGAGCCTCCGGTTGTATTCGCCGGAGTAGTGTGCTTGATTCTCCAGGGAGGCTCGGATGCGGAAGCGCAGGTTGAAGACGATGAGGATCCGAGATTGAGGCGGAGGACTCTGGCGTTGTTTCCCTTCATGACTACTATGTTGCACTGCACCTCCTCCATGCAGCTCTTCTCCTCCTGCTTCAAGTGCCTGCACAGCAAGCATTCTACTGTTACATAATGTTAGCTGATTAGATGCAAATTTTACTCTCCACCATCAAGAATCTAAAATTATGATTGTTGTATAATCATAGTAGTCGTATGTCTCATAGAAGATTGAGTTCTAGTAGTATCATGCATGACAATATGCAGGCCTTTTTTGCGCATTGATTTTGGCCCCTTTGCTAAGGGATTAGCATTCTGATCATGACACGACCATCATGGAACAAAGCATAAATTTATCCAAATAATGTTTAAATTTATGCAACCAAACTTATTCACATCCAAATACAACTACATTAATTTAAAAATATTTTATAATTAAAATCTAATTATGACTTATTAATTACCCAACTGCTTAAGTAATTTTTCTCGAGATCATTGCTTACCAAACGTCCTTTTTGAAATTTATTTGGACGCAAAGGCTGCCGATTTTGAGTCCGTCAATCGTATCATATTTTTTTAAATAGCAAGGCCAATAAAACGTACATAATAAACTTAATCTAATTCTGATTATTCATAAGACGATAAGTCCAATTGAATTTCGACTCACTGATATTAATGAGATGAATTTGGAACTTATACAATAAACAAAATATTATAACATTTTTACATATAAAAATTAGATATAGCTACTAAATTAATATTTAGTGTGTTCTGCTCAGTACAGTGATATTAATATAGGATTCAAGAGTTGTCTTTTGAGCTTACCAAAAAAGAAAAACTCTTTTCTAACAAATAAAAACTGCAAGAGTGCACCAAATTATGAGAAAAAGAGAGGGAACTATGGATAAAGAAAAGAAGTTTAATTCCATATCCTTCCGTGTCTTCCCCATCTTCCTGATCTCTCAAATCCCCCTGCAAAAGCTGAATCCCTTCTCGAGTTTATTATTAGCTGAATCAACATTGAAAAACAGGAAAAAAGGGAAGACAACAATATGGCAGCATGCAGGCAAAGCTAAAAAATTGGTGGAATGATTAGGGAAAACAAAGAAGGAGCTTGAAATTTTGTTGATGCAGTCACATGCAAAAGAAAGAAGCCAGAGAGACGGCACAAGCAATGTTGGAGGAGAAGGACAACTCCTGTAGGAGATGAGGATGACTCCACCAGGATTGCATCCGGCCAGGGTCCAAGGACCACTCTCTCGGCAAATCCCAGATACTCATTTTTACAATCGCCGTAATTTTTTTCCGCAACAATTACTGGAACAGATTCAACCACAAAAAGTTCGATTTCCTCCACGGATTTTGAACTAATCACGGTTAACAGAATTAGTAGGAGCAGTGTTAGTCAAACTAACCACGATAATTATGACTCATTTCTACCATAAACAACGAATGTGATTATCACACGGTTAACAGGATCAGTAGGAAGAATTTAATCGAACTAATCACGATGATTACGTTTCCAAATGTCAATCCAAACGTGCATTGTGCATCATGATTATTGTAATAGAACTTATCAATGCACAGAAGAATGAAAAAAAGAAAAGTTCTCGCAAATTGAGAGGCAAAGAAAGGCCAATGGCATGTGGCAGACAATTAAAAGATTCAGTGGCAGAAAAAGAATATGTCAGAAATTTCATGCAAGAAGATCATCACATGGAACGTAGCAGTGCAATCCTCCGGCAGCCAAGCATTTCCATGTTACCCTCCCTGTTTCAGAGGACAAGCGTTCTGTATCCACCACATATTATATCTTGCGAATGAGCTGAATCCAGTAAAAAGAATTCTCAACTTAAAACCCTTTTGATGTTTTCTGAGTTGTGGATCCCAATTCAACTTCGACCATGTAGAAATCAAACTCATAACTCCTCTCGAAAGAGTAATACAATCACAAAATACTTGCTGTGAACATGTTCTCAGCGAAGTCCTATATTTTGAGCATTAATTTTGTTTTTTAAATCCAATGTTTGTAGTTTTTAATTCGAAAGGAAGTGAAACACAAAGTTTTGTTTTGACTTGCATTTCTAAACTCGTGTCATGAAGAAAATTAAACCTTGTGGATGAGGAGGAGAAAGAGAAGAAAAAGCATACTTGTCGAACACAATCCAGTTGGCCCCGACTCGCTTGGACTCAGCCGCCACCACTCCACCGCCACCATGTCGCCTCTCCTCCTCCGGTCCCAACACTTTTATCCTCACATTTATCTACCAATCAGCCAAAAAGATCATTGCGATTAGAAAAATTAGCAGAGAAAATGTTTTTCATCACAAAAAAAAACAAAGAAGGAGCATCTTCAATTTTCAAAAAAAGAAAAGACAAAAAATTACCTGGTTTCTGCCGTCAATCTGCAGCGCCATCTGCGAGCACGAGGCGGAGATCTGGGTCCTCTGCTCCTGCCGCCGGCAGTCGGCAGCCGCGAACCTCGGGAATCCCCACAACATCCTCCGCCATCCTACTACAACAACAAAAAATATCTGCCAGAGAAAGAAAAAGAATAACCCAAACTTGTAGTTTTGGCAATAATAATACACAGGAGTTGCATACCACCGCGGCCATGGGCGTGAGGCTCGGAGAGGACGGCCAGGAGAGTGACGACGTCGCCGGGGCGGACGATGTGGGTGAGGGCCCAGGCCAACGCGGCCTTGGACACCTCCCGCTCCGCCCGCACCACCACCACGACCACGTTCTCCGACGACATTGCGTGGTGAGCTTGGCCTGTCTCTCATTTATGTTCTATTGAATGCCCATCATGGGTTCGGCGCTGTTGCTGCTGCTGGTTTTGATGCTTTTGAATCGCAAGGCCTCGTCTAGATATTGGTCAGGATGAGTTGGCAGGTTGATGACTTTTTGTGTCACTTGATTGTTGCACGATAATTCATGGACGGTGCAGGTGGTGATTGATATCTAACATCTCGTCTCTCTCATGGAGTTTTTGTCGAGGGGTTTTTACACAAAAACCCATTGAAGTCGAAGTGTAGATGGGTCAATGGGGTATCTGCAGTCAGCGTAACATGTGATCAATGGGTATCTGCAATTAGGCCAAGCTACAGTCTAACATGTGATCGAATATCCAAACAAGGCCCAGTCAAAATGAGCTGGGTTAACTTAAAAGAAAAAGGAAAAAATCCAATTGTGGCCAGATATCCTCTGCTTGTCCTCAGCGAGCCGTTTGCCAGCCAGGGAGGGGCCCTGCAATTGGAACTCATTTTGGATGGGACAAGAGACTGCTCTGCTCAGACATGGTTCATGGGCCAATCCAACACTCATTATGAGTCTGGATACCGTTGCTACAGACCTCACAGGCAAAATCCAAATCGCACCTAAAGGTGTCACAATCTGACAGCCGGAGTGAATTAAGTTTGAGCTCAAATCACATAATATGCCACTAGAACCGCAATGCTGCTAAGTCACAAAATGGGCATTCAATAATAAAACCTGAACATGCTAGATGCGGAATTCAAAACACCAAGTACATATCCTAATCAGGATAGAAATAAAATAGAAATCCTGAAGACCATACACAGTATGACAGAATCCAACATCAAACATCTATGACAGATTTCGTGCCATCACATGTTCAACAATTGCACATTCAGTTGTAGCTTTTGCAATTCAGCTCTAGCACTGTGTTAGAACATCCAGTTTCTCCTGTGTCAAAATTTGTTACAATTTACAATATAATCAAGAACACACCTTGAAAATTGACAAAATAAATTAGACTGTTCCCATACTGGAAGTCCAACCGAGTGATGTCAAGTAGTAGCTGTGCTTCTCCATTGATTGACACATTCATATCTTCTCAAGATTAAAGATTGTCCCTTTATGATTTTGGTGCCAGAGCTTTCACCGATTTGATAACACAACTATGCTGACACTGCATACAAAGAAGACAAAAGGAAATAAATAAGTTCATATTGATGTTATGGCACAAACAATAATGCAGATAAAGATTTTCTCACATTTGTGTAAGCATGTCAAGAGGAAGAAGAATCTCATTAAAGAAACAAACAAACAAACAAATAAATAAATAAATAGCACATCTATCAGGCTTCATGCCTAGGGGAGACTTGTTAAATTTCCTAGTGTCCCCACCACTCATTTTGGTAAAGACTGTTTATGGCCCCACAAATTAGATATTTTCCTGTTTGCAACACAAGAACTTAGGTGACTCCACAGATTAAATGCTGGTCCTGAAGCCACAATGGCAATGGCTGCCAGATCTAATGAGGCAAGTCAAAACAAATTGCAATAAATGCACTTCACGCCAATGGCACACTAAGCAACAAAAGCAGGAGCAGGCAGATCCCTTGCAAACAGGTAACTGACAACTACTGTTCGATTTATTGCTTTTGGTTATGAATGGCAGTTTGTACTGGATAAATTTACAGCCAGTTACCTGTTAAATTATTACTCCTGAAGATTCGCTATATATTTGCATATGCACCTGTCACCTGGAACTTCCATAAGGTTCAGTTAAAGAGCGACAATTATGTAAAAGGACGATAATATCATACAAGAATTATGTTAGAGTTGGACAAGATATTAGATGTTTACTGAGTTGAAAAAGATTCAACATTTTGTTAGTGTTTCATTAATTAAGATTAGTCCAATTGTCAAAGTGACTTTACAAGCATTAATTACGAGCACATTTTTGTGCTTGCACTCACCTTTTGCAATTCATTAGCCATTTAATCCCCAGAAAGCCAGGTATAAACAAGGAGCATCACACAAAGCAACAAAAGCAAAACCAGGCAGATCTCCAGCAAATAGATTGGTAGCAACCACTGGATCTCTTTTCATGATTCATTATTTGCCCCACCTCTTGAACAATTAGAAGCCACGAAGTATGGTGCATGGTCCAGAATGTAAGCAAAGGGCTTCATACTCTGAACACTAATTGACATAAGAAAGAGAGGTTCCAACTATGGAAATATAGAAAAATCAAAAACTGGAAGAGGTGGCTTTCGTATTGTTTCAGAGATTACAAGCTTGAGAGAAACAAACATGATAAACTCTACTGATCTATATTATTAACCAAACAGGACAGGAAAACTCTCAGATTTTCAAAAAGAAAACTGAAAAACAGAAAAGTGACTTCAGAAGGTAATCATGGTGTGCAGATACTAGGAAGGAATCAGGGAGATGGGAGTTCTTATCGTGGCAAGGGGGGGAATAGGTGCTCATGTGCAATACACATGGTTAATCTCCAAAGTTTGAATTAGCAGACAAAGATCCTTGTATACCCTTAAGACATATATTCCCATTGGCACTGACTCCAACAAAGAAACAGATAATTATGCAGGACAAAGATATCCTTAAAATAAAGACTTCAATATGTTTCATACTTGTAATTTGTCTAAAGGATCTAATTTTCCAAATGAACTCCAAAACGATACCATGTTTTAGAGGACAAATAATCAATTTAATTTATAGAATATAATCAATATTGTAGAATTCACAGCAAAAAATTGAAAGGAAGCTAACTGCATAGATCTATAAATAATTGTACTTTTGTAGGGTAAACAAATAAAATGGATGACACGCAATCAGATATGCAAAGCAAAGTAACCGATGATATTAGTCCTCCAACCAGGCCTGTTAACTCAAAAATCAAAACCCGATCAAAATCCACCTGGCCCAGGCTTTTAATTCGTGAGTTGGGTTAGGGAAAAGTAAAGCATACTTCCTAAAATGGGTTGGCTTTGGAGTCGGAAAATTTTTGCACAACTCCACCCAAACCAACCTAAAGTTAGCTGGGTTTATAATCGATTTTCCCTAATGTCACCCTACTCAAACCAATCCAACTGCAATCTGATTCAATTGTTATATCCTCTCTCAAAACATCAATGTTAATGTTCAAAGAATTGCAGATGCGGCTGACTTGCTGGTTATCCTTTTTCTCTTAATGATTCAACCAAGACCAACCTACCTATTGAAATAACTGGGTCTGGGTCCAAAATTTCCACAGAAATCTCAAATTGGTTGGGTTTGGGTTATGAAAACCTGATCTCAACCTGGGCCTAGAAGACATGTGATATAAACTAAATACAAGCATGACTCATGCAGCAAGAAAAACTGAAAAAGAATTAAAAGAAAATGCAAACAATTAAGATAATGTTTGCAGGTTTGTAGGAGAGGCTACAGGATATGTGCAGTCAACATGAAAAACTTCATATCAAAAAACAATGGAAAGTAGATTGGGGTTGTTTGGCCGTGTGCAATGCATAAGATTAATCTCAAGTTGAGGCATTGATAAAGAATTTTAAGAAGGGTAATGAACAGGAGGAACTTACCGGCAGTCCATGTGCAAGCTATGTGAGCACTCTTATGTCAGAAGTCATAGTAGAGAGGCCCAACAGGAAACAACCCATCAGATTGATAAGACGAATCAGCAAACTATTTGACCTTGAATCTTCATTTCAAGCACCTATTAGGTTATTGCCATCGAGTAACGCATCTGTTCTTTGGAAGTTAACAAGACATTCTTGATGGCCCAACCTGCTTTGTGCATTTCTTTCAGCAGCTGTTGCATCTCTCTAGAAGCAAGTGCCTTGCTTTCTTCCATGACCTTAAACCACTCTGCTGGAATAGAGACTTCCCTGTTGCTGCCTTTTGCTTTATGGTCCAAACACGTCTTAGACAGCAATAGAGCTCTGCGGATGTGGCATGCCTGTTACATATCAACAGCACAATTTAATTTTAATGTTCCACAAATTTGTTTTCTGTTTTTGAGGATAAGTAGATCATCTGCCTAGACAATGAAACATGAGAAGGATGAACAGAGCACATAAACACCCCAGTGTGTCTTATCGTATTGCTAATTACACCAAACACAAATGCATTCTTCCAACATGAATATGAGAGAACAATTGAGTAAAAATACTGGAAATTTTTGAACATCATGCATAACTTTTTGTAGTCTAGCAGAGCAGCACCGCCTCAAAATTCCTGCCACCAGTGCTAAGAAAATACATATATTGAACCTTTAGAAGGGGACTAACAAATGTGTTTTAATCATTCAACAGCTTAAGCAAGATATTCTGTGATCAGACCATTTGTCAGAGAGAGCATATGGTACATTCCAACAGGGAAAAACAAGAATTTCCAGACAACGAACACAAGCACACAGGCAAACAAGTAAACAAGATAAAGCAAATACTCCAAGCTGGTTGACTGTTTCAAAAGGGCTGCCTAAGCTATGAAGAGATCTTCTGATCAATATGCTCATAAACTTATTGTACTTAGTAACTGATAGCCAACTTTACACAGCGAAGCTAATTGATTGGAAAACAAATTCATGGAAGGGATTTAAAAATTTTACCAAGCCGTCTGATGACTACTGAATGAGACAATGTCAAGCTTATCAGAGTTAGAATTCATCATTTTTCGCATTTGAAGTTGTTGAAAAAGTAGAAGACTCAGACCTCATCACTGACTCAAGATTCAAATTAGGTTTGCATGTACCCTCCAAAACTACTTGAAGCCTAAAATTCATCACACCCATGTAATCCAAAATCCAAAATGCCTAAAATCCGAAAATCAATGTAATTGAGCTGGAGTCCAACCCAAGTAGGAATAGGAGACTAAAGCTAGAAGCTCTCTCCATATATATGAAAAGAGCTAAGGTTTCATGTAAGAGATTATGATCTCAGTAGCAATAAGACGATTTGTAGCTATCTTCATTGATCAAAAACCCTAGATTTATAGTCCAAAACCCTGGTTGGAACATAGTATTAGAGTTTCAAGCCCTATAAAATTGATAACACCTGAAGCTGGAGGATGGCTGTGAATGAAGACTGCAAACTATACAAAAAAAAAGACAACTTGTAGATCACCACCACAAAATTAAAAGACATCCAGAACTATCTTCTATAGGCAAAGTCTCTGGAGATTTATCAAAACTCTTGAAAAAACATAAGTAACTAACAAACGATCCACCAAAGGATCACACGAGGTGGAAGACAAGGAACAAGAGGACTCAAAAGTGATGTGTCCTACTGAACAATATAGAACCTAAAATAGGTTATGGGTTACTCTATTGTGACAATTCAAAGGTTGTTTGGGAAAAGCTCCATAAAATGTATGGGAGTACGAACAATATGTCACAGGTCTTCTCAATCTGTGAGCAAATATACAATCTAAATTAAGATGGCAAAGAATTGAGCACATGCTTTAACCTCCTCACTTGCCTATAAAATGAATTAGAATATTACAGACCAATTAGGATAAAAAAAGAATAGGAAAGATCACAAAGAACAAAAGATTATGCAATTTTTACATGACTTAAAGCCATAATATGAGCAGTATGAATAATATAAAATTAATTTTTTGACCAGAAGTGAACTACCTTTAATATAGGAGTTATATGAAAGACTTTAAAGAGCTGGTACATTCTTCAACCACAAGAGCATGGGAGAGAGTTCAGCTATGGTCTTAGAAGGAAATCCAACATATAGCAGAGGGCAAACTATAGCTAGAGAGGTAGAGGAAGAGGGGTTTTCACTAGCAAAGGACGAGGCATAAACTATATAAGGTGTACCAAGTGTGAAAAACCAAGTCATACTATTGATAGGTATTGGCTGGTAGTAGGAAAACCAACATGGGCTAACAATGCCCAAATAAACTTGCATGCTAAATCAAAAGAAAACAAAAAACAACAGGAAGCAGGCATACAAACTCAGGTTACAATCTCAATAGAAGAGTATGATCAATTAATTGGAAAGACAACTTTCCTCACAACAGAAGATAAAAATCTTATAGTATCCAATCAAACTAAATAAAGAAGTTCCTGGATTATTGTTTCAGGAGCTTCTAAACACATAACATGTAACAAATCCTGTTTCAAACACTTAAATGAATTTACCCTCACTATATTTGCAACCTTAGTTAATGGAACAACCTCACCAATCGCTGAAAATGGTGATATATATTTATCATCAGTCAAACTTGCATCTTCTCTTAATATCCAAAATTCCCTGTCAACCTCCTATCAATTAGCCAATTAGCCAATTAGCCAAGAGTTTGAACTGCTCAATAACCTTTTATCTTACATATTATTTATTTTAAAAACTTTCACACTTGGAGAAAAATTGTTGGGAGTGTTGAAAACAAATCTCTATATCCTAAAAAATGATATATCAAATCACATGGTGTTGTGATAAACAATTAACAAAGGAGTAAATTGTTAAGCGGCAATTGCAGGATTGGTTACTCATTACATCATATACTAAGATTGCTATTTTTTAATATTAGGTTATATAGCAATCCATTATGACAGGCATGTGTACCATGCATCATATGATAATGTATTTGCCAAGTTAAATAGAACTACCATTGTTCTTTTTTAACTTAATTCACAGTAATATATGAACCAAGGTTTACAGTTTCGGCCGGAACCGCAACGAAACCGAAGTTTTCTGATCGGTTAGGGTTTACTGTTCATTACTGTTCATCACCAACGAACGCAGACGGGAGCGCGCGGGGGCGGGAGCTCGCCGGGCTCGCGCGCAGGGGTGGGAGCTCGCCAGGGCTCGCGCGCGGGCGGGCGGGAGCTCGCCGGGCTCGAGCGCAGGCGAGCGGGAGCTCGCCGGGCTCGCGCGTGCGGGCGGGAGCTCGCCGGGATCGCGCGCGCGGGCGGGAGCTCGCCGGGATCGCACGCGGGGGCGAGAGCTCGCCGGGATCGCACGCGGGCGGGCGGGAGCTCGCCGGGCTCGAGAGCGGGCGGCGGGCGGGAGCTCGCTGGGCTCGAGCGCGGGCGGGAGCTCGTTGAGCTCGCACGGGTTGGGGTGTGTGTGTGTTGTGTGTGGGGGGGGGGGGTGGGGGGGTAGGTGTGTGTCTTTGGGATGTGGCGAGGACCTCGCGTCGGCTTCGTGTCCGAGTGATTCTGTGCACTCGCTAGTCTACCGCCGCCGCTCTCTCGTCTATCTCGTGCCATCACTGATCTGACACGTACTCCCGCAAAATGAGCCTGGACTTACACTGGGGCCAGTGCTATCGCCAATTTGATTTCGATATCTTTATCGGTTTCTGTCGAATACTGTTTACGTACATAATATTATTCACGTAATTATTCATTATTTTTAAAAAAATTTAAATATATTATAATTTTTTAATTTGAAGTTAAAAAATAATTGAAATAAAGTTAAATTTTAGTCAAAATATAATTTTCATTTTGGACCTTCGATATATGGTTATACTTCAGAACCGCTGGCATGAGATCGCACAGAACTAATTGTTTTAATTCATATGCCCACAAATGCTCGTCCGGATCATCTAAGTACTGAATTTGTAATTTCACACCCAGATGTTCCAAACTCAACTGATGATGATTATGATGATTAGTTGTATTATTTTAGAATTTATAAATTATGTATATGTGAAGTACATTTTAATGAAAAGTTAAATGTGCTTATGTTAATTTTTAACTTTTAATCATATTCATATTATTTCTTGTATGTTTTTTTAATACACTAATATATATTAAAAATAGACTATATCAGTTACTAACTATCAAAATTAATATTAATTAACTAAAATAATATTTAATTTTATGGTAAAATTAAGTATAAATCCATTCCTAATTTTTCAAATTTTTTCAAATTTTTTTCAATATTTTATCGTATTTTTAATTTGAAGTCAAAGTACAGTCAAAGTATAGTCACGCTCTGGTCAACACTCAATTAATAATTTAAAAAAATCTTTCAGCCGAAACCCAAACGACCGAAACTAAAACCGAAACGGCCGAAACGGCCAAAACGTATCGGTTTCGCTAGGTCCCGAAACCGAAACCGATACCGAAACAGCAAACCTTGATATGAACTACTAGAACACCATCTTTAAATAGTTACAAGTATTTTATAACTTTTTTTTGAATAATTATACTAGAATAACTTAATTATATCTATTGAAAAAGAAGTCAGAGGCATTTGAAATTTTCCATACCTTTCACAAAAGAGATCAGAAACTAATTTAATGCAATATTAAAACCCTAGAGTCAAAAATGAAGGAAAATATATGTCCTTAGAATTTTAGATGTATTTAAGGAATAATAATATATTATTTCAAACTACATGTGTTTATACATCTTAATAAAATAAAATTGCTATAAGCAAAATCAGTATTTACTAGAGGTTGCAAAAACATTGTTATTTGACAAGAATATACTATCATCCTTTTGAAGTGATATAACATTTACTGTATCATATCCCATTAACAAAATTCTCCACCCAAACTGACTAATAAGAGCTCCTTTGAAGTTCTTCATCCAAATGAAAACCTCTTTCATTTATCAATAAAAATATTTGATTATTTGTATTATGTCCACAATAATAACTCCTTCAAGGATAAAATAAAACATAAAGTAGTCAAATGCATTTTTCTAGAATATTCTAGGACTCAAAAAAGATAGATGCTGTGATCCAAAATTTCACGAAAACTTAATGCCTCAGCTAATGTAAAATTTTATGAGAAAATGGCATATTATACTAGTAAGGGATGAGAGTGTCTAATAGATACAATGGCCAATCAAAGCACAGAACAAGATACAATCCTACCTCTCTTTATAGAAATTTCTAGGCTGCGTTTGGCTCCGGATTAGAATTAATATCATTCTGTCTTGAACGAAATACCATCCAAACACCTAAAACTTGACCAAACCAATATTATATAATTTAATTAAAATTTAAATGTAAAATTACTAAAATGCCCTCGGATCCTAATTTGCATGATCAAATTTGCTTCCGAAATCAGAGCTCAATTCTTTATCCAAACTATCTCGGAACTCTAATATGCTCTTTCGCTCCATCCCCAATCCCTCTTCTCCTCATCCCCGCCTCTTCTCTTGGTCTTGCTCCAGCGGGACCTCGATCGACGGCGCAGAATCATCCGCCAAGAAGGCCCTCGAAGACGAAGCCCTATTCGGTGAGGACTCCGCCAAATTTCGGTTGGAGGAGCAAAAGGTCGAAGCGCTTAGTGATGTCGTCGTCGAGTACCTCTGCGCAGTCATGGGCGTTGAAGATCTTCGCGCCATGCTAGATGGCGAAGAGGTAACCGATGGACTTGCGGATGTGGGAGTGATAGGGAAGATGGCCAATGACGCAAAACTCGAAACGGGTCTAGTGATCCAGCGAAAGGTAAATTGCGCCCTTAAGCGACCACTCGCTGACGTGCGAGCGGTCCCAACAGCAAGGAGCTACCATCCCTTCAACCGCACCAGGCGGCGAAAGGCCTGGGATGGATCAAAATCCAGGGCGGAGACGACGATCCAACATTCAGATTTGAAAGAGGTGAAGGAATTTGGCAACGGAGAGATAGCAGGGATAGAGGACAACACGATCTGTGGGTAGCAAATCCGCTCCAAGATGGCCTGGAAGATGTGGGTGTGCTCGAAGCAAAGGAGCACCACGGTGTCGAAGATCGAGGGGAGGAAGAAGGCGGCAGCGGCGGCGGCAGCTACGAGAATGATGGCGAGAAGGATTTTGTAGATGTTTTCCGACGCCCAGGAAACGAAATCAAGAGATTTGCGGGGTTGCGCAACGAGAGTGAAACCCTAGCTAAAGTTTGGAGAGGGAGAAAGAGAAAATCAAAGTAGCATTAAAATTTTGACCAATTTATTTTTTTACACTTTAATTCTCACCTTAAGCTTGATTTTGATCCTAATCTAGAATCAAACACAGCCCTAGAGATACATTTGAGTTAGTCAACAACCAAACAAAAAAAATATTGGTGCATTTCAAAAGGAAGAAACAAAGTGAGACCATAATTTTAACCAATCAAACTCAACTAATGAATAGTTTACAAATCAACCACAAGTTAAGCAAAATAAAGGAGAACAAAAAATTGAAGATGATTAACCAATTATAATAAGAAAAGGAGTGAGAGAATATACTAGGTTCAATAGAAGATATGTTTCATACTCCTCGTTAATGCTAGTATACAAAAAATTTGCTCATACACTAATAGTGGACAAAATTACAAAAATTGTAGAAAAGATATTTGCAAATAAAAGGGAGAGAAGTAATGAAACTTAAGATAAAAGTCCTACACAAAAGTAATACATAGGAAATACCAAGCCAAGCAGATAGACCAGTAGTAGAGTGCAAGTGAGTCTTAACCATCAAATACAATATAAATAGCAATATAAGGAGGTACAAAGTATGACCAATTGCTAAGAAGTATAATCAAACAGTTGGAGTAGGCCACTTTGAAATTTTTTCCCAGTCGCCAAACTTAAATAACTTAGGATGATACTCACACTTGCAATAAACAAATATTGGAGTATGTAATAGTTAGATATAAAGACTTTCAAAAAGAAATATATATGATTGAGGCACTTAGATTCAACTGAGGAGAGGAGGAATAGTATGTAGGTTGAAGAGATCTAAAACAATTGGCATGAGCCTAGTCTAAGAAATTCAGCTCAGCATTTATGAATTACGACTTTAAAAATAGCCAAATTGGCTATACAATATTTGTCAAAAAAAAAACTCACAAGAGGTCATTATTCTACTAGTACATGTTAATAATATTACACTTACAAGAGACAACACAAAAGAGATGGATTAACTTCAGAGATTACTAAATTCTAAGTTTGAAATCAAAAATTTAGGAAAGCTATATTACTTTCTGGGAATTGAGCTAGCACATTCACATAGAGGATTAATTCTATCTAAAAAATATATATATCCTAAATATGCTAAAGGAAACAAGTCAACTTGATAGTAAAACAGCTAAAATTCTGATAAATCTTACCTCAAAATTGTATGCAGATCAAGGAAAATTGTTAAAAAAATCCAAAAATCTATAGGAGAATGGTGGATAAACTCATCTATTTGACCATAATTGGACCACACATCAACTATGCCATAAGAGTAGTGAGTTAATTCAATAAAAAAAATCACAAAAACCCCACTTAAAAGTTGTGTATTAGATACTCAGATACTTCAAATGTTAAAGGCTTATTATGATGTAATTGAGTATCCTCAACAATGAATAGAAAGTCCACATCTAGCCTTTGTATAAAATTTAGAGGAAATCTAGTCATCTAAAAAAGTAAAAAAAATAGACAATAGCAGTTAGGTTAAGAGCAGAGGCTAAGTATAGATCAATTGCTCTAACTACATGTGCAATCATATGATTAACTAACTCTTATATGATAATCAAGCAACACTCAATATCACAAATAATCTAATATTTCATAAACAGATAAAACATATTGAAGTGAATTTTCATTTTGTCAAAGAAAAGATACAAAATCAAGGGTTAAAATCGTCCTATATCTGATTAAAAGATCAACTAACAGATATTCTCACAAAATCTTTGAACTCAGAAAAATTTGCAGAAATCAAGGTCAAGCTAAACATGTATGACATGTATAACCTAACTTGAGGAGGGTGTTGAAAGAGTGGAGGGCTCAAAACTTCTCATTGGCTCAAGATTTAAAGTAGAATTGCAAAAGTGTACCCTCCAACTACTTGAAATCTCAGATTCATTACAGCTAGTGTAATCCAAAATTCAAAAAACCCAAAATCTAAAATTCAATGTAATCAGGCTGGAATCCTAACCTAAGTAGGAATGGGAGAGTAAAGCTACAACCTCTCTCTATATATATATGAAGAAAGCTAGGTTTTAATGTAAGAGATTATGATTTCAGTTGCAATAAGATGATTTTTAGCTACCTCCATTGATAAAAAAACCCTATATTCATAGTCCAGAAACCCTAGTTTTAACAGAAGCCAGGAAAATTTTCCCTTAGTTTTATTGCAATGTCAAAGGAAAATAATGATGCTAACATGCAAATGAAAATACAGAAATTTGAGAAATGTAGTCTGTCTTTTCTTGGTGCAAGCATACATTATTTTATCATAATTTTGCATTTCCAGCTTGACAGAGTGCTGCTAAATTTTTCAATATTGTTCCCCAGATTGACAGTTAGTCTATAGAGACAATGGTGCAAAACGTTAACTTGCTCTTCAATATTCAAACAGACACATTTGTATATTTACCAAAAAGGTTTACAAAACAAAGTGCAGTGAAATCAATTCTTCACTTTTTCTGCCAGTTAGTGTTCAATAACAAATGCATCACATGACAAACCGTATGAAATTCTAAATGATTCCTGAAGGAGAAACAAATTCATATGAAAATTCAACCAAGAAATGAAATTCTAAATGATTCTTGGAAAGAAACAAATCATCAGAAAATTCAACTGAGACTATTAGAAGTCAGGCATTGGGTTCACATCATATGCATAAGCTCCTGTTTGCTTTCTAAAATTAAGTTTATGTTACCTGCAACAGCCCCTTAATAGTATCTGAAGTTCCTGCCTCTTCCTTTAAACAAAGGACAATCCCATGCTGACAGAGAAAAAAGTAAAAGAGGTTCAAAACATCCATTGCCCAAAAAATAATTATAAGATAGAGAAGCCAGTTGTAAAACATACATGTTTCCTTGCTACAGATATAGAGGACACCTCCATGGTGATGAAGTAAAGATCCACCTCACACAGCGATTTTAGTGTTAGAGCAGAAATCAGAAACAATGAATCCTTGGGATCAACGCACCCAATTCTGATTGGCCACCTCTTGCTGCCTGATGTATACCTCAATATTGTTTGTAAATTCCATCATTGTGTATTCAATTTGCAGATAACAAACAAACCATAAAACATCCGACAAAAGACAACCAGTACTTCAGAAACAGCTTGAAATCTCACCTTCACTCTTTTTTGAGAACATACTTTCCATTTTGCTAACTTTCGCAGGTGACAGGACAATCCCAGTGTATACCCATGTATCTATTATCATTTCTAACCTATCCTGAGGAAGACGAAAAAAATCCAAGAAAATAAAAATTCAAAAAAGAGGAACAATCATTTCCTTAATACAGATAAAAGCAAGCCACATGACATCTATGAACATGATCAATAGACGTAAAAAGTACTTTTGAGTAAATCTAGCATAATTACAAAAGGACATACAGGCTACCAACCTTTGTTAGAGTCTGTAGATTGACACAGTTGAGCCCTTGATAAATGGCTAACAGATCCAAAGCAGCGAAAAAAGGGTATATGATGAAAGGAAATCCTGCTTGAAATCTTAGACAAATCAACAAATTGAAAAAGCATTAGTTTGAAATCCAAGCAGTTCATCATGATTGCATGTAGTATAATAGATATGTATTCACCTATGAAATAGTGTTGTGCTAGAAGAATCAATCTTGTTTGAACAGGACATAGAGGCAATAGTACCAAAAGAAGATAATTTTTATAAGATGTTTTATCTCTTTAAGAAATCCTAACATATCAAAGTTGGAGACTGCATGATCACATATCAATGCTAAATTAGAAGAGAAGGGTCAAGTTCTAACTCAGAACTACTATGTTCAAATTTCAAGTCACCATTCAACTCACAAAAAAAATTCTAGTTACGATCATAAAAAGGACTGAAACCTGAGGAATAAAAGCCTAATTTGTAAATGGGCATACTTCATACCAACACAAGTTGTCAGTACATCTCAAAGCTGTTAAGGTAAAGAAAAATAAATTTAGCTTAAAAAATCTAATATGAAAATAATAGAGATAGATCTATTTTGCAGATAGGCACACCGTTGCTTATTCCTGCACAACATATTCAAAGATGCAGCAAGTAATAGGCCAAGATTATCAAAACAAACATTTTGCACCTGCAATCCAGAAAGCAACAGAAAATCAATGAGCAAAAACAAACCTGCAAATAAAAGAGCACAAAAATGAGCAGATATTTTCTGACCTGTGACTTTGCAGAAACTTCGCCGAGATTATCAGCTACAGCAAAGCTTCTATTTATAGCAGACTGCAAGATAAAGAAAATAAAATTAATGTTACACAAATAATTTTCAGTCTTTTCCATCCAAAACAAACATGTTAAGAAGAATTCAATCTGACCCATCATAAACATTGCTGGTAAATTAACTGAAAACAAAAACATATAACCAATAATCAAAAGACTCAATTAATTAAATATTCTTTTACTTACACTGGTGGCTAAGTATGCTGCAAGACTGATTGATTTACCAATGTTGGCTACAGTAGCAAGAAGCAAAAAATGTTGGGGGAAAGTAGGAGTCAGCAACTCAACTCCAATACTCAAGCTAAACAAGATTGAAGTAGAGAACCTAACTTTCTGCAAAAAAATATATTTGTTGGTTGCTAAGCTTGAAAAATTGGACATATGGAAGTAGAGGACACAGAACAGATAGCTCAAGATTTAGAAAAAAGAAAGGAAATAATTATGCACCTTCAAGTTAGTATCAAAAGTAGATCCCATGCTGGCTGTGTATATGCACCTACTAAGACGTCCAAGACCATCCTTTATTACCCAATTCAATGCTGCTGCAGACGGAAGGGAGTGGGAAGCACCAAAACCAATAGCTCGGAACATTGCCTAAAAGATTAAGCTAACAATCATCAAAATAACTCCACAGAAGTTGATCAATTTAGGTCTTGTTCGGTACCCTCAAATTCCATAGGAATTGGGGGTTGCATAGGATTTTTCCTTCCATAGAATTTTTTTTCCTATGAAGGTGTTTGGCACCACCTTTTGAGAGCCCAAATCTCCTTTGGAATCAGGAGATTTCATAGGAAAATGAAAAGGAGGTTCAGTCTCTTTCTGTTTTTCCTATGGAATAAAGCTTGCACAAAAGCTTCTACCTCTCATTAATCGCTACTTTTTATCAACCATAGGATTTTTCATAGGTAGTGGGACTGCATGCAACCCCAAATCCTCGATGAAGAAATTTTGAAGGTATTCTTTTCCCAAAGTATCCAAACGGGGGCCTAAACATCTCAAGGCATATATATATTCTGCATATAGATCTTGTTTAGCCTCTCATCTTTGATAGATTCAACTGCTGACTATCATTTTGATGGCCGGACTGATCAATATATAAAATTTTCTGAGAAAAAACTTGGAAGTATCTTGTTAAACAAATGACCTTTCTCTACACTGGTTTAAAATAGTTGGCCACAAGTGTGTAAGGGATGCTTAAAAGCAGCAATCCAAAGCTAATAAATGGGGCAGAATTGTTCGTACACAGATGAGCAAGATAGCAATTAAAACTAGATAGCAAGTAAACACCTTGGTGATGCTAGCCAGAAATCTACCATGTATCTAGGCATTGTAGGCAAGATGTCTAACTACATAGGGCCAGTGTTCTAAGAAAATTCTATTTTTTAACAAAAACGTTCACTTAAAATTATGGACTTAAAATGCTTGTCGAACATATATAGTTATTATTCTAACTGCAGACTAACTAGGCAGTAGTCAGGCATCTAGGTGCCTACCTAGACAGCCAACTTCTAACAACTAGGCGCCTTGCGCAAGCTGCACTAAGCACAGCACAATTGCCATATAACAACATTGCGGTGAGTGCCCTCTCTAGTTTTCAACTGAGTCGATGCCATGGTGAAGTATTGACTAATTATCTGTAGGAAACCAGTGCCAAATGGATAACCGCATAGAGCATCCATCAATATCCAGAGTGAGAACGTGAAATGAGGAACTGCCTTGAAAGTTATGGGAAGAACTTTACAGAAGTTGAATACAAAATCAAAAAACAACCCTTCTGAATGAATATGTTATCCAAAGATTTAAGGATTGCCTGTCCATGTGCAAAGATGGCTCAAAAACAATCCCCCGACAGTAAAAACGATTTCATCTTCCAAAATTCAAACTCATAGTATATCAAATCAAACAAACCCCAAAAAGGACAAAAAAGAGAAATTTTCCATCAGAAGACCACAACCCATATAACCAAGGAATTCAGGTAAATGAAGTGGGAAAATCAGTAAGCAGGACCTGAGTGGCGAGGACCTGGAGGGCGGAGCTGAAGACCCGATGCAACAGCTTCCACTTCAAATACTGCAAGTAATGGTCTTGCACTTGCCGCGGCACAAATAATCCCCGAATCCACAAAACCCACGTCTCCGGCCGGAAAAATCTCCGCCAATCGCACACCCCCGGCTCAACTAAGCCCACAAGCCGAAGGCCGGCGCCGTCCCAAACGTACCTCGCAGCCCTGCCGCCACAGCTCAGTACAAAGACCGGAAGGGGAACAACGGCGTGCTCCCGCTCCTCCACTCCAACTTCCCGGAGCCGGAAGCTGCAGGAAAGCTTCGGAGGATGGGGAAGACGATGGCAGGTGGTTCTTCGGAGGATTGATCCTCCGGGTTTGCAGAATTGGCGAGGGAGATGGGATTGCAAAGGTGAGATCTTTGAGCTTCCGATCGTCATCTTTCGTTGTCTCGGGGTTGCTCTCAAGGGTTTTAGGGGAATTGCGCCGGCGATGGGGAAGAAGCCCTAGGCTGGGGCCACAGGAGAGGGAGTATCGAAGGGTTAAGGTGGGCCCTCGAGATGATTGCGAATTGTTCAGTGTATGGGATTGCGCGCGGCAAAAGGGAGTGAACAGGAAAGGCGGGACTCCGGCGGCGTGCTTGCTGGCCAGGGGAGCGGATACTACTGAGCGAAATCTTTATTTCGTCCTTATCCGGATCGAACGGCGAAAATCAATGCGGTTTCAAATCCCGATTTTGAACGGGATCCGTTATATAGCTGCTTTGCGCCCTTTGCTGGAACCAAAGCACCGATTCATTTCAAATCAGGATTAAAATTAATATTTTTTAAATTTATTTTTTTATATAAAATTAATATTATTTATTTTATATTATCATTAATTAAAGTATTATAAAAAATTAAATTATTATAGAATTAATTTTAATAAAAAATATTAGTTTATAAAAATGGTTCACTAATATTGATTTTGATATTAATCCTAATCCTGAATAAAATGGTGCTCAAATGACTTTCATTTCATTTGGGTTTGATTCTAGTTTAATATCACTATATTATAATTTAACTTCAAATTAAAAATAATAAAAAATTTTAAAATTTTAAAAAATTGAATCTGATTTTTTTAGAATAATAAGGATTATTAAAGCACAAATATATAATTCTTTATATAAAAAATAAGTATAACTGCTAAGTCAATATTTAAAATATAATAAATTTTATAATAATACTAGTAAGAGGCATGTGGCTTTATGTGCCATGTTAGCCATTTGAAAAAAATCTAAATAAAATTAGAGTTTGATCAATAAAAATAATTATTATAACATATATAAAAAAAATTTTGCTTCGGAAAAACTATTACTCAAAATTTTAAAATTCTCTAAAACTGAAATAGTGTGGCCTTATTTCAAAAGTATTGATTTTTAGATGATTTCAAAAAATTTTTTGCCAATATGTATGCATTTGACAAACATGGCCATTTAGATTTAACAGAGAAAATTTTCTTTTATTGCTTAAGAAGACAAAATAGGATTGATAACAAATATAATAAGGCTTTATGAGTAATTTGATAGCTGGCATGGAGAAGCATAGTCTTTCACTTGATGAATGTTCACATGGCTCTTTTATATAGATCTTATTGAAAAATTTTATCCTATGTCATGAAATTGTATGTGATGGATTTGGTAAATACTCGCATCCTAAATTTGGAAAGATTGGTGAGTTCATTTGTTGAGATAGATAGTATAGATGATGCTATGAGTTATTTTGATTTAATAAATGATGCAACTCCTCAATCAAACTCCATACAAAGATTGGGTACCTACTAGAAAATTGAAAAATATATAGGTTGGTCAAGTTTGAAAAGGGAGCTCCTAATGTTTTTACTCTTCAAGTTGTATGGTTGATCTTTATTGAAAAAATATTATGGATACCAAATAAATTTCTTAATAATTTAAAATACCAAGAAGAGTCAAATGAATTCTCTAATGCAATTATGTTTTTTCGTACAAAAACATCTGGCGATGTGACAAGACTCACCAGGCTGCCATGGAGAGGAGTGATTTAGTGCTTTTACAAACATATTAAGCTAAAAAACTTGATTGGACAATATGCTTCTAGTAGTAAATTGAAGGTAATGCTTAAATAGTTTTAGAGGATGTCAAATGCATGTGTACAACCAATGATGCCACATTCAAATTGCTAAGAACTATTTTAATCAAGTAGGGCTGCAAACAAAGTCATTGACATATTGGAATTGACAAAAAAAAAAAGATGCTCAAAATGATTATATGAATGAATCAAGACTACTTGCTTTGTTAGATGATGACACCTCCAAACTTGATGACAACACAATACTATGTAAAAAAATCAACATCTCAAAGGCATTGCACATCAGGGGTGGTTCTCCTACAAAGCAACACATCCATCAAAAATCTCCTTCCTCTCTAAAAAATCACAAAAACAAGAAAATCAAATAATAGCCCCTTTAATTACTACTCTTAAACAATCAACCAAAATCAAAAGATGATTTTCTGAAAGAGAAAGTAAGTATAATTGTATTGCGAGTAGAATCAATATTGCCAGAGTGTGACATGAATAATTAATTATAAAAAATATAGATTCTCAAATGGTAGCTTAATTTGTGAAAAAAAATATCATATGAAAAATATTATTATAGTTTGTTAGATTCAAAAGAAAGTACTCTTTATTTTGGTTTTGATCATAATTAATGGTATTTGTTTAAGCAAAGATTACCAATTCAATTTAAAGAAAATGCAATAGATTTAGACAAGTATAAAGAACTCAAGAAATTTTGTGAATAAGAAAGAAATTAACTAACAACACAAAAGAGATTTATATTACTTGTCAATGTGTATGGAGAACTTCCACAAGAAAAAAAAAACCATATTTCCAAAGCTATTTCAACAGCTCTTGCATTCTCTTGGTGCACCTTTGGGCTATAATTAGAGGCACACCTTGATGTTAGAATCTTTGCACATTCTCTCTCTGCCTTCCAAAACTCTTTGATCTATCAAAGCTGGGGGCTTGTCATTCACTCATTTGCACATGCATTGTTTCTTACCTATTTGTTATGGTATTTTGGATCATAAGGTGCACTTTCCACTTGACAAAAGGTTCTCTTGTAGAAGAAATGTAAAGGAATTTGATACATGAATCAATGACAATGATTAAATTGCTAAGAGCAATACTCTTTTTAGAATGTAGCATTTTTCAAATCAAATCTTGATGCTTCTATTTGCTCCACCAATCTTACAAAAAACTTGATAAAATAATGACGAAAAAACTTTTTGAAATATCAATTTTAAAATAAATTTGGGGTCTATATGCATTACAAAATGTATTAATATTCAAATGCAACACAATTTCAAAAATTAATAGAAATACTATCTAAAACCAAAAGTACATCACTATTGAAATTCAAATAAAAAACTATTTTGGAAATAATTAAGAATAGAATTTGATTCCCTTTATAAACATATATATGCAAAAACTCCATATGAGGCGATGATAAACCCTTCATATCTACACAAAAGTTGTATAAGAAATTAAGGAGTCCAACTCATATTAATAATATTGAAACTAATCAAATCAAATTATAATAATAATTTAGGAGTACCAAAATTTGTAGGTAATTGAGGAGCAATGAGAATAACCCATTCTTAAGCCTCCATAATATTAGATGCAATGGTTTTCTTTGCAAATGCAAAGACAAGCATACTGCTTGACAATCTACATAATTTGATGACACCAACTACATGAGATTCCTTTTGAAAGTGCAGCATTTGTACTAGTGAATATCTTTCATCAATATTAGTAATATAAAGAAGAGTTCACAATGTCTTGTTTTTCAACAATAGTAGAGTAGATCCTATTTTCTGCAAAAATCAATCATTGCTTGATTAGAAGAAACTAAAACCTATTTAAAATTAATTATCTCTTTCACAAAATATACAACTTTATTAACAAGCTTAACTAGGTTTAGTAGCTTGCTTTTTAAACATGGACTATATTATAGTCTAGTTTATTAAAGATAGATCTACAATTAATCATAGCTTGTAGACATTCAAAAAATATATGATCAAGAATTTGACTCAGTCCACAACATGGATATTTAGCCATGATAGACATCCTCCTCTTTAAAAAAACAAGTAGTAGGTAAATTACTATGAGCAAATTTTCAAATAACAATGGAGACTTTAGGGGGAACAAAAGTGTGATGTAGAGCATTCCACTTCATCAAAGCTTCATGATGATCATAATTAGCTAAACAATCAAGTGTTAACTATTAAGAGATCAAAATTAAAATAAGTACTCAATTCTAAGTTAGAATGTGTTAAATATTAAGAGTCAAGAGTTTAGAACTAGTAGAAAAAAAAAAAGAATAAGTGTTTAGTGTTAATAGTTCATAATTAATTAGTGTTAAATATTAGATATTAATAGTTCAAAAGAAAAAGAGAAGTCTTTAGTGTTCAGTGTTTAGTGTGAAGAGTTCAAAATTATTTAGTGTACAATGTTCAGTATTAACTATTAAGTTTTTAGTGTACAATGTTAACATTGTACACTTTTTAGAATTAATTAAACATTGTACACTTAAATATTAGATATTAATGTTCAGTATTAACTATTACATTGTACAAGGTTCTCTTTAACTCCAATATCTTACCTATTTATATAAGTGCTAGGTGTTTACAATTAAATGTTTAAGATATCAAAATTAGAAGAGGAAGTGTTAAGGGTCCGGTTGGATCAATAATATCTAGTACAAAGTAAGGGCAACTAAGGATGATATAATCTCAACTCAAATAGGCCTAAGAGTTTGAATTATTTAGTGCTAAGTCTCTACTGTTAATTGTTGGAGAGTTTAGGATTAGAAGAAGAAGAAGTGTTGATTTTAGTATTAAGATTTAATAATATAATAGTTAACTCTTAAGAGTTCAGAATTAGAAGAGGATGATAAGATATTGGAGTTAAAGAGCTTATAAGTAGAAGAAGATCCAATTGTGGACTATTGAGTTTAGAATTAGAAGACGTGTCTAGTGCTAGAAGTTCAGAATTTTTGAGTGTTAAGAGTTCATAATTAGACAAAGAAGAAGGAAAAGCTTGAAGTGTTTAGGGTTCAAAGTAAAAAGAAGTATTTAGAGTTCAAAACAAGTGTTTAGTGATAGTGTTAAATGTTTGAAATTTGAACAAGTGATAAATGTCAAGAATAAGAGTTTAATCAAGAGTTTAGATTGAATTTGGATGAAGAAAAAGATAGAATGGTAAAAGTTCATTCAAAAATTCAAGTCGAATTAGAATGAAGAGTTAATATCAAATTAGGATAGAGAAGAGTTCAATCAATAATTCAAATCAAGTCCATATAAAGAAAAAGATCAAAGGAAGTATAGTCCAAAAAATAAATACAATCATGATTCAAATTTCAGATTGAATGTCTAATAGTTCAATTAAGAGTTTAGATCAAATAAGGATGGAGAAGAGTTAAGTCAAGAGTTAATCAGGACAAAGAAAAAGATTGAAAGTTTGACTTATTCAAGAATTCAGGTCAAATCAAATTTTAGTTAAGAATTTAGAATGAATCAAGATGGAAGAGTTCAACTAATAATTGAGATTCAACCAGAATGTTAATAGTTTAGTGTAAAGAAGAATGTATCATATGAGGAGAACGTTAAGGGTTCAAAATTCCAAGAAGTGAATAGATGGTGTATAATTCAAACAAAATAGAATTGCAAAAGGTAATTGACACAAAGAAGAATATTAATTATTTGAGTATCCAACTCATTACAATGTAAGAGGCATACCTCAGGGAAATTAATTTGCTTATTTTGTTATTTTGAGCATTGTTAGGGACCGCATCTTCGGAAGATATTACAAGAGGTCATAGAAGCTAAAATTAAAATTAGAGATAAACAATTGTCAAAATACACTGGAAGCTTGAATAATAGGTTACATAATTGTGATATTGGATTAACATTGTGAACTATATCATCTATTCAATATGAAAGAACTCAAAAACTCAAAAGTTCATCAAACAAATAAATTTGCTATAATTGAATATTACAAATATAAATAAAAATAAGACTTTTTTTAGTAAATTTATAAAAAAACCACCTATATTATTGCGAATTTGCGAAAAACCACTTACATTGTTACTATTAGCAAAAAATTACTCACATTATACTATAATTTATAAAAAAATCACCTCAATTAAAATATTTAAAAAATAATTAATTTTATTTTATTAATAATTAAATTAATATAAAAGATCAAATTATCATTACTTGATTTTGTTTTAGACAATTAGTTCACAACTACTGACAATCAATCTGACAAAAATAAATTTTAAATTCTTAATTTCATAATATCAGACAATTAATTTTTGACAAAAATTACAATAAGACAAGTTATTTTTATATTAATTTAATAATTATTTGAACCAAAATCAAGGATAATTTAATTTTCTACATTAATGTTAATGGTAAAATAAAACAAAAATATAATTTTTTAGATATATTTTAATTGAGGTATTTTTTGTAAATTTATAATATAAAGCGAGTAATTTTCTAATAATGGTAAGGTGGATGGTTTTTTATAAATTCATAATAAAGCAGGTGATTGTTTATTAAAAACTCTAAAAATAAATTAGATAGTTTAGGTCAAGCTACCATCTCACATAACTCTATCTTGGCTTTTCCCTGCATTAGACAACAAGCTAGTTCCACCTTCAGTATGACAAGTACAATTATCCACAATACATATTAGCTTATATGAGAAAAATTATAACCAAAATACAAGTTTAAAATGTAAACTCTAGATGTGAGGGGCAGATAATATCTTTCAATTTTTGAAGGCTATATATGCTACAACATTTTTTTTTCTTTTTCGACACTATACATCTGGCACTAGAGAAGCACCACCAATGTAGTATCATTCCCAACGCTATTTTCTTAGCACCGAAAATGACATATCATTGTCAGTACTAAATTCTTAGCATCAAAAATGACTATTCATTATCAATGCTAAATTCTTATTGTTGGCAATAACTATTCATTGCAAACTCCAAAATGGTAAGACTGACAATAGTTGTCTTAAGTTCAGGTCACCACCCAAAAAAAAGCTTTGTTTTTCTCTAGGGTGATATTGTTCTTCACTGCAATATGATCTCCCTCCACCATGACTATCCTCTATCATGACTTGACCTCCATGCTACTCATAGCCCAGCCCATAGCTAGCAACCCAGCCCACACCTAGCTCTGGGTCTCCTCGCCGTCAATAGATGATCGCCACCTCTAGCACTAGATCGCTAGCTGCCGATCGTCACCACCACCAAGTAAGCATAAAACCTTGAGAAATTTGGATATTGTTGTTCTAATTAGGGATGAATTATTGCAAATATTACTCTCTTTTTGACTTCCAATGTTTGGTGATGATATTGATTTTAGGTTCAATGATTTTTAACTAGGATTTTTTACTTTCTGCTTTGGATCATATTATCATCTTTGCAACCTAGGGAGTTTTCTTGATTCAATATTTTCCATTTTTTTTTAGATTGTTGGAGACTGAATTAGGGTTAGGTTTGGATCTTGATGAGATTACCCTAGTAGTAGTCTATCTGCCTTTGGGCCATAGAACATTTACTTTAATTTCATCCTCTTCAAACTCTGGTTTTAGCTTGGAATACATTTTATATGACTTCTCATTGTGTCCTTATGACCTTGACCATTGTGAAATTCAGAAATCTCTTGTTTCTTTACCCTTCACCCTTGGCTAAATTTGCTTTGTCCTTGTCCTTTTTTTAGCTTGAACTAACTATATAAATGTTTATCTAACTTGTTTTTCATATAGTTTATAGATGCTTGTTTTTATAGTGTCTTCATAGTGGAATATGTAATATAATTTGAAATAGGCTTGCTGTGTTACAGTAGATTAGTGCTAATGATTTTGTTAGTAGATAGTTTTATGAGTAACCTATGAGCTTTAGGTTTTTGAAGCCTTGAATTTGCTTTGAGGATGTGTGGTTCTTTAGATGTTTTACTTTGATACCATGGTTTTATTGTAATTTATTTCATACTACAAGTCTTGGCTCTGGTACTTTTGAATATAATACTGGAGGCATAATTCAAACCTTAGTTTTGTTAGTGGCTGTGATGATACATTTTGTAAATTTTTAGAATGTGTGCAAGGTACTATAGTTTGTGAGGCATGCATTGATGGCTAGATAGCTTTGCTGCCACCATTTGTAGCCATTTGCAAGCATCATCTGCCATTGGTTGCCAATATGAAACTTAGTAGGAAATATCATGTTGGTCTAAGATGGAGAAATGAATGAATGCATGGATTCAAACTTAGGCAATTGAATTAATCAAACTTATTATGGTCATAATATTTATCCTTTTTGCTTCAATAGTTATTCACTTAAATATTGGATAATATTATTGTATATACAAAGTATTAGACTGAGGATTGTATAAATTTCTAAGACATGGACAATAGTTGGATCAAGATAAAGAATCGAGTAGATACTAGATATATTTCTGGAGTATGCCTATAGGAGCAAGATGCCAAATTAGAAAATATGGTGTCTATATATTAATTATATGAACATGCATAATCGGATAAGGTAGGAGGTATATAAATATGTAATTATAAGAGGATGGAATGTGCATTACACTAATTGGACATTTCATGATGAAGAACCATAGTATTTGAATATGCCAAATTCACTATAGTAGATAGTTCATATGATAATAGTTGACAAACTTAGGGTGGGAGGGGGGGGGGGGGGGGGGGTGGCGGGGGGGGGGGGGGGGGGGTGATATCAGATGATTGGTTTGTGATGCCTTTGGAGATCCTACATTTGATCACAATACCCTTCTCGATATGGTCGACATAAAAACTAAGGGTTATGATCGAGATGGTAAAAAATGTTATAAAATACTTGATGACTTTAATATGAGTTGTATCTATGATGCAAAAATTTCATATTTCTACTGTTCATCATACGTTTGTTAGTCACAAAGTCTAAGTATCAATGGAGGAATCACTCATTTAATATATTATTGGAGATATTAAAAGAGGTATTTTTTTTTATCATCCTTCATTTTCTAGTTCTTATCGGAAGGCTTGGTATATTGTGAAAGATATAGGCCTGTGATACACAAAAATTCATGTTTGTCTAAATAATTATATGCTTTACAAAAATAAAAGTAAATTAAATACCTATTGCAAGCATGACAAATCACCTCAATATCAGTATTTCACAATCCAAAGTGATGATGACAATTAGATAGTTTGAAAAATTCTTGCTAAAGTTATATGATATTTCTCTCTTAAGCTGAGGTTGTAGTGACTATAGACATCAACAATGATAGTACTACATTTGAGATGACACACTGAAGGCCGTGTATATGAGGGATGGTTAGACATTCGACAAATAGTCTCGAGTGAAAGGAGTTCGATTCATCATATTCAGATTTTATTGCTGACATTTGTAATGTTTATTTAAACTTAGCTTTTGATGAGTTTAGTCCTTTTCAGAAAATGAATTGCTCGTATAATACTTGGCTTGTGATTTTGATTCCATAAAACTTGCCCCAATGGTTGTACATTAAACAATTGCCACTCATCTTATCCATAAGACTAGGAATTGACATTAACTTATACCTACAACTATTGATTAAAGAGATAAAAAAATTATGAGAACTAAACATTCCAATATTTGATGTAAATAATAAATAAATATTTTATTTACGTGTAGCACTATTATGCACAATCAATGATTTTTTGATATATGCATATCTTTTAGGATATAGCATAAGAGGGAAGTAGACATGTCATATTTGTGGGAAAAACATGTTATCCAAGTGGTTAAAATTTGGCAGAAAATTTTGTTACATGTGCTACAAAAATTTCTACTTATTGATCATAGATTTTGGTGTGATAAGGCTGCATTCGAGGGACATGTGAGCATGGTGTCTCTTCCTCCTAACTTTCTAGATCTAAGGCATTATGTTAAGTAGAGGCTATCCAAAGATGTGATTGTGCTCTTATCTCTAAGAGGATAAATAGTATACAAATGCATATTAAAGGCTACTTGAATATGAGTCTAATTGGAAGAAAATAAGTATCTTCTTTGATATCCCATGTTGGAGCTCATTGTATATTTGACACAGCAAGATATGAAAGACATTAACATACGGAGAGCACTTCACCCAGAGAATAGAAGTAACAAATATTTTTGTCATTGGCTCTATTCATAATGAGCAAATATAAGAGAGATTTTCTTATGTGTGTAAAATAATATGAAAGTTATAGATGGTTACACAACAAATATTTCTAGGTGTGTAAATATGAAAGGTCAAACCATCACTGTATTGAAAAGTTATGATTGTTACATACTAATATAATAGTTGCTATTAATTGCTATACAAAGATGTTTGTTTAAGTATATAGTCAGACCTTTAATTAAACTAAGTATCATCTTTTGACATTTATATATGAAAATCATCCACCCATCTAACTTTGAAATTTTAGAGTCTAGGATTGCCCTGACTCTTTCCCACCTTGAAAGGATTTTTCTACCTTCATTTTTTAATATTATGAAGCACTTGTCTATTTACTTGATGGAGGAAGCAATACATGCAGACCTATTCAATACTATTTTTGTATCCGTTGAGAGGTAAACTTTGATTATTAATTTTAACTTATGAATATTGCTTCCATCCATAATAATTAATGGTCTTATTGTCATTTAGGTATCTTTCCATATTGAAGCACTATGTGTGAAACTAAACTCATCCAAAAGGTCCTATAGTAGAAGACTATTTAATGAAGAAATACATGACTTTTTGCACAATGAACGTAAATGACTTCTAGTTGAGCTTTGCTTAATTTTCTTAGGACCAAGATCATTATTACCACAGTGGACATGGGTGTTCAATTGGAGCTTAGCAAAGACTTCATTACATAGGAAAAATTCAGTGGACACAGGCACACTGCTATATACTTTAAGTCTGGACATCATGACAATCTTTTGTGAGTACATGTTATAATTCAAATGACTCTAAGAAACTCTAATATTACTTACTTGCCTTCTAAAGTAATAAAAATTCATTTCATAGGGAACACTTAAAGCCCATAAAGATTAATAGACGATATTAAGGTGGAGAGTTTGAATGGGAGAAAATTTCATAATGACATTTTTACTAAATGGTTCAGGGATCATGTAAGTATAACTGCGACTACACATTTGCTTTATATGATTGATTCATAATATATTACTTATCATTATTATAGATTACTGAATTAGAAGGAAATGATAAAGTCACTAACATTCCTAAAGAGATAATACTCTTGGCAATTGGTCTCAACAAATAGGTAAGGAGATACTCAGGATACATTGGAAATAGTTTTCAATTTCACACGAAGATGAATAAGATGAGCCATCACACATAAAATAGTACTGTAACTTTGAAAGCGGATACAAGAAGTTTTGCAAGTACAAAGGATAAGAACTCGATATTAGGAGCTATATAAATTCTATGGTATATTAATAGATATTATTGAGATATGGTACAACAATAAACTTAAGTTCGTGTTGTTTAGGGGTGACTGGGTCGATAATAATACTAGAGTGAAAATTGATGAGTTTGGATACACAATAGTCAACTTTAATCGTCTCATACACAAACGCAACTAACATGAAGATGAGCCTTATATTCTAGTGTGTGTCAAGCATATCAGGTATTTTACATGGCAGATCCTATAGATTGGAATTGGCATGTGATTATGGAGATAACTCTAATGGAGTACTTTATTGTCTTAGGCCACATAGCAGGTGATGACTATGGAATTGAAATTAACTACCTGAGATAGCAAAAGACCCCGAGAAGTAATATTGAAATAACAAATCAAAAACTTGGTGATTTGAATGTGCAATCAAGTGTTATGAAAATATGACTTCCAACAGGTATAAGCCTCTATTGTTAATTACCCCGACAATTATTAAGAATCTCCTAAAATGAAAAACCTAGCTAATAAAATAGGGACACAAAGGAGAGAAAAAATATAATATGATTGATTTAATAAAGGGATTACATAACTTAAGTAAGAACATACCCTCAATTTATAATTTAAAAAATTTAAATGTATGAATAACATGAAATAAGAAATAAAATGAGAAGAACTCAATGTTTGCTACTGCCCCATCCCTATATGCTAGATCGAGTAGAATTTGACTAGAATAGGCCTTGACTTGATCCTTGACGGATGCTAATAACTTGGCTTGATAGCATCATCTGGTGGGACATGGAAGGGAATAAGAAGTAGGAAAGTCTTGAAGTGTGATCAATAGTTTTGCGTGTGTTGGTGATTAACTTTTTTGATAGCATCATCGATGGCTTGTCATGTTTAGCTCGATGTATTGTTGATAGTTTTAAGTGTTAACAATTAACTTCTTTTGAATAAGGCACTTGACAGATTGACCAAGTGAGTTTAAGCTTGCCTTCAATTCAATTTGATTTGATAATTGATGGCCTCTTAGGGATGTTGTCGATTAAATTTGGAGTATTACTAATACTTTTGGGTTGGCTTAGTTCGAAAGATATGTCATCAATGACTTTTAAAGTTAACTAACTTGAAAGGTGCATTGTCAATCACTCTTGGGTTGACTAGCTTTGAAGTGTGACCAATGATTATGAACTTATTGTTGATTGACTTTGTTTGAATAAGACATTATAGTTGACTGACTAAGTGAGTTCAAATCTAACTTAATTCAATTTGATTTGATAATCAATGGCCTATTAGATGTGTTGTCGATTGAATTTGGAATATTGCCAATGCTTTTGGGTTGACTTAACTTAAAAGATGCATCATCAATAACTTGTGGGGTTGACTAGTTTTGAAGCATGACTAGGAGTTTTATGCTATTGTTGTTGACTTTGATTGAACAAGACATTTGAATAACTGGATAAGTAAGTTAACACTTATCTTAATTCGAAGATTGGCTAGAGTAAGAGCCTAAAATCTGACTTAGATATGCAAGTCCGAAGATTGGTTGAAGTGTGAGCCTAAACATTGGGTAAGATATACGAGACTGAAGATTGGCTAGAATGTGAGCCTAAAGGCTGGCCTATAGATATAGTAGGCTTGAAGGTTAATTTATGAATATGAGCTTGAGGATTGACTTGATTTGGTGGGCCCAAGGGCTGGTCTCGTTTTGATTGGTCCAAAGGCTACCCTAATTTTGGCAGACTTAAAGGCTAACCTAATTTTGTCAAGTCCGAAGGCTAGCCTATAGTTGCGGTGGGTCTAAGAGCTAGCCTATAGTTTCAGCAAACCTGATTTTGGCAAAATTTTAGGGTTTTACTAAATTTTTTACAAAAATTTCATTCTAGGGACCTAATTGTAAGAAAAATTGGCCAACGACCTATTTGTAGAAATTTATTCAGTTAGATATCTGTTTGTGAAGTTTTTGTATTTTTTTTCATTTTACCCAGATTTTGGATGAATTTTAGGTCCAAATTTGGTCCAGATATCCAGATCACTCAGCCCACTTTAACTTGAGTCTGAATTTCTTAAGAATTTAGGTCTAAATTAAACTTAATTTTAGGTCAAAGTTGACTGTAATTTAGATTCAATTGAGACCCATACTTGAGCCATAATTTAGTAGAATATAAGTCTTCATTTTGATCATATTTTAATCAAATTTGACTATAACAAAATCATCTCAAAAATGACAATGGTGAAGAGCCAATTATGGAATCATGCACTACACAATAATTAGATGATTCTGACTATAAAATTGAAAGCACAACCATTAAAGAAGTTATGATAGATGCCTCATATGTCATTCATATTTGCCACATGTAGAATAAAAATATGAAAATGACAATATGACTAGCGAATCTGATATCGAAGTGGAAATCCTTTCAGAAAATGACAAATCTGATAGCGATAATGACAATGACAATTTCATATTTGAGAAAATTAATGGGTAAATATTATTATCATGCTAGATTAGAATTTGCATGCATTATTATTTATATTTACTATTATTTATTATTTTGTTGGCTTATTGGACTGATGTTGTCTCTAATTTTGTTACATTTTAGGTGTTTGATTAGTGTACTGCTTTTTAAAATTTGTTACATCCTTACTCTCTTTGTATATGTAATTATTTTCTACATATTTGACTTCTATTTATTATGTACTTTTCTTATGAAATTATTTTATTTTATTTTATCAAGTTCTCCTTTTGTAAATCAACATGGATTGCAAAGGAAAGATGTGATATATAAGACACATGGTGGAGCGGTTGCAGGATCCGGAGACTATGGATGAGGTATTTGAGATGAATGGAGATTCTAATGGGGACTTCACTATTAATAGCTTGGACTTCACTCCCTCCAGTGTAGGTGGATCAGGAGCCATATCTTGATAGTGATGAAGATATGAAACTCATTGCTAGCTTTATCTACTGTATATTTAACTTGATTCAATATTTATAATAATGCAAATGGATTTCTCATTTTATGTGATTTACAGGTCCTTCTACAGCTTTCACTAGTAGGACTCATCATGGCCTCAAGAGACTTATAGGGGTTTGGAGTACAAGATGGAAACAAGGAATGGATATGGGTAGATATAAAACTTATATATATATATATATATATATATATTATACCTTCTCACATAATTCTATTCATAATATTTTGTAGATTTCTAGCTTTTCTAATATTTTTGTGTCTTTGTGTTTAGGCCAATGCAAATTTGGAGAACACCATAAAAAAGATATTATGTGGACCTTTGGTAAGCATTGGTGAGACTGGAAGGTGGATATAAAAAAGAAACACTTCACTCCATAAAAGAACGATCCACCAAAACTTGCCACTTATCCAAATCTGAGGATAGAGAAAGGTCAATGCATACCCTAATTAAACATTAATGGATGGGAGAAGTCCATGTATTGCTCTAATCCCTTAATTATTCAAATATGCATAGTTTTTAATCAGTAACACCATATGTTATCCTAATAATTTTATATTTTTCTTTCAGAATTTGAGTTGGACATATAGAAGCCATTAAAAGCATTAGACGATGAGTCACACCCTTGGATGCAAGGGTTATGCCAACTTTTAATCAGAAATTTGGTTACTTTATTATATACATTTGATTCATTATGAACTATGTTACATGCAACTTGCGGCATCTAGCGGAGCTCAACCATCCAAGCTAGATGTCTTCCTCTGTCCCTGTTTGAGGTTATTTTTATTCAAATTAAATTTTGTTCAAAATACGATCATAATTAAAATTTAAATACTACTAAATTATGGCTTAAATGTAAATTTTATTTAGATATAGGTCGCGGTTAAATTTAATTAAAAATTGAGTTCAATTTGGTCTTAAGTTATTGGGAATTGGGGCTCAAGCTAAAATAAGCTTAGTGAGTTAGATATTTAGACCAAAATTAAAGCCAAAATTCATGAAATATCTAGAACAAAATGGAAAAGTATAAAATCTTTGTAACTAGATCCCTAGACTAAATACATTTTACAAATAAACCCCTGTTTGAAATCTTTTTATGGAAAAGGACGCTAGAAGCTCCAAAACTTCATAAATAGATTCCTTTGACAAAAAGACCCTTGAAACTTATAAAATTATATTTTGAAATAGTACAAATCTTAAATCTCTTCATCTGGGAAATAAATCTCAATCAATGGGATTACATACTAATCAAAGAAATTTGAAAATCCAATTCAATTACAAATCACAATTCAATGATATGCCAATCAAAGATTTGACTCCAAATCTTCTTAGAAACCGTAAAGTGGATGGAAGTCCGTAAAAAAAAAGGAGAAAAGGAGGACAAAGAGATCAGAACATGGAGAGAAGGAAAGGTAGCAGAGAGTAAACAAGGAGAGAAGAAACAAGTATCTTCTCACATATTCTTTTCTTTCTCTTCTAACCTTGTTCTTCCTCTTCCTATCCCTCCTTGCTCTTGCCCCCGCATGGCTTCAAACAATAGCTGCTGCCCTCTGATGACCTCATCAGCCTATTGACCATCTCCATGATTGCCAAAGCTGCTCTCCCAGCTACCCATGCATCTAGGTCGGCTCATTCTCCTTGATTTGCAGCCGCTCTTGCTTGCACTTTGCACTGCCACTTCTTATCGACCAACGCCGCATGGTCTCCACCAGATTTGCACCGACATGCAACCCACCAATCACCCACCTGGCTCCACTTCGGCAAGCCTCCAAGGCGTTGCCCTTCTCTCCCTTGCCTGGCCTTCTTGCCTGCAACTGTGTCGGAGCCAACCATCATCGACCTAGCCGAGCTGCCACCACTACCTACACCCTAGCACATGGTCGCTCCCCGCGAGCTTCCCCATGGCCTGATGTCATTTGCTCCACCGCCCGCCATCTACTTATGGTTGGATTCGGCCAAGATCCAACCGGATTCAGCTGTGCACCCCAAGAGAGGGAGTCGTTGGCTCCCTTTGCAACATCTCAGACTACCTCATCTCGTAGTCTAAAAACACCACCACCGAAGGAGCAGCTGGGTCTGGCCATAATTGGTTGGGAGGAAAAGGAGCCGATGGCCTCCTCCAATGCGGAGGCTAGCGGAGTGCGCTACTACCAAAAAGAACGGTTAGATCTGACCTGGACTCAAAGAGGAAGGAGGGGCCCAGGTGAGAAGATGAAAAGGGCATGGGATGGAGAAGAAGAAAAGTAGGAAAAAAAAAAAAAAAAAAAAGGTAGTTGGCCAAAAAGAAAGAAGAAAAGGCTTAGCCTCAATTTTTATGTTGCTTGCATCATATCTTTGCCGTCGGACTTGTCATTATGCCTACTTTCAGGCTTGCTACTTTTCTAGTCTTTGGGTCACCATCATGTTAGTGTTTGGGCTCATCTTTATTAATGCCTTCAGGTTTGCGCTTATGCTAGTCTTTGGACTCTTTACTTTACCAACCTTCGAGCTTGCCACTTGACTTCTAGCTCATTACTATGCTAGCCTTTAAACTGGCCACTTTGCTAACCTTTGAGCTTACATTCATACCAGTCTTCGAGCTTATACCTATACCATTTTTCGAGCTCTCCACTTTGCCAGTCTTTAGGCTTGCACTCAATTTGGTCCTTAGGCTCTAACGAAATCAGTCTTTAAGCCCACATTCAAGATAGCCTTTGAGCTCGCCACTTTGTCAGTCTTCAAGCTTGCTATCATACTAGCTTTTGGGCTTGCCACTTTGCTAACCTTTGAGCTTCCACTTATGCCAGCCTTTGGGTTTGCATCTATGCCATTATTGGGCTCATCACTTCGTTAGCCTTCGGGCTCGCACTCAAGTTGCCCTTAAGCTCTAATTAAGTCAGCCTTCAGGTTCACATTCAAGTCTGCCCTCGAGCTCACATTCCAACGAACCTTCATGCTCACCAATTTGCTAGCCTTCAGGTCGCAATTAAGTTAGTCTTTGAGCTCTCATTCAAATTAGCCCTTGAGCTTGTAACTAAGTTAGCCTTCGAGATCGCATTCTATCCAGTCTTGGCACTCACACTTAAGTCAATCCTTGGGCTCGCACATCTAAGTCAGTCCTTGAGCTCGCTCATCTATAACAACCCTCAAGCTTGCATATCTAGGCTAATCCACAAACTTACCCAAAGTTATTATGATAACCTAAGGGTTCTCGAATCAAATTTATTAACATGAATCGATTAAATTAAAGTGACTCGATCATATTGAACTTAGCTAGAACAAATGAATAAAACTAAATTGACTTAAATAGACCACCAAATGGACCTAAATTGATTAAATAGATGGACTGAAGTCCAAATTGAATTGGACCCAAAATCTAAATTGAGTTAATCCAAACCAAATCTGTTTAGACCCAACCCTAATTGGCTTCAAATCAAGTCAATTCAAAAATCAAGTTAAGTTTAAGTCAAACTTAATTTGGGTCAAATTAAGTTTGAATCAAACCCTAATTGAGTTAAATCAAGTTCAAATTGAAAGCTAATAAGGTCAAATAAAACTTAAAGTCAAACTAGAACCGGACTGAGTCAGAATTGAAATCAAGCTAAACCTAAATCAACTTGAACTCAAACCAAAGCCATTAATATACAAACTTGAACCCAATGATGATCCAACATGGGTCGAACACAAATCCATCAACAAGTTGAGACAAGATCTAATAAGAACTCATCAAGAGTTGAAACTAACACCTATTGAAGATCCAATAAGAACCTATTTAGGATCAAATCCAAAATTCATTAAAAATATAATAAGAACCTACCAAGGGTTTGGATCAATGATCTACTAAGGATCCATTAATAAACCTGTAAAAGCCAAAACAAGGTCAAACATGACCCTATTTGAGGTGATTTTTATCATAATTAAATTTGATTAAAATATAATTAGAATAGAGACTTGTGCCACTTGTGGGATTGATTTTGATGGTCTAGGATAGCGGAGACCCTAGGAGTAATCTCGAATCATAAATTAGAGTTTATTTTTATCTGAAGTGCGCTATCAAGTATTGTGAGAACATTGACTTCTAACATATGCAAACCCCTGTTATTAATTATCCCGATGATTATTAGAAACCTTCTAAAGTAGGAAATCTAACTAATAAAAATAGAAATACAAAAAAAAAAGTATTTAATTGATCTTAAGAAAGGATACATGACTTAAGTAAGGGTATACCCTCATTTAACAATGAAATTCAACACAAAATAAAAAATATAAAAAAAATAAAGAAAAAGAAAGAGTGGAGAAGAAGCTTTGATGTGTACTGCTATCTCGTTCACGCTGCGCTAGACCACATAGTGTCTGATTTAGATTGACTCCGTCTTTGATAAGTGTTGATAGCATCATCTAATGAGACATGAAAGAGAATGAGAGAAGTTTGAAGTGTTTTCAAAAGCTTTGAGATTCAGCGATAACTTTGTGATTCAAAGTATTTTCATTAGACAATAAGACATCAGTGATAAGTTTATTTGGGTCAGAGTATTTTCTGTTAGTTAATAAGCTATTGGCTATAACTCCATTGATGTTGAAGTGTTTCCATAGCCAATGAAGTATAGGTGATAATTACTTTATTTTTTTGAATTATTTTCATAATTGATAAGGTGTAAACGATAACTTCATTTAGTTTAGTAGCATCACTAATGACTTATGGGTTATATATAACTTTGAAAGTTGCATTATCAACTAGTTTTGGGGTTGACTAGCTTGAAGTATGCATCATCAATTACTTGTGGGATTGACTAACTTGACGAATGTGTTGCCAACTACTTTTGGAGTTGGCTAACTTAAAGAGTGCATTATCAACTACTTCTGGAGTTGACTAGCTTGAAGGTGCATCATCAACTACTTTTTGGGTTGACTAACTTAACGAGTGCATCATCAACTGCTTCTAAAGTTGGCTAGCTTGAAGTGTGCATCATTAACTATTTGTAGGATTGATTAATTTGAAGTGTGTACCATCAACTATTTGTGGAGTTTACTAGGTTAAAGAGTGTGTCATCAACTACTTGTGGGGTTAAGTAACTTGAGGGCTACATCATCAATTGCTTGTGAAGTTGACTAACTTGTAGGGTACGTCATAAATTGTTTATGGTGTTGACTAGCTTGAAGAGTGTGTCATTAACTTCTTGTGGAGTTGATTAGCTTGAGGACTTTGTCATCAACTACTTGCAGGGTTAACTAGCTTTTAGGGTGTATTGTTAACTACTTGTGGGGTTAACTAGCTCAAAATATGGCCAAAGGCTTTAAGCGTGTTATTGCTTGACCTCATTGAACAAGGTATTGTGACTGACTGACTAAGCAATTTCAAGCCTATCTTAGTTTGCTTTAAATTAAAGTATTACTAGTGCTTTTGGGTTGGCTTAGCTTTGAAGTTTAGCTGGCGACTTTTGTAGCATACTTAGTAAGATTTAGTTTGATTTTATTTAGTTTTGTTTGAACTAATTTTGTTTCAGGTTAGGGTTGTGACATCACCATTTGTTCATAGTCTTAGAGTATTGCTAGTGAGATTTGGTTTGACCCTAATTAGTTCTGCTAAGACTAATATGGTTAGTATCTAAGTTTGATTTTATTTATCTTGAGTCAAGTTTGACCTTGTGTTGGACTTTTATAGAGTTTGGGTCTACTGGGCTTTGGCTCAAGTTCAAATCAATTTAATTCAACTTGATTTTAGTTCAAGCTCAGCTTAACTTGGTTTTAGTGTGACTTGGAGTTTACCCTTTTAATTTGGATTTAATTTAACCCAGTTAGGGTTTGACTTGAGCTTAGTTAATCTTGATTGAATTTGATTTGAAATCAACTTGATTTTAAATTAACCTATCTCGATGCTGATTAGGGTTGAGTCTGAGTTTTAAGTTAACTTAATTTAAATTTTAATCCATTTGTTTGATCAATTTAGGTCTATTTGATTCAACTTGGCCTATATTTATTTGTTCTGGCTGAGTTTCATATTTAATTGAGTTATTTCATATTAAGTAGTTTGATTTAAGCGTCCTTGGTTGTTTATAATAATTTTAGGTGGACTCGTGACTCAACTTTAGATATGTGAACTCGAGAGTTGGTTGAGTACATGCTTGAAAGCTATCTTAGAAGTGTAAATCTGATGACTGATTGGGTGTAGGTTTGAAAACTGGCCTAGATGCAAATCCAAAGGATGGTTGATATACGAGCCTAAAGATTGGCCGAGTATGGGCTTGAACCTGGCTTAGATGTGAGCCCAAAGGCTAGCTAAGTGCGAGCTCAAGGCTGACTCAATGTGAGCTCAAGATTGGCTTAAATGCAAGCCCAAAGGCTAGCTAAGTGTGAGTTTGAGGTTGGCTGAGTGTGAGTTTGAAGGTTGGTTGAGTGTGAGCCTAAAGATTAGCTTAGATAATCCAAAGGCTACCTAAGTATGAGCTTGAAGGATGGCTTGGATACAAACTCAAAGGCTAGCTTGGATGCGAGCCCAAAGGTTGGTTGAATGTAATCCAGAAGGCTGGCTAAGTGCGAGTCCAAATATTGGCTTAGATATGAGCTCGAAAGCCAGCTAAGAGCCTGAAAGCTGATTGAGTGTGAGCCCAAGAGTTGACTTGGATGTAAGCCCAAAGGATGGGTTAGATGCTAGCTCGAAGGCTGGCTAAATATGAGCCTAAAAGTTGGCGAAATGCTAGCACAAAGGTTGACTGAGTGCGAGCCCAAAGACTGATTGAGTGCAAGTCCGAAGGCTAGCTTGGATACAAGCCTGAAGGCTAGCTAAATGCATGCCTCAAGGCTGACTTGAATGCGAGCTCGAAGGCTAGCTAAGTGCAAGCTTGAAGGCTAGCTTGGATGTGACAAGGATTTGTCATCTTTGAGAGGCCGCAAGTGATCACAACAGTGTCATGGGTTCACCATCTTCATCATCATCATCGAGTGGATGCGGGTGGCCATGTCGAGGCCATGGGTTTACTTTCTTCATCGCTGTCTTCGAGGTGGGCTATGAGTTGCTGCAGCCAGGCCATGGTGTTGAAAATTAAGAAAAGAGAAAGCCTATGTTTTTTAAAAAATTTTTACAACAATATTTTTTAATATTTTTTCTTTTATTTCTTTTTCCCTTCTTCCCTTGCTCTTGTCTCCCTTTCTTTCCCTTTGTTATTGAACTCTACTAGGCTCTATCATGGCTAAAGGAAGGTCGAGCCTTCTTCCCCAAGTCTAGGCCAAATCTGACTAGATATTGGCTGGATCCAGCTATCGATAGTGGCGGTGGACCCCAAGTAGGGTCAGAGTAAGGTTGGCAGTGGGTCACAACAATGGCATAGGGGCAACAAACAGCAGTGAGTTGAAGAAGGGGCTGGCACCAGTTGGGTTTGCTACTCCCAAGCTTGGAAACGAGGATCTTGGCGATGTTCATAGGGTCTGAGAGCCTCTTGACAACTAGGTTCCTTGTGCCATCAACCCAATCATTGTTGAAGAAGATTACATTCACCAATGAGATGGATAAGGTTTTGGAGAAGGGGAAGAGGAGAACTAAGGTGGTGATGATGAGTTCCAAGCCGGGGCGGTGTAGTTACCTGGTAGTGCTACAATGAGGTTGGGCGGCATCTCGCACACACGGCCAAGGAGCAAGATAAGGCAGCAGAAGGAGCTTGGGGGCCGGGAAGCAAAACGAATGCAATCAAGAAGAAGAAGAAGAAGAAGAAAAAGAAGAAGAAGAAATAGGGTAAGAAATTACCTATCAAAAATTTCTTGTTCTTCTCTCGATTTCTCTCCCGACTCTACTGTTTCTCTTCGTGTCTTTCTTTTTTGTCCCCACTGTGCAGGTTTTTCAATCTTTTTTATAGGCTTTGAAGAGGATTTCAAAATCAAATTGAGGATATTTAAAACCAAATTAAGAGGGTTTGATTTTGGAATGTTTAGGATTGTGATTGTACTTAGATTAGATTTCTAAAAATTATATTTGGCATGTGAATTTCTTTAATTAGGATTTGTTTCCCTGATGAGAAAACTTAAATTTTGTGCCATTTTGCAGATGATGAATTTTCGGGGTTATTTACAATTTTTCCAAAAAATTAGACTAAAATATAATTTTATAAATTTTAGGGATTTCTTTATGAAAAAATATATTTATAAAATTCTAAAATTTTTTGGATCTATTTTAAATAAAATTTAAAATTATTTATAAATAAAAATTTTGAGGAGTTTATTTACAAATTTTCCAAAAATATTGAACCAAAATATAATTTTATAAGTTTCAAGGGTCTTTTTATAAAAAAAGCACATTTTTGAAACTTTTGAAATTTGGACTTATTTGTAAATAAAAATTTTTGGAGAGCTTATTTGTATATTTTGAGGGTTTATTTGTGAAAGTTAGAAATGTTAGGTATTTATTTGTGAAAATAAAATTTTGATGGGTTTATTAATTTTAGGTATTTATTTGTGAAAATAAAATTTTGATGAGTTTATTCGCAAATCCTAAATTTTGCGGGGATTGATTTGAAATCTCAAAACTTTGAAGGACTTTTTTTATCAAATTTTCATTTCATAGACTTATTCGTAAGAAAAGTCCTGTCTGAGACCCATTTGTAAAGATTTTTTTAATTTTTATTTTGATTTAGATATTTGATGAATTTTTGGTCCGATCATAGTGCAAATATCTGGTCTATTTAATTCACTTTAATTTGAGTCCAAATTTTTCAATGATTCAAGTTCAAATTAAATCCAATTTTTAGTCAAATTTGACCATGATTTTGGTCCAATTGAGGCACACATTTTGATCGTAATTCAGTAGTATTTAATTCTATATTTTGATTGAATTTTATTTGAATTTAATTTTCGGTCAAAATTGACTCAAACACCACTAAATTATGGCTCAAATTTGGGTCTCAATTGAATGTAAATCACAGTCAAATTTAACGGAAAATTGAGCTCAATTCAGATTTGAATTCTTAAGAACTTTGAGCTCAAGTTAAAGTGGGTTTAGTAAGCTGGATATCAACACCAAAATTGGGCCCATAATTTATCCAAAATCTAGGTAAAATGAAAAAAAAAAGAATTTTACAAACAGATGCTTGGACTAAATAAATTTTTATGAATAGGTCCTTTGTCAAATTTTTCTTACAAATATGTCCTTAAGATAAAAATTTTATGGAAGAGTCCAGTAAAACCTAAAATTACAAATCAATTCTTGTAAAATCTAGGGTTTGCAAATAAACTCCGTGAAAGATCAATAATTATAATTTGATCCTTTCGAAATTTAAAGTTTACAAATAAACTCTCCATGAATTCTATTGAAATAAACCCCTAGAATTTTATTTTTCATGAATAAGTCCCTCAAAAATCTTTATTTGTAAATAAATCCAAATTTTATTCAAAAAAGGACTTTGAAAGTTCAAAATTTTATAAATAATTTTTTTACAAAAAGCCTCTGGAGCTCATAAAATTATAATTTAGTCTAAATTTTTAAGAAAATTTACAAATAACGCCCTTGAATTTTGCAATATCATAAAAATATAACTTCATCTATAAGTTGAAATTTGAACAAGGTCTTCACCTACAATTCAAACATCTATATTGAGGATCTTATTCTCATCCAAATTAAAATAGAATTCATATTTAAACAAGTTTCATCATCATCTCCAATAAATAAATAAAATCTTCCACGTTCAAAATTCAAATCTTGATTAACTTGATCTCATTATCTTCTCCATTACTATAAGGACAACTAACGATCCTGCAAAAAAGAGAGAGAGCAAAGAGGACTAGAGGAGGAGATGAGAATCTGAGAAGAAACAAGCAATATGAAATGCAATGAGAAGGATCAATTAGAGATTATGTGAGTTCTTCCATTTAGCTTTCTAATATCTTACATGAGCTTTCTACCCTTGGTTCCTCCCTTCTCTCATTCTTGCAAGGTACCTCGGCATAGTCTTGCACCCATTGAGCTTGAAACCATAGCTGGTTGACATCCATTTACTAGAGGTCAAAGTTGTAGCTACACCCATGGCCACATCAGGCTACCAGCACAACCAGGCCATCCACGGCCTCGCCTGAACCCTGATGCCTGCTCTAGATCTTGGTTGGAGTTTCTTGGCTTACACCACCAAGAGCCCTAAGCTGACCTTGCACTACTCTATCTTTGCTCAAGCCTAACCTACATGACCCATGCTAAGCGACCGCCGCCTCCACCACACCCTTCGGCAAAAGCTGGCAAGGCTACCACTATGCCCCCTTCGGGTGCCACTTTCTTCTGCCATCACCGATCTGGGCTGTCTGTCGCCAACCTTAGTCACTCCTTGCCATGCCACTCAAAGTCCGACCCCACTCTAGCACCACCACCAGTGCTTCTTGCTATCCACCGCAAACTCAGGCCTGAACTAGACTAGATCTCTTTGAATTTGACCATAAGGTCAAAGACCCGGGGGAGGGGAAAGGGTTCGAGCAAGAAAAAGAAGGAATAAAAAAAATAAAAAGGGAGATCTTTGCCTAAAAAAGTGGACTTACTAGCAAAAAAAAAGACAACATAAAAGTTGCTAAAAAAATCAAAAAATGAAGAAAAGAGGCATCAGAAAAGAATCAAAGGAGAAGGTTTAGAGGGAGGAGGAATTGGCTTGCTTTGATGCTTGTGGCCACCCATGGCCTTGCTCATCTCTGCCGTATCCACACTTGCATGACCATCATCTTCATGCTTGCGGTCACCTATAGCTTCTTGCATATCGATGGACTCCATTACCATCATAATCTTGCACGTCGGTGGATTATTAGACTATAGGCTAGCATTTAGGTCCCTCGAATAATAGGCTAGTCTTCAGGCTCGTAAAAATCAGGCCAGACTTTGGGCCTACTAAAACTAGGCTAGCTTTAAGGCACATCAAAATCAGGCCAACCTTCGAGCCTATTGCAACTATAGGTTAGCTTTCTAACCTGTTGCAATTATAGACTAGCCTTTAAGCCCACCAAAACTAAGCTAGCCTTCGACTTTGCTGAAACTAGGCTAGCCTTTTGGTCAGCCGAAACTAAACCAGCGTTCAGGCCCACCAAATCAAGCCAACGCTCGAGCTCGTATTTATAGCCCAACCTTCAAGCTGCCAAAACTAGGCTAACCTTTGAGCCCACCAAATAAAGCTAGCCCTCAGATTCGTATTCGTAGGCTAGTCTTGGGTTTGCCATATCTATAGGATAGCCTTTATGCTCCCTACAGTTATAGGTTAGTCTTTAGGCCAATTACATTTATAAACCAGCCTTTGGGCTTACACTTCAGCTAGTTTTTAGACTCACATGTCTAAGCTAGCCTTTAGGCTTGCACTCCAACCAGTCTTTAGACTCGCACATCTAAGTCAACCTTTGGGCTCAAACTCCAGCTAGTCTTCGGATTGTCATGTCTAAGCCAATATTCGAGCTCACTAAACATTCATAAGCCAGCCTTAGGCTCACCTAATGTCATCATGATGGTCTGAGGGCTCTTGAACCAGATTGATTAATATAAATCAATTAAATTTAAATAACTCAATTATATTAAACTCAAGCACATTCAGGTGGAACAAATAGACAAAACTAAATTGAATCAAATAGACCACTAAATGGACCTAAATTAATCAAATAGATAGATTAAAATTCAAATTGAGCTGAACTTAAATTCAAATTGAGTTAATCTAAATAAAATTAGGTTAATATTGAGATCAAATTAAATTCAAACTAAATCCTAATTGGGTCAAACTAAATTTAAACTAAATCCTAATTTGGTCAAACTAAATTCGAATAAAACCCTAATTGGGTTCAATCAAGTTCAAATTGAACCCTAATTGGATTAGATCAAACTCAAATTCAAACCAAATTTAGGTTGATCCTAAGCCAAAACTAAGTTGAACCCAAATTAACTTGAACTTGAACATAAGTTCAATAAGGTTGAAACCCAAATCCAATGAGGGTCCAATGTAGGTTGAACTCAAACCTATTAATGGGTTGAGTTTGGATCCAATAGGAACCCATCAAGGGTCAGATCTAAAATCTATTAATAATCCATCAAGAACCTATCTAGGGTCGAATCCAAGATCCATTAAAGATTCAATAAGAACTTATCAAGGGTTTAGATCCAAGATCTATTATAGATCCATTAAGAAATTAATAAGTGTCCAATATAAGGTAGAGCCTAACCCAAATTGAGTTCTGAATATTAAACTAAATCAAAACAAACTTGGTCTAAATTAAGTTTGAACATCATATTGAATCAAAACCAGACTTGAATCTAAATCAAGTTTTGAATATTGAACTAAATTAGATTGGACTTAAACCAACTAAGTTTGAACTTCAGATCAAGGCAAACTAAATATAGGCTCAAACTTGCTCAGTCAGTCAGCCAGCCAGATGCTGTGTTCAAATAAAGTCAATTGAAAATACACTTGAGGCCATCCACCACACTTCAAAGCTAAGCCAACCCAAAAGTATTAGAAATACTTCCAATTCAATAGACAACATGCTTAAAAAGCAATCAATGATCAAATCAAACTGAATTAAGGTAGACTTAAACTTGCTTAGTTAGTCAACCAAACATTTTATTCAATTTAAGCAAACCAACAATACACATAAAGTTGTTGGCCATACTTCAAGACTAATCAACCCCAAAAGTTATTGACGACGTATCTTTCAAGCTAAGCTAACCTAAAAGTATTAGTAACAATCTAAATTTAATCGATAACACACGTAAGAGACTGTTGATTATTAAATTAAACCAAATTAAGGTATGCTTAAACTTGCTTAGTTAGTCAGCCATAGTGTCTTGTTCAAACAAAGTCAACTAATAATAAGCTCAAAGCTATTGGTCATACTTTGAAGCTAGTCAATCCCCCAAAGCCATTGATGACACACCTTTCAAGCTAGTCAATTCTAAAAGCCATTGATGACGTGTCTTTCAAGTTAAGCCAACCCTAAAATATTAGCAATACTCCAAATTTAATCGACAATATTCCTAAGAGGCTATCAATTATTAAATGAAATTGAACTAAAGGCAGACTTGAACTCGCTTAATCAATCAATCAAGTGCCTTGTTCAAAAAAATTTAATACTCAAAGCTATTGATGACATTTTGAGTTAAACTTGACACACCATCGGTGATAATATTAAAGAAAGTTAATTGTCAATATGCTCAAAGCTATCAATCACACTTCAAGATTTTCCTACTTCTCATTTCCTTCCATGTCCCCACCAAATGACGGCATTAAGCCATGTTATTAGCATCCGTCGAGAATCAAGTTAAGACCCATCTCAGTCAAATTCTACTTGATCCGGCACACGGGGATGGCCCAACAATAACCATCGAGCTCTTCCCATTCCCTTTATTATTTTATGTCATTCATGCATTCAAATTCTTTAAATTATAAAGTGAGGGTGTGCCCTTACTTAAACCATATAATCTCTTTCTTAAATCAATCAAATTATGCTTTCTCTTTTTTGTATCGTTATTGTATTAGTTAGGTTTCTCTTTTTGGAAGGTTCTTGATAATTATTAGGGTAATTAACAATAGGGGCTTGTACCTATCGAAAGTCATGTTTGCACAACACTTGATTGTAAATTCAAAGCACTATATTTTTTATTTGTTGCTTTGATATTGCTCTTCAAAGTCTTTTGCTATATTGGATGGTCAATTTCGATCCCATAAATTTTGACACACCCAGTGGGACTTGACTTCTCTCTATGTAGAGATACCTAGTTAATATGGGCACACATAAAAAAAGAAAACAAAGTAGAAAGCTGATAGTTGATTTTTCATTAAGAGAAAGGAAAAATGGCATCATCAAGTGATCCTCTTGCCCCAATCTATACCATTAATCCTTAGTGAAGAATCTGCGGTATACTTCATCAACCAATGGTTACCATAGGGGCAATCAGAGTCAATATAAGTATGGATCAACCCCTTGACTCCCATCCAGGGGCAAAGCTCTCCCATTCAAAGGAAAACTCCAACTCAGGGGGAAAACACCTCCCATTTAGGGAGCAAGGACCAAATCCATTGAAAGGAATAAGGCCAAATGCCATTATGCCAAACCTTGATGATAAAATAACCATCATTATAGGGATAATTGGAGTCCATATCAGCCATCAGGCTATATCCAACTCCATCCATTTTATGCATGATACTTCTACTTTCACTAACAACATCACTATCCCTAGCATTGCTAATGCTACCATTGATCCAGTTACTACTCCACTTGTCTAGTATAGATCAGCCCCTTGCCTCCCACCTTATGAGAAAAGATCAAGTCTACCTAGAGGGCAAAAGATCAAGTCCGCTCAGGGGTCAAAAGACCAAGTCCACCTAGGGTGCAAAAGACCAAGTCCACTCAGGAGAAAAGGTTGGGTTAGCCCTAGCAGCAATGGCCAAATTTTATTGTGCTAAATCTCGATAATAAAACAGAGGCTTCATTGACAAAAACTAGGGCATTAGTTTGTCAAAGGCTAAGAAATATACAAAATTCAATTTTTGATTGCTTACAATTTACCAAAGAAAGGACCAACGGGGTGTTCAACCAACTTTGGGATATTAGATCGAACCTAAACCTAGATTCTATAATCTTCACCTCCAATGCTATAATGGCTAAAGGAGAACAATAGAAAGACACACGTTTAACCTTCTTCAGCTGAAAAAGAAGCAACCTATATTCGTACACTATAGTGGTTAATGATGAGTAACTAAATCCAAGAAGAAGGATACTCACATCAAGTTTGCGACACGAAAAAAATCAAATAGTTGCATAAGCTTCAAAACCACAAAACAAAAGAAATACTAGCCTATGACAAAATATCTAGTCACATCAAAATTAACTAATCAAGTATGCATTCCATACTTCTCAAAGCAAAACATAAAATAAAAAAGTTTAACTAAGAAATATAAAACAAAGAAAATTTTTTAATGTTCAAGTGAACCACCTTCTTTTTAAAGATAAGGTGTCTAAAAATGAATGGATAATATATGAAGGAAAAAGATGGTTAATGATAAAAAATGATGGAGTTGGAATCCCTACACCTCCCTTACCCACCTACTCCCTAAGTTAACTTCAAGAATGCAAGCTAATAAATATGTCGACCAATCTGTAAGTAACTAAAATTCTTTTAGAAAAATTGCTTCAAAGATAAAAGTGTAATGATTCAAAGATAACTTTTTGAGAATCTCCATCTAGAGGCCAAAGATCACCCCCCATAAGCCAAAAAAATAAAAAAATAAAATCCCAAATGGACAAATCTCATATGGAAAATCAAACCAAGAGAAGCAGACTTAAAGAATAAAAACTTATTAGCATCTACGAGCCTGTAAACTTTAAATCCTCAAAAGAAGAATAAGATTGCTAAAAAATAATGCAAAGAAAAAATAAAAGATAAAAATATAAAGGAGGAGAAAATCGGATCATATACTGGAATTAGAAGGACTGATCCAACCTTATTTTGGTATATTATCAACCAAGAAAGATCACCTAAAGAATGAGCATCAGGTGGCATTGTGCGTGTATAAACCTTAAAAATTGAGGCTAAGAGACATTCGAGATCAAAGTCAAAATCAAAAAGTTGCCAAAAAAATATATTCCTGAACAAAATATTGCATTAGAAAAAAGGTTCAACGGAAGGTCCGTTAGTGACCTACCATCTTCTGAGACCAAAATCATGCTTAAACTTTAATAGATCTAATCAAGTAGGAGATCTTAATTGAAGACAAAAGGATGCATTACCTATTTACCAAAATATTTTCAAAATAATTAATCTCTAAAAATTTTTCTTCCCAAAAAAATAAATAAAATGTATATAAACACATATCCTTTGCATAATTTGCTTCTTTCAGTATCAAAATAGAAACAAAATAGAGAGAATATTACTTTATAAGATTGCTTCTCTCAAAACTCATGTGCCAATCTATCATTCTAGAAGATAAATTGTTAGCTTGAAGTACTACAATTTGACAAGCATCGACCAAAGTATCTGCTCGCTGAGTTAGTTGACTGTGCAATTTGTCTCACTCAAATATGCTAATATGGCATTCTAGAATATAAACTGCCAGCATGAGGTACTATAGTTTGATAAGCTGACCGCTATAACTTGCCCTACTCAAACATGCTAATATGGCATTCTAGAAGATGAATTGTCAGCTTGAGTTACTATATTTCAACAAGCATTGATCAAGATATTTGCTCACTAATCTAGTTGATTGCTATAGTGTGTCCTACTCCAACATACTAATATGACATTATTGAAGACAAGTCTTATGAAAATAGTAACTTTTTGCCTTATTATTTGCCCTATAAAGATGTGGTATGAACAACATGGTGAAGAAGCTTTAAGATGACCCTCAAGATAACCCTCCAAGCGATCAAAGTCAAATTTCTTGGACCAACTACTCAAGTCATCAACCGCTACCTAAAGTGATCATGACTGGGGGTAGATCTTCCCCTTTAGACCCTAATTTTAGGGCCACTCCAACATAGTTTGGATCTATTCCTCTAATTATTGTCAAGTGGCAGCGTTTTTGTTATGGATGCAAAACTCTAACCCACCCGTAAAGGAAATTTTTTTGATCAAAATAGGATGTTTTCCTCAAAAACAAATACCATACTCTTTTGCTAGTCTATGCAAGGATGAAAATGGGAAATATTCGTATCTAAGGCACATAAGCATATGTCGTAACTCTCTTCAAAAAAATACATGATGATGTCCGGTGGCATATTGCCTGAGCATCCAATGTGAATGCTCAATCAGACATTAAATCCATCCTCCCATTAAAAAAGGTGGTAAAGGTAAAATCAATTCCTCTCTAATTCAAATGCTTAAGAAAAGTATGTTGCTAATGTATTTGAAGTGGACAACTAATCCATCAAGCTAATACCAAGTGAGATCTTCATTTTTCATCATCAAGATGTTGCAGATGAGAAAATCATGACATTTTATCAAATACTCACAAAGAGAGCATATAGCCAAGACTTCAAGAATATATAAAAAAAAAGGTGGTCAAGGTTCTTCTGTCGCCTTAAAATATTGAGGGCAAGTAAAACTCTCTTCTCTGATGTTTAAGAGATATCTGTTGTCTTAAAATTCAAAGAAAACTAATATATATGATATTGCCTATTGCATCTATAATTAATAGATCAAGTCAAGAGTCATAAAATCCTTAACAAAAATTTCAAACAAGCCACTTGTACAATGGTAAAACTAAAAATACTATTTTAAAATGCCAAAAGAAGTACACCATCTCTAATATGGTAAACTTAACCTTGTTATCTCCAATATAGTGAAATCAAGCTTATCACCTCCTAAGTGGTAAAATCAACTGTATTACCTCCACGATGGTAAAAAGAAAATTCTTTCTCTATGAGGATTATAAGTCAAATATGTTATCCCTAACATGGCAAAAATAAAGTAGCAATTTCAAGAATTAGCTGTGTCATCAATTTTGGTGGTCTGGGAATAGCGGAGACACGAGGAAGTGATCTCAATGCACAAATCAAAGTTTATTTTAATTTGAAGTACACTATCAGATATTATGCGAACATTGACTTTCAATTAGTGCAAGCCCTATTATTAATTAACCCAATAATTATTAGAAATTTCCTAAACCAAGAAACTTAGCTAATAAAATAGAGACACAAAAGAAAAAAAAGAAGAAAGCATTCAATTGATTTTAAAAATTAGTGTGTGGCTTAAGTAAGGGTATACACTCACTTCACAATAAATTTTAATATAAAATTATAGAAAATATGAAAGAAGTAAAGAGAAAGAAGGAGTGGAGAAGGAGCTCTGATGTATGCTGCTACCTTGCTCTCCTAAACTAGACCACGTGGCATCTAACTCGAATGGATCTTGACTTAATCTTATGCAGATGTTGATGGCATAGTCTATTTGGACATGGAAGGAGATGAGAGAAGTTGGAAGTATTTTCATTACCTAATAAGGCATAGATGATAACTTCATGAGTTTGAAGTATTTTCGTTAGCTAATGAGGCATTGGTAATAATTTTATTTGATTTGAAGTATTTTCATTAGCCAATAAGGCATTTGTAATAACTTCTTAGTTTGAAATATTTCTATAGTTAATGAGTCGTAAGTAATAACTTTATTGATTTTAAAGTATTTCTATAACCAATAAGGTATAAGCAATAACTTCATGAGTTTGAAGTGTCTCCAAAACCAATGAGATATAAGGATAACTTCATAAGTCTGAAGCGTTTCTATAGCTAATAAGGTGTAGGTAATAACTTCTTTGATTTTGAATTATTTCCATAGCCAATAAGGCGTAAAAGATAATTTCATAAGTCTGAAGTATTTTCGTCGTCAATAAGGCATAAGAGATAACTTCATAAGTCTGAAGTTTTTTCATAGCCAATGAGGCATAGGTAGTAACTTCTTTGATTTTGAAATATCTTTATAGTCAATGAGGCGTTAATGATAACTTTATTGATTTTGAAGTATTTTCATAGCCAATGAAATGTAAGTAATAACTTCTTGAATTTTGAAGTGTTTTCATAACCCATGGTGTGTAAGTGATAACTTTATTAATTTTAAAGTGTTTCTATAGTTAATGAAGTGTAAGCAAGAATTTTATTGATTTTGAAGTGTTTCAATAGCTTGTGGGGTGTAAGCAATAACTTTATTAATTTTGAAGAGTTTCTATAGCCAATGAGGTGTAAGCAATAACTTCATTTAGTTTTGAAGTATTTTCATAGCTAATGAGGTGTAAGCAATAATTTCTTGAATTTTGAAGTTTTTCCATAACACGTAAGATGTAAGTGATAACTTCTTTGATTTTGACGTATTTCTGTGGCCAATGAGTCATAACCAATAACTTCATTTAGTTTTAAAGTATTTTTATAAGCCGTGGGGCATAAGTAATAACTTTATTGATTTTAAAGTGTTTCTATAGCCAATGAGGCATAAGTAATGGGTTTTTGAGTTTTTAACTATTTTCATAATCCGTGGAGCATAAGTGATAACTTCATGAGTTTGAAGTGGCATTATCCGCTACTTGTGAAATTGGGCACAACCTTGGAGTGCTGCCAAATGCTTTTGTAACACACCCAGCGAAACTTAGTTTGACCTAGTTTAGTCCACTCAAACTAGCTTTATTTTAACTGATAATATCACCCGTTGTTCATTACTTTGGAGGATTGTAGAAGGTTCAATATACCCAGTGAGATTCAGTTTGACCCTATTTAGATTCATCAGGATTAATATAGTTCGAGTTGAGTTCAGTTTGGAATCAATTCAATTTTTAACACTCAATTTTGATTCTAGTATGAGTTGATTCAACTCGATGTTTAAAATGTGATTGAATTGCAATTTAGTAACTCCTTCTTAAAAAATAATGATACATCCTAATTTTCTATTCTTAGAATCTTTGGTGATTAGGTTCACACTGATGCTTTATTGCATGACTAGGAAAATCATGCGAAATATGCATTCTAAAATCACTATTGGTATTAATAGTTAATGTTTAATTTGCAATAATAAATTCAATTTACTAAGCTTGACATTGAGTTTCCGAAGAATATTTGTCAAATACTGATCATTGACTCTGGTTGTAGTAGTACTGATTTCAATTCAAGTTTAACTTGATTCAATTTAATGTTTGAAACTCAATTTTGGCTGAAGTATAATTCCATCTGATTTGGGTCTAGTTAGACCTTTTATTGGACTTTCATCAAGTTCAGATTTGCATCTTGATAGACTTTAGTTTAGGTTCAAGTGAATTTAGTTCAACTTGATTTTAGTTCAGACTCAACTTGATTCTGGTTCAACTTTGCTCATCTTTTAGCTCAGTTTTACCCAATTAGTATTTTCTTTAAGCTTAATTTGATCCAAATTGGGTTTAATTTAAACTTGACTTAATTTTGAATTAACCCAACTAGAATCTGATTAGGATTGAGTCTGAGCTTATTTAGTTTGTGCTAACCCAATTTGGATTTTGGGTCTAGTTTAATTTGAGTTTAGTTATTTATTTGATGGTTCATCTGAGTTAATTTGGTTATGCTCATTCACTTACTTTAGTCAAATTTAATATGGTTGAGTCATTTCATGTTAATCAAATTTAATTTGAGAGTGCTTGGCTGTCATGATAAGTTTGGGTAGCCTAGAGGTTGTCTTGGGTCACGAGCTCAAAAGCTAGTTTAGAGGTATGAGCTCAAGGGCTAACTTGATTTGGTGAGCCCAAAGGCTGGCCTAGAGTTGACAGACTCGAATGCTGACCTATAATTTTGATGAAGCCGAAGGCTGATCTATAATTTTGACAGAGGCAAAAGCTGATCTAGTTGTAGTAGCTTGAAGGCTGGCTTGGGTTCGACAGACCCGAGGGTTGGCCTATAGTTTCGGTGGGCCCAAAATTTGACCTATAATTTCCGCGGGCCCCATAGTTGGTCCATACTTTCAGCGGACCTGAAGGCTAGCCTGAATTCGGCAGGCCCAAAAGCTGGCCTGGGTTTGGCAAACCAGAAGGTTGGCCTATAGGCTAGCCCAAAAGCGAACTTGGTTTACCATGTAAAAATAGACTCGATTTGCCATGTAAAAATGGATTTATATTATCATATGAAAGTGGATTTAATGTACCATGTAGATATGGGTTCAGTAACCATGCAAGATGGATGGTGTTTTGTGTCTATATTTTACCTTGAGAAACATGAAATGCATACTTGACCGAGTGTTCCTTTCTGAGGAAGCCAAACATTTCGTCATAGACAAAACATAGGCACTTTTGGTTATTATTGTTATTGCCCCTAGGGCTTAACGCATAGTTTCTTTTGAGGAATAAGCCATTGATTGGTGGCATAGGCATTTTCCTCTTGTCATCGATCAATTGGTAGGATCCCCCTTCAAATATCCTTTCAACAATATAAGGCCTTTCCAATTAGGCTCGAACTTGCCTTTCTTATTTCGGTTTGGAATTATGGGTTTTTTTAGAGCTAAGACCATTTTTTTCTTTTGGAATAACCTAAGTCCAGCCATCTTGTTATAGGCTTTGGCCATTTATGCTCGACATATTTTTAGGTTTTATTATGTTGTAAGTCTTGTCTCATCCAAAAGAGTCTAGCTCATCAAGGCGAACATGAACATTGTATTCTCTTGTGATTTCTTCTTTTAAAGTAACCCTTAAAGAGGGGATTTATATTTCTAGTGGTAAGATTACCTCAGTCCTAAATACCAATATAGATGGCATTGATTGGATAGAGGTTTGATATATGGTGTGATAGACCCACAGTGCCTCAATAAGCTTTTGGTGTCAGTCTTTCTTATTTTTGCCAACAGCTTTCTTTAGGAGCTTGGAAAAAGGTCTTATTGAATGCTTTAGTGAGTCCGTTGGCTCTTGCATAGTAGATGAACGAATATCTTCAATTTATATTGTGATGATGTGTGAATCATTCTACCTTAAAACTTCTAAAAGATGGTCCATTATTAGAAATGATCATTTGAGAAACATCGAATCAGCATAAGATATTTTTTAAAAAGAAGTAGATAACAGTATCCGCTTTTACCTCTTATAATGAAATTTCTTTAGTCCACTGAGAAAAATAGTCAGTTGTTAGCAGTATGAAGCGATGAACTCTAGAAGAAGATTGTTCGATTGGGCCGATGATGTTTATGCACCATATCTCGAATGGTTATATGGATACTATTGGATGTAGAGGATTTCGGTGTTGATGAATGAAGTCACCATGAAATTGCATAGATGACATATTCAATGCAATCTTCCATCATTGTGGGTTAGTAGTAGCTCATACACTTAATTTTCATCATTATTTTTGGGCTCAATTAATGAGCTCCACAGACCCTAGAATGCACTTCATACATAACTTCTTTGGTCTTTTTATCTGAGAGATAGTGCAGAAGTAGTTGGTCGAAGAACCTTATATAAAAAGGGTCATTGATAAGTAGAAAGTGTGTGGCCCTCTTTTTGAGTTGTGTCTATGCATATTTATCATTTGAGAGTTCTCCATTTTTAAGATAGTTGGTGAATGGTATTCTCTAATTTGTGGCCTGTTCAATTGGTTTAGATTTAGTCTTCTCATGATTAATATTAAAGACTAAGTTCATTGCTTGTCTACTATGAACTGTGATTAAAATTCTCCTTGATTAGGGTTAACTATTATCTTGGCTAGTTTGGCTAAGCAATTATCTTTTGCATTGATGGACCAAAAGGCCTTAGTTATTTGAACATGAGAAATTTGCCTTATGAGCTCTTGAGCATTTTCATAGTATTTTAGGATAGATCTATGGACTTTATGTTTACTTTGGGCTTGGCAAATAACCAGTTGTGAATTACCAAAAATATATAGGCATGATATTTTCATATTGAGGGTTATTTTCAGTACTACAATTAGGGCCTCATATTCAACTTCATTATGGTTTTAAAAGGGAATAGGAATATTGTAAAATGCTTCCATTCAGAGTGATATAAATAAGTCCAATATCTACTTTGATTTGTGGAAGCTTTGATCTGATCCTGGTTTGATGGATGATGTTCCATCAAAGTAAGCTTCTAATAAGGTTCTTCTTCTTTGACTAAAAAGATTTCTTTATCAGGGAGCTTGCAACTTAGAGGAGAATCATCTGATACTAAATGAGTTGTGAGAAAATCAGTGAGGACTTACCCTTTGACAACCTTTTGGGTAGTGAATTTGATATCATATTCTATGAGGATTAAAGCTCATTTTGCTAGCCTCCAGTGAATACGGGACTAGTCATTAGATACTTTATAGAATTAGTCTTTGATATTAAAATGACTTGATGAGAAAATAAATAATGTCTCAGCTTCTTGACTGTGAATATAAGTACCAGACAATTCTTTTCGATGGTGGAGTAGTTATTTCTATTCCCATGAGCATTCTACTTAGATAGTTGAGTGTATTTTTTTAAGCTTTCGAGCTCACACTCAATTAACCTTTAAACTTGCATCCAAGTTAATCTTCAGGGTAGCACTCAGATAGTCTTCAGGGCATGCAACCAGCCTTTGTGCTTATACTTAAGGCAGCCTTGGGTTCGCACTTAGCTAGTATTCGAGTTCGCATCCAAGCCAGCATTCGAGTCATTGAATCAGCCCTTAAGATCACATCTCTAAGTCAGATTTGAGCTCACAAATCAAGTCAGCCCTTGGATTTGTACTTCTAAGCCAACTTTCAAGCTCATAAACTAAGTCTTAGGGCTCTCACTCAATCTATGGACTCACAGCTAAACCAATTTTTGAACCCTCATTCAACCAACTTTTGAGCTTGCACTTTGTCAACCTTTGGGATTACACTCAATCAACCTTTGGACATATATCTAAGTAAGCTTTTGGGCTTGCATTTAGCTAGCTTTCAAGTTCGTATTTAGCCAGCCTTCAAGTTCGCACTCGGATAGCATTTGGGCCACACTTAGCCGACCCTCGGGCTCACACTTCTAAGATCAAGCGAGTCCTCAGGCCCATACTTCTAAGCTAGTTTTTGAGCTCGCAAACCAAGTCAGCCTTCGGGCTCATTCATCTAAGGTAACTCTTGAGCTCGCACACCTAGGCTAATCTACAAACTTATCCAAAGTTACCATAATAGCCTCAAAACTCTTTAATCAAATTGATTAATACAAACTCAGCAAGAATAAATAAACAAAATCAAATTAATTCAAATAGACCATTAAATGAATCTAGATTGATCAAATAGATGAACTAAAAATCAAGTTGAATTGGACCTGAAATCCAAATTGAATTAATCCAAATCAAATGAGTTTAGACCCCAACACTAATTAGATTCAAATCAAATCAATTCAAAATTAAATCAAATTCAAATCAATACTATTTGGGTCAAATTAAGCTCAAATTAATAATTGGATTAAATGGAGTTCAAATTTAGGCCAATTCGTTACATCTTTGGTCAAAACTTAAAACAATTCAATTTCAGTTGAGATTTAAAACATTGGCATATGTTACTTTTTTTGATAAATACACAAAACTTGGTGAATACACATAACTTTGTTTAAAATCAACGAATGGCTACTTGTCAATCTAACTTGGTTTAATATGAGAGACATCAAGTTAAGAAATTTAGAAACAAATCACAAACACTATCAATATAAAAAAAAAATAAAATAAAATACACCAATATTTATGTCAAAAATTCTCTAACTTGGTGGGGTGAAAACTATAGAGCTAACACCAAATAATCTCCACTATTAGCAATAAGATTACAGGTATATTTAGATAGTTGAAAAATTAATATGTTGAAATTTTTCATATGATTAGAGTTGAATGAAACCCACTTTGTGTAAAAAAAGTTCTATGATTGGTTGGTGTGCTTATTAGTGAGAAGAAGTAATTTACATGCAAGCACCATTCTATATGAAAATTTTAAAAAAAATTGGATCTTTTTAATTTCCTAATAAATTATAGAAATCTCATGATTTCATATGAATTCAGTGTTTTCAGAAAAGTGATGTCAAACACCTCCACATAAATTTTTTTTATGAAGGAAAGAACCCATGAAATGTCCAATTCCTATGAAATATTGGTTATCCAAACAAGACCTACAATGTCTTTTATAACTCATTAAAGATATATATTATATCCATAAATAATGAACACTACTCTTGGATCACACTAATTTTTACAAATAAGAAAATCAAAGGTAGAATATCAATAAAAAAACAATGAAGTTTCTTACCTCCCACAAAGATTGTTAAGATGCCTAAGGAATGCACTTTGGAAATCACATAAAACACCTTAAATAAAAAAAAATAAAGGCTCAATAAATTGAAAATGAAAATATTCTGGCAACCATTCAAATAGAGATTAATAATGGAGCTATTTTTCTCCACATTCTTATTCTTTGATTGGAATGAAGAATGAAGTTGGAGAATTAGAGGATTTGGGCAACTTATACCATTAAGCAGATATGGTTATAAAGATCTCACATGTTCAGCAAATGTGATTGTACCCAAACACCTGTTATGGTGACCATATGAGGGACAACAAAATAAACTCCTCCCTTTGAATCATAAGGAAGATGTTGGTATCTTAGTGTCATGTTTGTCATGCTTCTACATACGTCAAAGTTCTCCTTAAGTAAAGCTTTAATTAACATATTTGACAGATCTTCTTGATATGGCTCTTTTCAACATGAAAAAGTATCATTTATAGCCAATCTTGTATCCAATAATACCTTACATAAATGTTCTTGATTTTGCAATTAAAAGTTGAATTCTTTCACAAATGAATGACACTTAAACTATTACAAATGACTACATAATTTTCTTATCTTAACCCAATTTCACCATGAAATCTCTTTGGAAAGATTTTTTATACCCTTGGAATAATTTTCTTTTTGTTTCACTTGACTCAAATTTTGAATTCCTTTTACCAACTCCTTTTTGAAACATATTCCCTTTTCATCCTCCCCATATGATGCCTCTATCTCTTGGGTCTTGCTATTGTACTGCTCAAATCTTGACATGTATTTGTTGATGACAACCAAATGCCAATGTTATTGAAGCATATTGGTATAAATGTTGGTGAGTAGAGTGCCAATCTTTTACGAATGCTAGCACAACAGTGACACTACCACCCATGTTATTCCCTGAAGCAATATATTTCTAGTTTTAATAACAAGAAGAGAAGTAAAATTTTGAATTTTGGTTGAGCATAAAGCAACCCTAAACATGTGCGAAATATATGACTAAATAATGCAACAAAGATGATATATAAGAAGATAACAATAAATCATGCATATATAACATGATTTACTTCATCAAAGCAACATTTCCAAATAAACTGCATATACCATATGCATTAAGCACTTCCTTGAAAATTATAACATTTTCAGAAGATGTGAAAATGTTCCCACAAATTATACAATAATAGAAACAAAAACTTTATTAAGGAATGCATTCATCATTCAAATGTGTGGAAGACTTGCAATAAAAATCAGTGGGAGAAATATGCTTTGCACAATGCAATTATCCTCACTAGTCCCTTGTTGCCTTCTCAACCATTTGATGTGAATGTCTATCACCTAAACAATTAAACTTTTCTCATAAAAAATAAATACTTTTATATAAACATAAACTTAGCACTATTACTTAACATAAGATTATATAACATTTTGCAAATACCTACTAAGTACCTAATGAAATCCTCAAATGCTTAGGACGAAGAAGAAGAGGGGAAGAAAATTATGATTATTATGTATTTGTGGATGAATGCTTTACATCTCCTTCTATTTTGGCAAGAATTGCTTGGATTGTAACAATAAGAATGAAAAAGCATTAAAAGGAGGATGTCAACTAGTGGGAGTGGATTTCAATACTCATGCTAAAGTTTTGGCTATCTTAATGGATATTAAGGAGACTATATATTTGAAGGATGACCTATATTGTGTTGTTTCAAATTCAACCCAAGCTATCAATGCCATTTTGAATCCCTTGGGAAATAAATCCTTGAACAACTAAATTGAAGATGTTTTATATGATATTAGCAATAAAAAAATCTCCCAAATATATTTTAGAACCTAGGTTTTGTATAACTTATTGTTGATTACCTAGCTAAACATTTAGCTATTCATGGGATGTTTGAGTTTTGAGATGCTTTTCTCTTTGAAGAGATCTAAAATCTTTTAGTAACTCTTACTTTTATTAATGAAATTTGAGCTACACTCCTTTATAAAAAAACAAATCTCTAGTCAACAATTGATGCAAAGCATATCCTATGAGACTAATTTCACTATCATCCTATATAGAGGGCTTGCATAGATGACAAAACTATTAGAAAAGTGATGTATTAAATTTAATAATTAGAATGATGCAATCACCTATCAATAATTTTCCATAAAGTGCAAGATGGCAGTTCTTTGTTTATTAGTAGACTCACACATTTGTAGGAATGACCTTCTCTCCCTAAAGTTCATCAAAGATTTAGAGCAAGGTATCTGATAATACACCCAAGTAAACCAGTTAGGTCAAAGAGTCAATAAGAACCAAATCCTAGATTGGTCATGAGCCAATACATCCTAGGTGAAGAACTACCTCGAGATATAGGAGCACTCGGTAGACAAGCTGCAAGAGGGCTGACTTATTCCAACACCAAGGAAAAAAGAGCTTAGTATCATTGGCAAAAGCAATTATGCCAAGTTTTCATTGATCTCAGATACCTCAGCATAAGCAGACCAAAGTCTAGATCGTTATGGACTTTTATCCTAAAGAAAACCCTAACAAATTCAAAATCTGTGGCAATCTATCATAAATAATTTGGAAATATTATAGCCTCTAAATTGTGGAATTTGTATACACTCTATAACCTACAAAATATAGCCGTCTCTAAAAGGGCAAGGACTAATGTCTTTCTCCTCTAAACAATAGACTTGGCGTGTCCATAACTAACTTGGGCATTGGAGCAGCTGCCACTGGAGAGCTTCTGATAGTCCTCCTCACGTTTTCTTCTATTACAAATTGATAGAAGAGCAGCCTAGCATATTGATTTTAAAGAGCCTCTTAACCCAAAACCAATAGAGAACCAGGCTTCATCAATAAATTGGTGCTTTCACTAAGATCCATTTTGCTTCTCTTTCCAGCTAATTAAAGAGATCTTCTATGATCTTTTAACAATGTTACCCAAGGTAGCATGACCCTCTTTATCAAAGAATCTACCTCAAGAGTAGATGGCTCTCACATTGGTGAAATCCCATAATTTATCAAATGGCCTAAGTGTGTCGGTTCAACAAGCAACCTCGATGCCTAGGCCTCCCCCATATCCTTGTGGCATTATCCAACAAATGACACTTGAGGTACCTCCAGGATCCACCAATCTAGTAAGCAGGTAAGAGTTTCAAATCTTGGCCACCACCATATAGTAGATTACATAACTATTGGAGGTTTAAGCGCAAGCTATGCAGATAATACAAACTCAATAATAATAAAATCTAGCTGACCCAAGGTGCTACGATGAACTAAATACATGAGCCGCAACATCACATTGTAAGTCAGTCACACCTTAATGTGTAGCAACAACCAAGCTACCATGATCCATTGATAGCTTTTTTCCTTCCGTACCACCTATCAAGGGATTATAATGGGTACGATCCCACTTATGATCCAGCCGATAAAGCCACATATTCTCCACACACCAATTGAGCGTCGAATTAGAATGCTTATGATGCCCCAAAAGATTGGTGTATGCAACTCGTGAGAGATCTAGAGCCCCAGGCCATCCAAACCACATGAGGTACAAAAATTTTTTGATCCCCAAAATTATATTTTCTCCCATTCAGCCAAAGTTTCGACAATATCCATATGGGACATATGATGGTTTGAAAGGTCTAATGGATAATGTTAGCACATTTTAGAATGCCATGATTTTACAAGTACAAGGCACATAGGGCTCTACCATGTGCAAGGCATTTCTTATAACACTGTAGGGCCCAACCTAGTTATGGGATGTCGAGCTTCTGAGGTATTCAATTGTCTATTTTAACGACTTGGTAGACAAGTTCATAGAATAGTTTGACTCATTGGTACTATGATGAAAAGACCCTTTGATACTACTAACATTAAAGCAGAAGGAGGGCGAGCAAAGAGTATTTGGCTCGCTTCAACAAGACTTGGTTAGAAGCGACCAAGTTGAATAGCTCCAGCATCCTCATTATTGCAATTACTGGAATTAGACAATCTTAGGTGGCCTATGAAATGGCCACCAACCCCCAAAAAGCCTAGCAAAGTTCATTTAGCTAGTCAAAGAGCACATCAATGCCAAAGAGGTCACTTCGGCAAAGAAGAAATTAGAGGCTCATAATAAGCAGAAGAAAGAGCCATGGGAAGATAGACCCCTAAACCAAAAAAGCAAAGGACTAGATGGAAAGAGCGTCAACCCAAGTTTCAGGCTTATATACTACTGAATAACTTCAGGATCAAAGTCTTGGCACAAATTGAGCACGAATATCTTCTATGGAGGCCTTATCCCATCCAAACAACTCAGCAAAAACTTTACAAGATTGGATATCGTCATTTCCATTGAGAGTATAGTCATGACACTGAGAAATGCAAATATCTAAAAGATGAGATAAAAAGACTCATCAAATATGGACATCTTAGGCAATTTGTATGCTAAGGTGAATGGGCAAAGGAGCTCACACGCGAGAATATCAACCACAAACCTCTCCTCAGAGGAACCGCTCCCCTGAGTTGCAAAATTCACCTTTGAAAGGTAACCTCAACATGATTCTTACAAGTCCACCATCTCAAAGTGAAGTTTTGGCATCCACACCTAAATGCCGAGCCATCATTGGGAGCATGAGGAAGAGAAGGTAGAAAAACAAAGATAGAATTGTAAACCCAAGTATCATAATATTGTCTTTTTAGCAAAGGATTTGGAGGGAATTTTAACTCTGCATAATGATACATTAGTTATCATGGTAACCTTGGATGGCTATGTGACACAACGTATCATGGTAGATATGAAAATCTCAACAAATATTTTATTCACCTGAGCATATGGCCAAATAAAAACTAAACAAAAACTGGAGCCATACGTTGGCACCCTCACAGGATTTTCAGGAAACTTGGTGACTCTAATTGGCATAATCAACTTACTCCTTATGGTTGGAGAGAATCCCTAAAACACTACGATCAAATCATAGTTCATGCTGGTTCAGACACACTCCATATATAATATGATATTGGGTAGATCAGCGGTTAATCAACTCTAAACAGTAATCTTTACTTTTCATTTTGTCATGAGATTTTTTACTAAACTTGGTACAAGTGAAGCATGGGGGGACCAAAGATTGGCAAAGAAGTGCAAAATAGTTTATTGGTACAATAACCCTAACCAAAAGGATAAAGCACTGGTAGTAGCAAAAAGCAACAAGCTAGCTGTCAAGCCTAAAACTACTGAAGCTAAACCTCATGAATGACTCAATGAAATCAAAGAATCCACCACTAAACCTAAGAAGCTCTCTACCAAGCCTATGGAGTAGCTTGTCAATCTTGTTATCGAAAAGAGCTCTGAAAGAATCCTAAAAGTTGGGGCAAATCTTGTAGAGCTACTACGTATTAAGCTAGGCAAGCTCTTGCAAAAAAGCCAAGATGTCTTTGCTTGGTCCTCCAAGGACCTGCTTAGCATTGACCCCCCCGTGGCACAACACATGCTTGCTATAGTGGAGAATTACAAATCAATCAAGCAAAAAATGAAACATTTCACCCCCCCAAGTGACAAAAAACCATCGCTGAGGAGGTAAACAAACTTCTCAATGCACGGTTCATCAGAAAAATTCATTACCCCAATTGGTTCACAAATATAGTAATGGTAAAGAAATTCAATCGCAAATAGAGAATGTGCATTGGATTCACTAATCTGAACAAAGGTTATTCAAAAGATAGTTATTCTCTACCAAAGATAGACCAGCTGGTGGAATCCACTTTGAGCTATCAAATCTTGAGCTTTTTAGATGCATATTTAGGCTATCATCAGATTTGAATGTACCCCAAAGATGAGGAGAAAACTGCCTTAATCAGAGTACTTTCTGTTATGTTGCAATGCCTTTTGGGCTAAAGAACATTGGAGCAACATACCGAAGAATGGTAAACAAAATCTTTCAGCCTCAACTCAAAAGGAATATAGAGGCATATATGGATGGCTTGCTAGTAAAAAGTTTCAACACCGAAGGACGCCTAAAAGATCTAGAAGAAACTTTTAACATACTTCAAAAGTTTAAAATGAAGTTAAATCCAAAAGAGTGTGCCTTTGGGTAGGCTCGGGAGAGTTGTCAAAATGAGGAATCAAAGCCAACCCTAAAACATTGAACCAATCATGAATATGAAACATTCAAGCACTACTAAGTAAATGCAAAGGCTCACTAGATGATTGGCAACACTCAATTGATTCCTATCCTGATCAGGTGAAAAATGCCTACATTTCTTCCAAGCTCTTAAGCAAATTTTGGGTTTTGAATGGACAAGGGAGTGTGACTAAGCTTTCAAAAATCTCAAGGGATACCTAGCTAAGTCACCCTTGTTAGTAAGACCCAAACCAAATGAGGTACTATTTTTTATATAGTAGACTTGGATTAGGAAATTAGCTTGGTCGTAATAAGTGCCCAAGAAGGAAAGCAACATCCTATATATTATGTGAGTCATGTACTCACATAATTGGAGACACTGTACTCTCTATTAGAAAAATTGGCATATGCAATGCTATTGGTAACTTGCAAATTTCTTTTGTATTTTCAAACACACTTGGTCATAGTACTCACCAATCTCCCACTCAAGTAAACCTTGCAAAAGCTTGAAACTTCAAAAATATTACTCAAATGATTCACAGAGTTAAGTCAATTCAATTTGACTTTCAAACCTTGAAAAACTATAAAAGCTCAAACTCTGATAGATTTCTTAATGGAGACTACATCATATTTGACAAGACCAAAAATTGAACCATGGGAGATCTAAGTCGAAGACTCATCATGTGAATCAGGCTTTGAAATTAGAGCCATGCTCCAAAGCTTAGACCAGAGAGTGGCTAAATATTTAGCTCACCTACAATTTAAGGCTTCAAATAATGTTATTGAATATGAGGCTCTCCTTCTTGGATTGTGCATAGCCCTTGTAACTATAGCTAAAAGGCTCAAGGTATATATCGACTCCCAACTTGTTTATTTATAGGTTACTAAAGAGAATGAGGCAAAATATGCTATCATGGCTCAGTACCTAGCTAAGGCACAGATGTTAATGGCTAAAATAGATCAGGTAGAAATTTATCAGATAGCTTAGAACTCGACATTGATGTAAATTTTTGTTAAAAACATATGTCAATTGAGCTCTTCAGGAGCCTTCAAGGTAAATGCAATAAGCACCAAACCTAACTGGCTTGACCCCATAATTTTCTATCTCAGGGAAGGACAACTCCTTGAAGACCCAAGAAAAGTTCAGAGGATCAGGAGACTAGTTCTAAACTTTGTACTAATAGATAGAGTACTGCACAAAATATCCCTCACACGGCCACTCCTCTAGTGTCTAGGACTTAAGGAGGTAAATTATGCTCTATGCGAAATTCACAAAGGAATATGCGGTAGCCATGGTGGACGACAAGCTCTAGCCCACAAGCTCCTCAAGAAAGGCTACTATTGACTCAACATGGCCTCTGAGGCATCTGAGTTTATTTTCAAATGTAAATAATACCAAAGGCATGCCTTGGTATACCATAGCCTAATAGTCAGGCTTTAGTAAACTTAAACAACATAGCCATTTGATTAATAAAGAATGGACATTCTAGGACCTTTCCCAATAGTCTTAGGATAGAGAAAGTTTTTGGTGGTAGCCATGATTATTTTACCAAGTCGGTAAAAGTCAAGCCTTTGACAACAACCGCCTAGAGGAAAATCAAAGAGTTCCTTTGATAAAATGTGACTTGTAGATCAAACTCCCACGAACACCAGTCACCAATAATGAAAAGTAATTTGACATTACCAAATTCCAAAAGCACTATAGCAACCTCTAGATAGAACAGTGGTATAAAAAATTGTTTAGAAGGAGCCAAGGGTGCTTAGGTCGAAGAACTACCATATGTCTTGTGATCCTATCAAATGACCACTCAGATGACAACTGGGAAATCCCTTTTCATGTTAGCCTACAGGGTTGATGTGGCCATTCTCATAGAGATTGGACTTACATCTCCATGAGTTGGAACTTACGATCCCGAGATGAACGAGATAAATCTCTAAGCTAAGAAATACCTCATCTTAAAAGTTTGAGAGAAAGCTTACACTAAGATCGCCAAATATCAGCAACAATTAGCCTGATACTACAATGCCTAATTTGTAACTGTGAACTATGATCAGGGACTAGGTGCTTTGTTGAGCTAAACCCATTGACCAAAACTCAGGGAAGTTATCTTCAAATTGAATAAGCCTATTCAAGATTTTCCAGTCAGTGGGACCAAGGACCTTCAAAATTGAACAACCAAATGGCAAAGTGCTTCCTCTAATTTGGTATGTTGACAACCTCAAAAGATTTTATCTTTAATGTAATCTCATTTATTTTAGAAGATTATTTATTGCATCACTATAAAAAAATCTAACTCTACTAACCTAAGTGTGTAACCATGTATTTCAGTGACCCTACCAAAGTATTACTCAAAAAATTTGGCTCTATTGGTCTAAGTGGCTAATCAGGTACTTTGACGACCCACCGAGCTATTATTCAAAAAACCTATCTCTGCTGGCCTAAGTGTCCAATCAAGTGCTTGGATGACCCCACTAAGATATTACTAAAAAAACCTAGCTTTGTTAGTCTAAGTATCTAACCCAGTGATTCGATGACCCAACTATGAAATTACTTAAACAATCTGACTCTATTGGCCCTACAGTTCAACCTAGTGGTTTGATGACTTGACCAAGGTATCAACTATTATACTACTCAAAAGTTTTGATCCAACCATGTGTTTCAATACTCAACCAAAGCAAGAGGCAAATCTATCAAACATTAGCCTAACCTCAGGGTATTGAGCAAGATCATTGGCCTAAGAAAATATTAAAAGGGGATCGATTAAGGTCGAAGATTCAGCCAACGGATTTCAGCAAAGGATCTCTAGATACCTAAAAAACGTAAACCATCTCCTAGTAACCCTAAACATCGAGTCCTGAAAACTCAATATTTAGGCTTGGGGGCCACTGATCATGCACCCAAGTGAATCGATTGAGACAAAGGGTCAATAAGAACTCAACCCTAGATTAGTCATAAGTCAATGCATTTGAGGTGAAGAACCACCCTGAGACTTAGCTGCAAAGAGCATCGGCATACAAGCCATAAGAGACCCGACTTATTCCAACATTGAGGCATAATGAGCTTGATATATTTGGTTGAAGCAATTACACTGAATATCCATTTATCTTAAATACCTCAGAATAAGTAGACCAAAGTTCAGATCATTATAGACTCCTATTTTGAAGGAAATCTCAACAAACTATGGATCTGTGGCTATCTATCACAAGTAATCCAAAAATATTACAGCCCCTAAATTATAGAATTTGGCTATATATCATCTCTAAAAGGGTAAGGACTAATATCTCTCTCATCTGAATAATAGACTCAAGTGCCCATAACTTGCTTGAGCATCAGAGCAACCACCACTAGAGAGTTTTCAGTAGTTCTCTTCACTTTTTGTTCTATTATAAATTAGTGGAAGAGCAGGTTAGTAGATCAATCTCAAGGAGCCTCTTGATCCAAAATCGATGGAGAATCGAGCTTTATCAATAGTATCCACTCATTTGAAATCACATCTTGTAGTTGGGTAGTAATTCCCTTTTCCTCTTTTTTCTTATTTTTGGCTTCTAGTTTAATCCTTTGACCCATGTCATCTTCCACTGGCCCTCTAATTGGATCTTGATATTGGGTTTCTAGTTGGCCATAATAACCATGATCATTTATAATTATGTAAGGACTACCAAAGTTGCCTTTTATCTTTAGAGTTTTGACAACTTGAGCAATCAAACTCTCAAGTTTTCTATCTTATACCTTCTCATATACCATTTTCCATAACGGAAAACTTAAACCACATTTTTATCAAATTTTGAGGCTTAAGGCACCTTGGCAATATTTTCAACATCATATGAATAATATGTTTCCATTTTAATTTGATGATATTCAAACTAGAGTTTAACTAGAGTTTAACAAGTTTAATCATGTATTCTTATTATTATTTTCATTTATGTTTATCTTATATGTTATTTTTATTATTGTTTGTAATTTGTAGTATGCAACAGAAGACATGATCAGTGAAATTATCCAATAAATCAAATCTGAATGAGTAGAGTGGTAAGTCTATTTGTAATATTTTCAATTTTTGTATGTTTTATAAAGTGTTCTGTAAGTATTAGCAAATACTTCTTATTTTTATTATTTTATGTTTTGAGGTAGTGGTGATGGAAGCAGAACTTCAATCATGAAATTCTTGGATGTTTGATCATGATTTTCTTTGGATCTTATTAAATATCAAGTTGTGAACTTTGTTTTTAATACACATATAGAATGATGGAAGATGAGATGTGTGAACTTATAGAATTATAGATGTATTTATATGTGAGTTTGTGACATTGTGGATGACATTATATTTCCTATACAATTTTTTTTATTGAGCTTTTTTAACTATGTTGCTTATAGTTGTTGGATTTCGTATTTCCTATGTGTGTTACTACTATTTCTATTCCTTTATGTTTATTTAGATTCTATAATCTTTTCTTCAAGAATTCAATATAAGGCTATTTAATTATTTGATGGCAAAGGATTTCTTGTGGTTGATAAAATTTTTTTTATAGTTTTTTGTACTTTTTAGAATTATTTTAATTTAAATTAATTTAAAATACTTTAAAAAGTATTTTCTAAAATTTTAATATTGAGTGAAGCTAGACCAAGCTTGCGCTCAGCTCATTTGAGCTTGCAAGCTTGCCAAAGCCAAGCTCAAGCCACTTTTACTAAGGCCAAGCCAAGCTTGAGTCGAGTCGATTCGACTCATTTACACCTCTAGTGTTAGCTCTCTTGTCACTAGTGAAACTTAAAATTTAAACCCCAAAAACTTAAAAAACAATCACAAGTTATACTCACCAATACACAACATCCAAACTCACAAGAAATCTCCAAAGAAGAGAAACAAACAAGGACTCAAAAATATTTACAAAATCATGCTAAAATCTCCCAATTTGTTGCCTTTAAAGTTCTTTTTTTTGTGCCCAATTCGTTGGGAAAGTTCAAAAAATATTAAACAAAATTAACATAGTAGGTCTTACACTAACTATCCCAAAAACTTAAGTTGATAACATATGAACCTATTCACAATATATACCAGACTCTATTTGTCAAATTTTGTAATATTAGATTAACTCATCACACTTAATACCATAATAATCTCCTCCTTTACGTATGATTTGACTATATTACTATAACACTTTTGATTAATAACTCTCTATCCAACCAATCTCAATTAGTACTATAGAATAATTGTCTAATATTAGTCAATAATATTGCCCTTGAATAGCAATATTCAAAGATTCACTACTAAATATATGATCTCCACGTGACTCAAATTTTTAAATTTAATATTATCACTTGATTAATCACACTCAACACAATGTCGGTCAAGCTACGTACCACCTACGAAAGGGCTTTGCCTTTGCTCTAACTCGAGCCCAAGATCAATATATGACTTAATTATATCATCAACAATCAAAATAGAGTGCATCACCATGTAACTCTCCCATGTACTACTTATAAATGTGGCTTGTCTTGATTTTCGGCTCTGAGAAAGATTGCTATATCACTCAACTCAGTCGCATTATCACCATAGTAATTTTAGACTTAAAAAATTTGTACAACTTCAAATCTAAGGCTCTGATACCACTTTCCACTATAGCTAAAGTATTGCCATTGGATTTTGCTATTTTCACCTCTTTTCCTTTTTTATGTTCTTTTTATTGGTTGCTTGCACGATTTTTTATAATGTGCTTTTGGGCCATAATTGTAGTAAGTGATATCCTTGACCTTGACTTACTTTTATGTTTTTGCTATTCTCCTCTATCATTGGACTTAAATTGTCTTTTGTTCTGTGTAACAAATATTTTTGAGTTGAAAATGCCTATATTCTTTATCTCCAACTTCTCATTCAACAAGTTCTAACTTGTTTCATTGTCACCTTTCCATCTAGTGCAAAATTGTTAAGAGAAATCACTATTCTTTTCCAACTATCAAGCACTGAACTAAGAAGCAGCAAAGCTTGTAATTCATTATCAAAAAATATTGACATAGTAGAAAGTTGATTTGTAACATTCTCAATTTCATTCAAATGCTCAACAATAGATAACTCGTTCCCATATTTCAAATTGACATGATTTTTACTTAGAAAAGCTTTATTCCTGGCAATTTTTTTTATAAATATTCTTTATTTTTTTCAAAGAGAATGCGCAAAACCTATTGTAGAAACATGGCGAAAAATACTATCATCTAACAACTAATATTAGTTTCTTCCATCTACAACCAGAAATCATATCAATCAATCAAAGAAGACAAAAAAAATATAATTAAAGAAATAAAAAAATGATGAAGAGGATGAGGAAGTAAGATATAATTGAGCTAGTTGGAAAGCCTAGAGATTCATGCAGGTTTCCTTGGAGTCTTTTTGAGGTAGTGGAGAATGAAAAAGAAAAAGATAAAAAAAATTAACTTATAGAAAAGACAAAATTTTGGGATGGAGAAAATAACCGACTGTGAGGATAATGACAATCCTAATTTGACTTGGGAGAGATTTCAAATTTTTTTGAGCGATTTTGAGTACGTAGACTTTTGATTATGGGTCTTTTTATGAATTAAATTCATGATTGGTTCAGCTAATTGAGGTGGTCTAGTTACCATGAAAAAGTTGGAGTGGTACCTATTTTTCCATATGTCAAAAATTGTTGAAGTAGTGATCTAAACAAGTCTCTGCTTTAGAAATTAAAATTGCTACTATTGAAGAAAATGAATAAGTGAAAATAAATCTATATGAAATTTTTTTCTTAGAAAACCAAAACTATGCTAAATATAATATTATTTTTATTTTTACAAAAACATAGACAACCAAAACTCATGACTAAATTGAGCATATTTTATTCTTGTTCACAAGAGTATAATTAGAGTAGATAGATTAAAATATATTATTTGGTATCATGATTGGTCAATAAAACATTATCAACATATTTATAAATTTAAATAAAATTAAATTAGTTATCATAGAGTAGTTAAGTTCATGTGGACGAGTTTTGACAACACTAGTATGGTTTTGAAGCTTATATTTTTTTGTGGCTTTAGTTTTTAACCTTTGACCCTTAATTTTAAATTTTTGAATTTAAATTTTACATCATTGTACATTTATTCTACCAAAATTAAATATTTAGAACAATAATACTAGAACAAATGCATTCAATTATTCTTTTTTGTTATATATATATCACTATCTTCTTTGAATAGAACAAAAATTACAAGCATGTATCTTCAATATATATGTGAAATATCACAATGATTTCTATCTAGAAAAAGAATTAAATCCTTTTCCTTGTGTTAAAATTATTATTTGATTTTATATTTCTAACAAAAAACAGTAATCTTCCAAATCTATAGTAAAGACAAATGAAATATAAAATTACTCTATTTAAATCTGTGTTAGCATTAAACAACTTAGAGAATAACTTATTATGGAAAAAAACTTGATAACTCCCCTTTGTGGGCATACCAATTTCAAAATTTGAGCCTCCACAAAATATCATCATTATTTGGACCTAAAAGAAAAAAATTATATGAATATTTTCTATAATTTTACAAAAAAGAAAAAAAAAAACTCCAACCAAGAGTAATTACAATTATTTTCTAAATAAATAATCGACCAAATTTACAAGAATATTAGATAGAAGGCATGAATTTCTTGAAAATAGGCATAAGAAATTAGTAATGTGGCACAAAAAGAAAATTTTTTTAAAATAGAAATTCAACTCCACAAAAACATAGAACCTTGTCTTTATTCTAAAAAAAATTATAAAAGTCTATATTTCATATCAAAACAAATCATGCTGGTTCTTAAGTATCAGATATTATCTTATTTACTTCATTCTTGAAGATGAGAAGTTTGGAGAAAAGAAAAAGCCATTATTGCAAAGTGATTGTTCCACTACTTTTTATTAGCAAGTTGTACATTCCTTGATCCTGGTTGCAATTCGTTGCTCCTCAATCTCTGAAAGTCCAAACTCAAATGAGAAAGTATTGGGATTTGTAATCAATATATAATATAGATTATTTACATATATCTAGAGATATGTAGATTTGTTTGGATGTCCCTAAATTTTATAGGATTTGAGGGTTTAAAAAGATTTATTTTCTTTGTAAGAAAATTTTCCTTTGTGAGTGTGTGGCACCAATTTTTAAAGACCATATTTTCATCAAAATCATGTGATTTCATAGGAAAATAAAAAAAGCATTAAAATTTATTAGACCTATATTTAATTTTCCTATGAAATTATAGTTTACATGTGACTTTCACCTTGATTCATAATCCCAAATCTTATTATTATTAACACATAGGAATAACCATAGGATTTGAGTTTATGTTCAATCCTAATCCCTCTAAAAAAATTTCATAGTATTTTTTTCCAAAATCATCCAAATAGGGCCTCAGACTTGAGCTAGACTCATATACTTGAATTCTAGTTCAAAATTAATCAAGCATTTATTTTATGATATTGGTTCGGCCCAAGGGACCTATTTTGATCTCCATATCTATTAATAAGTGAGATAGATCAAAATCAATTTGAGTCAAACTTAGGTCCATTAACAATCCCAGTTGTTGGAATGATTATTGAAGATAGCTCTGAAGCAAAAATAATTTATTATATTAGGTATTAACCAAACAAAATCTCATAGAGGGACAATAACTTTTATAATTGTATTATGTTTTTTTATAAAATAGGTTTTATAATATTTCACATGAGTTACCCAATCTCCTCAAGAAGCCTAACTGATCTTTGAGTTGGGAGTAACAACCTAAACATAATTAATTCACATATTTTGTTGTATAACTTTAACAGTTGAAAAAATGTAGATTACATTGTCTAGAGCATATGTATTAGAACTCTTATTTAGAAATCTAAGTTGAACATAAAACTCCAAGTTAATTAGGTCTCTTATGTATTTATATACTATGGGATCAAAGTTGATCACCCATGATAGCAGAGACCCCGACAGTGACCTCGAATTACAAATCCAAATTTATTTTAATTTAAAGTGTGCTATCAGGCATTGTGGAAATATGATTTCCAATAAATACAAATCCCTTGATGTGAATTATTCTGATGGTTGTCAAAAATCTCTTAAATAAAAAAACCTAATTAATAAAAAAGAGATAAAAAAAAAAGAAAGTATTTGATTAATTTTACGAAATGATGTATAGCTTAAGTAAGGATATACTCTTACTTTACAATGAATTTCATCATAGAATTATAAAAATATAATAGATATGAAGAAAGAAAAAAAGTGGAGAAGAAACTTTGATGTACTATTGCCCTGCTCCCCCTGTGCTGGACCACATGACATCTGATCCGAATCGTAGAAGGAAATGAAAAAAATTTGAAGTGTTTCCAATAGCTTTAAGTATCGATAATAATTTTGTGATATGAAGCGTTCACATTAGCCAATAAGGTATTAGTAATAACTTCATTTGGGGTTGGAGTATTTTTATTAACCAATAAAGCGTTGGCAATAACTCCGTTGGGGTTAGAGTATTTCTATTAGCCAATAAGGTATTAGTGATAACTCCATTTGAGTTAGAGCATTTCCATTAGCTAATAAGACATTGGTGATAACTTCATTGACCTTGAAGTATTTTCATAGCCAACAAAGTATAGACGATAACTTCTTTAATTTTTGAAGTATTTTCATAGTCGATAAGGTGTAGGCGATAACTTTATTATTTAAGTAGCATTACCAACTGCTTAGGGAGTCAAGTATAGTTTTGAGAATCACATCATCAACCACTTCTAGGGTTAACTAGCTTGAAAAGTGCATCATCAACTGCTTTTACGGTTGACTAGCTTAAAGAGCACATCGTCAACTGCTTATGGAGTCAACTAGCTTGAAGGGCTCATTGTCAACAGCTTGTGAGATTGACTAGGTTGAAGTATAGCCAATAGCTTTGAGCATATTTTTTGTTAACTTCATTGATTTGTAGCATCACCAACAGCTTAGAGGGTTGAGTATAACTTTGAAGTGTGGCTGATAGTTTGAAGCTTGTTAGGAATTAACTTCTTTGATTTGGTAGCATCATTAATGACTTATGGGATTGGGTATAGTTTTGAAGCATGACCGACACCTTAGAGCATATTAGTGATTAACTTCTTTAATTTGATTACATCACTAATGACTTATAGACTCAAATATAACTTGAAAGTATGGCCGACAGCTTAGAGTATATAAGTGATTAAATTTTTTGGCTTGGTTTAAAGTGTTGCCAATACTTTTGGGTTGCTTAGCTTGGAAGATGTGCCATCAATGACTTCTGAGGTTGACTAGCTTCAAAATGTGACCAATGACTTTAAACGTATTGGCAATTAACTTCTTTAGTTTGATAACATCACCAAAGACTTATAAAATTGGATATAGCTTTGAAGTGTTGCTAAAAACTTTTACAATGCACCCAATGAGATTCAGTTTAACCTTATTTAGTTCTATATGAACTAATTATGATTCATGTCAAGGTAGTAACATTACCCTTTATTCATAACCTTGGAGTATTGCCAAAAATTCAACACATCCAATGGGACTCAGTTTGATCATATTTAGTTCAAGTTCGAGTTTGATTTTATTTAACTTGAGTCGAGTTCAACCCTACATTGGACAATTATCAAGTTCAGGTCTACATCTTGATAGACTTCAGTTGGATTTTAAGTCAATTTAGTTCAACTTAGTTTCAATTCAAGATTAGCCTGGTTTGATTCTATTTTGACTTTGATTTTGTCCTTTTAATTTAGACTTTAATCCAATTACGATTTGACTTGAACTTAATTTAATCTTGATTAGAATTGATTTGAACTCAATTTGATTTTAAATTAACTCATTTAGAGTCTGATTAGGGTTGAATCTGAGTTTATATTAACTTAATTTGGATTTTCTGGAGTTCAGTTCAATTTGAATTTTAGTCTATTTGTTTGACCAATTTAAGTCCATTTGAGCTAACTTTGGCCTTTTTCAATTTATTTTGATTGAGTTATTTCACATTAATCAATTTGATTTCAGGGTCCATAGCAATCTATGATGATTTTAGATAGACTTATAACCCGACTTTAAATATGTGAACTGGAGAGTTGGCTTAGTTTGCGAAGCTAAAAAGCTAGCTTAATGTGAGTCCTAGGGCTAACTGGGTGCAAATTCGAAGATTAATTTAGATGTAGACCCAAAGGCTGGCTAATGTGCAAGCCCAAATACTGGCTGAGTGTGAGCCCGAAGCCTGGTTAAGATGTGAGCCCGATGGCTGGTTGAGTGTGAGCTCAAGGACTGGCTAAGATGTGAGCCCGAAGGTTAACTGAGTGTGAGTCTGAAGACTAGTAAGATGCAAATCCGAAGACTGGCTGAGTACGAGCTTGAAGGCTGTCTAAGTGCAAGCCTGAAGGCTAGCTGAGTACGAGTCCGAAGACTGGGTAAGTGCAAGCCTGAAAGCTAACTTGGATGTGAGTCTGAAGGCTAACTTAGATGTGAACCTGAAAGCTAGATAAGTACGAGCTTGGAAGTTAGTTGAGTGAGAGACTAAAGGTTGGTTGAGTACTAATCCAAAGGCTAGTTGAATGCGAGCTGGCTAAGTATGAGTCTGAAGGCTAATTGAGTATAAGCTGGAAGACTGGCTGAATGCGAACTCAAAGGCTAACTGAGTATAAGCCCAAAAGTTAGCTTGAATGCAAACTCAAAAACTAGTTGAGTGCAAGCCCGAATGCTAGCTAAGTACAATCCCAAATGCTACCTAAGTGCGAAGCTGAAGGCTGACTTAGATATAAGCCCAAAGGCTGAATGAGTGTGAGATCAAAAACTAACTGAGTGTAAGTCCGAAGACTAGGCAGGTGATGAAAATCCACTATCTTTGAGAGGTCGTAGGTGATCGTAGCAAAGTTATAGGTTCACTATTTTTATCATTTTCTTCATCACCATCTTGAGAAGTCACGGGTAGTCACAGCGAGGTTAATAATTTTCATTTTTATCACTGTCTTTATTGCCATCTTCAAGAGATCGCAGGTAATCGTGGTGAGGTCAAGAGTCCGCTTACGTCCCAAAGATCGCGAGTAGCCACAGTATTAAAAACTCTTTTTTTATTTTTTTACTTTTTCCTCTTTTTTCTTGTTTCTCAAGCCTAAAATCCTTCTGTTATTTTGACCGGATTTTTTTTTTGGAGGCAACTTGTTTATTTTATTTTTTTCCATTTATTTTTATTTCCTCTTCTCTTCCTTTCTTCCCATGCTTGCACCCTCTTCTTGCTATCTTCCTCTCTTGGTTTTCAGACGATCGGGCCAGGAGCAACCTGGCAGCCCATCGGTCGGATCCAGCCGGATCTAGTCGAATCCGGCCCCGATCTACAGGCCAGCAGTGAAGGGGAGGATGGATGGAGGTTTGGAGCTCGCGGGAAATGATCATCGGCTTCTTGATCATCTACTTCTTCTGACGAGGTGAAGGAGAGGAGGCAGAGGCACAAGAGTGGCACTCGACAGTGGCCTCTTCCGGCAAGACGAAGGAGAGGAGGTGGAGGTGGCTCACGTGGGTGTTCGGTGGCAGCCTCTTCCTTGTTTCTTCAATGGAGACCCTTCTCCTTTCTTTGCGGAGCACCGCCGGGCCAGAACCACTCGGCTTACTTTTCGGCTGGATCTGGCCTTTCTCTTCCCCGATGACAAGGCGAAGCTCGTATGCGAGGAGGTCGCACTGGCGCATTATTGATCTAGGAGCTACCTGTGGTGGCGTCGACACGTATCTAGGAGCGGAGGCCCTGGCTGTGCTTTTTGAGCCCGAGGAAGTCCATGCTTTGGAAGAGCAGCCGACGACTAGAGGCTGTGGCGGAGAAGTGGATCCTCAACCAGGAGCAGAAGCAAGACCCGTTCGACGCGACTCCGGCGAGGTCCATCGGCTGGTAGGACAACGAGGAGGGATTCCGCGTGGCTGCATGGAGGTGGCTCGCAGCTTGGCTGGAGGAGCAGCAGCTTGGCGGTCCTAAGAGAGGAGGTGAACAGGCAAAAAAGTTGGTGACGGACAACGGGACACAGTTCACCGGACAGAGGTGGAGCACACTTTTTTAGCCTTCTTTAATAACGGCCTTTTGGAGCTCTCAATATTTTTCATCTCTTATTTCTTTTTATTTTCTAATTTACAAGTTTCACGGATTTTTATAGAATTTGAAGCGATAGAGTTAGATTAAAAATAAAATTTTTTATTTGAATTTTGAATGATTGATGTGAATGTAGCCAAATATAGATAAAGTTTATTTAGAGTTTGGATGAGCTTGTAAAGAGATATATATAAATTTATTTGTTATAAATGATGATATCTTGAAAGTTGTACTCATTCCGAATATTAAAATTATAGAAGGGATATTTGCAAATTTTTTTAAAAAATTAGACTAAATTAAAATTTTATAAATTTTAAGAGACTTTTATACAAAAAAACTTGTTTATAAAATTTTGAAACTTCAAGTGTCCTTTTTGAATAAAATTTAGACTTATTTGTAAATAAAAATTCTTAAGAGACTTATTTGCAAAAGCTAAAATTTTAGGGGCTTATTTATAGATAAAAAAGTTTAGAGGGATTTATTCACAAATAGAGTTTGTAAGGGTTTATTCACAAATCCTGAATTTCATAGGAACTAAAGTATAATTATTAATCCTTTGAGAGGTTTATTTGTAAATCATAAATTTTGTAGGACCAAATTATAATTTTAGGATTTTATTAAACTTTTCTGTAAAATTTTTATTTTAGGGGCCTATTTGTAAAAAAAATTTGGTCAAAAACCTATTTATAAAAATTTATTCAATTTATGGGTCTATTTGTAAAATTTTTGCATTTGTCATTTTCATCCAAGTTTTAGATGAATTTTGGGTTTGATTCTAATCGAAAAATATAACCTAATTAGCCCATTTCGATTAGGCTTAACTAGAGTCCAAACTTTTTTAATGATTTAAGCTCAATTTTTAGTTAAACTCAGACAAAATTTAAGTCTAACTGGGACCCATATTTAAACTATAATTTAGTGATATATAAGTATTAGTTTTAATCATATTTCAATTAAATTAGATTATAGCAAAAATTGATTCAAACATATACAAGCCTCTATCTCATAATAATGAACAACACAATTACTTTATATTCTAAGTCCTAGCGGACACCATAGCCACTAATCTATGATTTTTTTATCAATAAAATATTTACACATCCACTCACATATATCCTATTGAAAGTTAAGGAATACAAATTCAATGTATTTATCTCAAATCTTGAACTACTCACCTTTCAATCCTCTTGTCTTCAATTCAATTTAGTGAACTCACACATTGTTAATCTATTCCAGTTTTCAATTTGTTGGTAGAAATATCATACAATTTTTATTTGCTAATGTACAAGTCAACGAACAATAGTAACCACAAAATTATGTGACATTATTAATAAGTCTAAATAAGTAAAATAATATGAAAAAAATAAGTAAATCACAAAATTACATAATAATTTAAATGGAAAACCCGCCAATGCAAGGGAAAAAATTATATAATAAGTTTGAGAGTAATCCACTAGCCAAGTAGTAATTATGATGCATAGTTTCCCAACTTATGCCTAGAACTTGGGAAACATGAAGAACTAGAGAGACAAGAGTTACTGTTATAGACCTCCTCAATGGAAAATGTTAAATCCAAGCTTGACACATGTTACCACCAAAATTTGGTACCCCAATGACAAATAACATAGTGAAATTAGCCTCACAATCATATATTTGTGAGCCAAACATGAACTTTTTCCTTCTTTGTTGGTCTCTTTAAGTTACTTCCTTATTTTTTTTTTATGACCTAAAATTGAAGCCTTCTCAATTTTTTCATAAACTAGGTGTGTTGAACTCACCATTGATCAATCTCTTACAACTCTCTTTGCTCCTACTTGTGGGAACCACTAGAGGATTTTTGTGATCTCTTATGGATTGTATTTTATTAGTGTTCTATCTTCTCTAATGTATATGATAATATAAATATACTAGCTAGGATATTATGGAAAATCACCTATGCCTACATGCTTATAGCTTTTCAAACCCAATCATACTAGGATCCAAATTGATACTTCAAAAGAATACAAATAGTTCTAAACAAACTTCAACTACTACTCCTAATTAAGATTCAACTCCTATTCTAATTTCAATTCCAACTCTCATAGGGTTCACACAAATTCTATTCAAAGTAGGATTGAGCCAAATCTAAATGAGCCCCAATCCCAATACCAATGTATGCCTTTGTAGCATTACTCTTTCACCTTCCAATGCTAAGAATTTTATGATATTTTTAGATAGCCTAACTTTAATGTCAATCTATAAGATTATTTTAGTATAATACCATTGGATCACCAATAAAGTCAAGCTTTGTCCTTTGCTAGAATCCTAATGTGTTCCATGACATATTTCCTTATTGCACCATCAATATCCTCAAGTGTGCTCCACCATAATACCATTGTTGGTCCATTGATGTCTTCAACTGCAATCCTTCACATCCTTTATTACTATCTTATTTGAATTCTTAATTATGTTATGTTCCAAAACTTTAGTGCCACCCTTCTAGCATTTTTAGCAATGCTATATTATAGATTTCATTGCTATTTCATTGTCATCTTCAACTATAATTAATGTTAACTTCACTATCTCTCTATCAACATCCTCAATTATCCACCATTATTGGCTTCATTGTTGTTTACCTGTTGACATAAGCAAATGTGTTATATCATAAACTCCATCACTACTTAATTATTATTCATAGTATTTACATTAGGACTCTAAGTTAGCCTTGAGCTCCAAGTTTAATTAGATATATTACATATTTAACTCAAAAAGAGAGTTATGTGAATTTTACTTGCTAATATCTCATTTGACTATATTAGCTATCTCAATCAAAATCCACCCTTACTTTGATACTATTCTGCTTGTATCCCTTTAACACCCAACCAAATGAACCAATGGGTAGTTTCATTATCTATTATTTTTTTTATAGATAACCATTAAGTATGGCTTACCATTATTATTATCTTTTAGTTACTTTACCAATAATAGATAAAACTCAAGTTTGGTTGGCATTATCCCATGGGTGAATAGAATTTCTTTTTTGTGAATGACTTATGAATTTTCATGTTTTACTAATTTTTCTTGCATTATCTCCCTTTTGATTTTTGTCATGATCTTACTATTAGAGTTAAATAATAGTCATGTCAATATATATATGATTGTGAGAAATTAATTTCACTATCATCTGTAGATGCCAGAGTGATGTTATATTTGTGTTGTGCCCATCTTTGAGGTGTTTTATATTGTAATCAAAACATTGAATTTAAGTATGCTAATTTATTTATGATTTAGTGATTCACGTCACCCTTTGGGTTTGTGTTCTATTTTGTGTATGAGATAATAGTTCTTGTTAATTTATATTGCTTGGAGTTTTTCTGTGAAAAAAAAATACTTGCTTTAAGAACTTATAAGAATTATTTGTTGACCTTGAAGATGAGTTCTTGTGTTATAAATTTTAGATGATTTCAACAAGATTTATTTCTCGTATAATCGAGTTTTTAAAAATTTATTTTATTTAAAATATTAATTTAATATAGGATCACTCATTCTCTTAGATGTTCTGATCATAGAGATTAGTTCGATGAAAGAGATGTGTGAAGCTTTGCCATATTTTTTTTAGCTTTTATTTTTGACTAGAATTAGAAGTGATTATTTGAAATTTCATTTGTTGATACTTTAGGCTAGTGAGTTTAATTATGATTTATTATTTGGAATCTTGTTATTTAGTGAACATTATTAAATTGTTGATTCATTATTTTTAACTTGGTTGTGATTTTAAACTTAATATTTTGAAAATTTTGTAACAAGATAGTAGAGACTTGAATATTAGAGTATTTGTTAAGGAATTTAGGAAATTTATTACCATATCATTATGGAGAATGTTGATTACAATTAATAGGATTATTTTCTCAAGTTGTGAATTTTTTTAAAAAATATGCGTTTTGTATTTATATAGATAAGGCTTGTATATTTGTGTCTCAAATTTGGGACATGACATAGATGAACTTGTTGCTCTTTGTAGTTTTAATGATGATAAAATCATGTATTTGATGATATCTTTAGCATGTGTAACAAATAGACAAGCCAAGTTCAAAATAGAGATTAAGGTTGTGTGAAAGTCTCAAAGGTAGATGGACTTAAAGATGAACTTGAAGATGAGACATGATGATAAATCAACGAACGAAATTTGACGAATTGAAGATGGCTTGAAAAAAGCTCCAGAGATCAAGTTGGCTCATTAGGTTTAGATTATTATTTGTTTTAGTCGAGTTGAGAATTTATTTTGAGATTAATTTTTAGATCTCTTAATTAGCACTAAAACTAATTTTGAAATATCTTTATCGGTTTATTATTTAAGCTAAGATTAGTTTGAGATGATGTTTAGTATAAAACTAAAGTAGCAGTAGAATAATAGTTTCTCTATTTATTTTGGACACCCCAAATTCATGGTTTGGACTCTCGAATGTAGTAGAAATAGTTTTGGAATTTCTGACAACATCGGACATCAAAACCTTAAGATCGGATGCCCAAAGTTTGAAAGCTATAACTTTTGAGAAATTTATGCTCAGAGTTTGGTCACTCAAAGCTTTGGTCAAATGGTTGAACTTGTGATATTCAAATATGTGAATCTTTCCATTGGATGACTGAATTGCTGACATCAATATAACAACTAGTTCAACTTTCGACGATTAGAGCTGTTTGGATGATCGAACTTGGCACAAATAGGTAGAGATAATTCCCAAATAGTTAGTTTTCTACTTCAACGGATAGATAAAGGCTTGGGATTTTTTTGTTCAGTGAAAGAATAAACTTTCAATATTCTTAGAACAAGTATCCCCTCCTAAAGTTTTCTAGCCTCAAAAATACTCTTAATCTTTTAATCTCAAGTAGATATTTAATTGCCCTTATACTTATCTTGAGAGATTTTGTGGCGAGTTTTAAATATATTATTTTTTTCTACTTTTCTACTTATAAATACTTCTAGGTATTAGAAATGTGAGTATACAATAGGTTTTCATATGGAGTGTCACTTGCTTGGTGGGAGCAAGGAGTTGTACAGACTTAGTTTTACCCTAACAAAGTGATAAAAGTGTTTTCACTCAAAGAAAATGACACTTACGATTTACAAGCATATGTAAAGGCTTAACTTTGTTTTAAAAAATGACATCACTAGTAGAGTTATTAAAATCCTCAAGAGAGAGGCAGGGGTCATGGAGTAAAAATAGTTAGTCTCCAAATTACGTAAAAATTACAGTACATTATTTTCCTTATTATGCTTTACTTTTATAACACTTGTGATTCATAAATATGTATGAGATTGTTTGAATTCTTGAATAGTAAATTATCTTAAAAATACTATTAGGATTTTATTTATAATCATATTTTTTTATTTCAAAGCCTCTTTAATTCTTGCTCAAAAAGGTTGTTATATGGGCCAATAGAACCTCCTTTGCTCCCTTTGATGAGTTAGCTTTGCTTCATTTTTGTTTGGATTTATTTGGTTCTTAATCTAGAGATAAAATGATTTTATCCCTTGTTAATATTAAACCAATAATATACATCCAAATAACTCTAAAGCATATGTAATTATATGTTGCGTTAAATATCAATATCCACCACAATTTACAATATAGAAGAACAACATAAAAGAAGAAAAATAACATACAAGATATTTATGTGATTTGGTCTGCAACCTACTTTACTAACAAAGGTGATCCAGAGGATATTGTATTGATGAGGAACAAAGAGGAGATTACAATGATGGAGGCAAAACTCCAATATTACCAACTCTCAGAAGAGCCTAAGTAGCCTAGCCGTCACAAGACGTTTTGAGAGTTTAGATCTATTTTTCTCTATTTCACTCTATTGAAACCCTTAGATGAATATGATATTTATAGATGTGATCCAACTGAGTTTGAGTCAAAATAGAAGACTAACTCAAATAAGACTTCTACTAATTCAAGTCTTCTAGTAGAATATAAATACAGAGAAGGATTAGGCTCACTAAATTATTTTCTAATATAAATTTTAATTTAATTAAGACTCTCTGGATTCGAGACACAACTAAGTCAACAATCTATACTTTTGCTCAAATTTTCTTCTTCTTCGAATTTGAATCTTCAACAGATGCCTTCACCTTACCTCATAGGATAGGATCAATGACCTTGAACATTGATCAAGTTCAAACTTATCAATCGAAATCACCTTTATCAACATATCTGTAGGATTTTTTGAAGCATGAATTTTTTGTAAAGAAATATTGTCATCTTCAATAATATCCCGAATAAAGCGAAATCAGACATCTATATATTTTGATCTAACATGATACATTTGGTTCTTCATAAGGTGTATGGCTGGCGCAAAAAATAAGAAGAACACATTGAGAAAAATCAACTTCACTTACCAATCCTTTAAACCATAGAGCTTCTTTAACTGTTTCTGTACCTGCCATATATTCGGATTCTGTTGTAGATAATGTCATAGTTGACTGTAAGATATACCTCCAACGAATAGGCCACCACAAAAAATACAAAGATAATCAGTGAGGGATCATCGTCGATTAAGGTCTCTAGCATAATCTGAATCGACGTAACCAATAATTTTGGCCTATTGAACTTCTGGTAATTTCACTAAGTCCTAAGTATGGTTCTTTTGAAGGGAATCCATCTTTTTATTCATAACAGCTTACCACTGAAAAGAATTCTTATCTTGCACTATTTTTTTATAAGAAGAAGGATCACCATTATCAGTAACTAAAACAAAAGCTACAACATCTTCAAAATCATACCTTTCGGGTGACTTTATATTTCTTTTAGATCTTCGAAGCGGAGTCTTCTAAAAATTTGATTTTTAGAATTTTCTTGAGAGCTTGGCATAACCTGAATATCTTATTCTGAAGGAGATATATGCTTCACCTCCACTTGCATTATATCACTGAGACTTTTCTTGAGAGATTTTAACATAACACCTTTATCAAATCCTACGTCTCTCTCAATAATTACATTAGAAATAGTAGGATCCCACAAATGATAGTTTTTAACACCTTTGGCATAATCCAAGAAAATGCACTTTTTGGAATGTCCATCTAACTTATCCTTGATGACATGCACATAAGCAGGACAACCAAAAATCTTTAAAGAAGAATAATTACAGGTTAACCAGTCTATACCTCTTCAGGAGTCTTATAATTAATGGTTGTATGAGAAAAGTGATTCACAATGAAACATGTTGTATTGACTACTTCTGCCCAAAAATATTTGTCAAGATTATTTGTACTAAACATAGTATGTGCTTTCTCCAACAAAGTTTTGTTCATCCTTTCAGCCACACCATTTTGTTGAGATTTTTCTGGGATGGTAAAATGGCATTCGATGCCTTCATCTTCACAAAATTTGAGAAACTCTATTGATTTGTACTCTCTGCCATTATCACTTTTGAGATATTTGATTTTTTTTACCAGCCTTTTTTTAATTGAAGTTTTCCACCGTTTGAAAATAGAAAATATTTCAGTTTTGTGATGTAAAAAATAAGTCTATACTTTTCTGGAAAAATCATCAATAAAATTGACAAAATAACAAGTATCGGATTTTGATGGAATAGGATACATTAGAATGAATAAAATCAATTAAGCCTTTAGTGCAATGAGTACTGGTGTTAAACTTTACTTTGAACTATTTACCATAAAGACAATGCTCACAAAAATCCAATTTGCATGAGTTGAGGCCTTTCAGTAATTTTCTTTTGTTGAGCTCAGTTAAACCTTACTTACTCATATGACCAAGAGGCATAAACCATAAGTGGGTCATATGAGAAGAATCCTGAGAAATTGCTGCTCCACCTTCAATAATTTTTCCTACTAACTCATATAAATTTCCATAATTTAGGCCCTTCATCACTATTAATGAGCCTTCAGCAACCTTAAGAACTTCACCTTCAGTAGAATACTTATAACCAGCAGATTCCAAAATACCCAAAGAGATCAAATTCTTTTTCAAATTAGAAACATGTCTAATATCGGTAAGAGTTCTAATAATATTATCAAACATATTAATTTTGATTGTTCCAATTCCAACAGTTTTGCATGGATTGTTATTATCTATCAAAACTAAACTGCTATCATAAGACTTGTAGTCTTGAAACTAATCCTTATTAGGACACATGTGGTAAGAACAACTAGAATCAAGAATTCAAGTATCATGGTAACGATCAAAATTAGAACTAATATATAGAACATTATCATAATTCATCATCAGAACTCCCTTCAATAATCGACACTTATTTTTTGGCTTGCTCTTTAGACTGAGATTCTTTTTTTTCCTTTACCTTGAGCTTCCAACACTCTTTAATTACATGTCTCATCTTCTTACAATACCTATAGTTTATTTCTTTGGATTTGGATCTAGAACGACCTATCTTTGATCTTTCTTTGGTACGACCTCTCGCAATCAATACTTCTGAGTGTGACACATTCCCTTCAATCTTTTTTAAATATTTATTAAATAGAAAGGCAGCAGAAATATCATCAAATTTTAAATCCTTGTCATACATGAGAGTAGTTCTCAAATTCTCAAGAGAAGGAAGTAAAGACAATAATAAAAGAATTGTCTTATCTTCATCTTCAATTTTAACATCAATGCTTAACAATTGAGAGACTAGTTTATTAAAAAAATTAAGATGATCAACTATATTCGTACCTTTTCTCATTCAAAAATTAAAAAGCTTTTGCTTTAAGTAAACTCGATTTAAAATAGATTTACTCATATATTGTTTCTCCAACTTTTTTCATAGCTCTAAAGGTGATGTTTCATCAAAAAACAAATAGAGTATCTCATCAGTAAGATTGAGGATGATTGTACTATGTGCACTAACCTTCTAATTTTTTCAGACACTTTTGGTGACATCTTTAGGCTTGACGTCCTCCAATGTGTTTTTCAATTCTTGTTGAGTAAAAATTGTACGAACTCTTGCTTACCAAATAAGAAATCTTTGTTTTTCATTGAATTTCTCTACATCGAATTTCGTAGTAGACATATTGAATCAAACTCTGATACCAGTTTGTTGCGTTAGATATCGATATTTACCATAATGTACAATGTAGAAGAAGAATATAAAAGAAGAAAAATAACACATAAGAGATTTATGTAGTTTGGTCTACGACCTACTCCACTAGCGAAGACGATCTGAAGGATATTGTATTGATGAGGAAGAAAGAGGAGATTACAATGATGGAGGTGAAACTCCAATATCACCAACTCTCAGAAGAGACTAAGTAGCCTAGCCGTCAAAAGATGTTTTGAGAGTTTAGATTTATGTCTATCTATTTTACTCTATTGAAACCCTTAGATAAATAGGATATTTATAGATGTGGCTTAATTGAGTTTGAGTTAAAATAGAAGACTGACTCAAATAAGATTTCTACTAATTTAAGTCTTCTAGTAAAAGATAGATACAGAGAATGATTAGGCCCACTAATTACTTCCTAATATAAATTCTAATTTAATTAAGATTCTCTGTATTCAAGGCACAACTAAGTCAATAATTATTGTCTTGGTAACTCTAATTTATGTTTAGATTAAACTCTTATCAAACACTCTTAATAACTAACCTATACAAAAATCATAATTGGGGATTTGTTTGGTCAAACTTTTATTAGTTAAATGGCCCTATCATAAAAATATTTAGCATTATCACTCTACATTGTCATATCATCATCAAAATAAAATAACCGATAATAATGTGGCAATATATATCATATCAAATTTACTTTGTGTTATTCCATAATATTCCCCCATCTTTCTCTTCTAATTCTCTTTACAACCAAAATCCTCAAAGAAAAACAACAATAATGGGAACTTTGGGGTATCCTATTGTTCATATTTTATTTATACACATTATCTTCTTACACCTGCATATACCTCTTTGGTACCAATAATCTTCAAATCTCGTAGGCAAGATCCATCTCATAGCTTATAAAATATCCCTTGAACTTGGTAATACTCTTCGTCATAATTTAATGAAATTCTTGAGATATCTCATAAGCACAAAATTGTCAATAAATCCATCTAAACAAAGATGTGTTTGAGGGCAACTATGCCAACAAGGATGTTTATGACAATAAGTTGGGGTTGTAGACAAACATAATGCCACATAATAGTTATTGATTTTGTAGATAATATATTGGATCTTGTAAATAAGGAGGAGAAGTGTGGTGGCATCAGAGAAGATCGTCTGTCGTGAAACTTTAGCAAGATGACAATCAACAATTTCTGTGGAATTTAAGAGTATCAAAACTTCTAATCGTCATAAAAATTTTAAACAGTTAAAATATACCAAGTTTAGCTTTGCTAATATAGAGTTAGATCAAACGAAATAATTGAAGTTTTGGAATTATATGAAATGTTAAAGATCATGTCTAACTAGCTTTTCTCCATTTTTATGAATTTATTCTAACTCAAAACTAAAATAGAAACCTGAATCTAATTTCTCAAATTAAAATTAATGAACATTTGAACATATCAGGCAAATTAATAATCAAAAACTAATTTAGTTGAGAAAAATAAAATTAACTCATATAAATTGCTAAAATCACCCAACCATATTGACATGTCTAGTAAAGGTTGGATGAAAATTCATTAGGTGGATAGAATGAACTTAGGACCCTTTTTTAAGGGGAAATTACCTATAACCCCCTGTAATTAGCCTTAATTACCTACAACTCCCCGTAATTTTCGGAATTACCCACACCCCCCCTTTTTCAAAATATTTATTTACACCCCCATAATTGCTATTTAATCAAAATTTTTTCAAAAAATTTCGATTTTACCCTCGGTTATTTTTACAATTAAACCCCTAAAACCTTATTTTTTTATTATTTAACACCCCGAAATTCAGTTTTTCGCAAATAACACTCCAAAATTATTTTGATTTACAGCATAGTCCCTGAAATTTGGGTTTTTACAAATAACACCCCAAAATTATTTTGATTTACAGAAAAGTCCCCGAAATTTGGATTTTTGCAAATAATACCCCGAAATTATTTCGATTTACAGAAAAGTCCTCGAAATTCAGAGTTTTGCAAATAATACCCCGAAATTATTCCGAATTATAAAAAAGTCCCCAAAATTTTCTTATAAAGCCCTCTCCTTCATTGTAGCCCTAAGTCTGCAAACGCGCCGCCGCCGCTGCTCTGCCACTCCATGCGCAACCATTGCCCCGCCGACGAGGAGATCGTCGTCCGGTCGCTGCCCTGCACCCCCCACGCCATCGCTGCTTTGTCCTTCGTCCTCGGCCATTTGCTCTGCCCCCGCGCCGTCGCTACCCCGCCGGCGAGAAGACCGCCATCCCGTCGCTGCCGCCCTCCTTCGTCCTCGGTAAGCCACCCCCTCCTTCTGAAACCCCCCCCCCCTCTTCCCGAACCCCCCCTTTCCTTCACATCTAAGGCCGATGAGGACGCTCGACGGAAGAAGGCTGGGTGGCAAACGTCCGCGCGTGATAGCGCCCTGATGCGGACGTCGGAGGTCGGGTGGTCTCGGCCATCCGCGCCGCGTGCCCTCGAGCCGGCTTCTGCAAGCCGTCTGCCGCCTAATGGCCTCGGATCCCCTCCCCGCCCGACGGCCTCGGACCCCCTCCCTTCCCAACGGCCTCGGACCCACACACCGCTCCCGCCCCCGCCCCCGGCCTCGCCTCCAGACGACCTCCGACACCCCCCCCTCTCCCTGCTCAACGGCCTCGGACCCACCACCGCTCCCGCCCCCGCCCTGCCCCCAGACAACCTTCGACAAACACGCGCCCCCCCCCCCCCCCCCCCCCCCCGCCCCCCCCCAACCCAAAAACAAAAAAAACAGCCACCTCCCCCCACCCACCACAATCCTTTTATCTGTTTTTTGTATCTAATTTTTCATATTGTGTATTTACAGATGTCTGGTTCAGAGAATCTTGTATGATTAGTGCTCCGTTATGGAGGATATTGGAAGGAAGTGAAATATACTCAAAGAAAAAAATATATATATTTGGTAGACAGAAGTCTTTACTGGTTGATACAAAAAAATACACATTTGCAGAATTATGGATTGAAGCCTGTAAATTGATCAAAGTAAGGACAAATGAGTTACTTGTGATCAAGTATTTATATCCAAATAGCATTCTTCCAATTTATATGTCAATCAACAGTAAAATTCAACTGGAAGCAATATGGACAGTGATTCGAGACTTGAAGCATAACAATATACAAATTAAATATAATTAAATTTAAATTGAACAAATAAAATTTAAAATTTAAAATTTTAAATTACAAGTTTAATATTTTTACATTTATAAATTGACCCCTAAAACATATTTATTTATAAATAAGTTCAACTTTTATTATTTTTTAAATAAAATTTTAAAAAGAAGACATTGAAGGTTTTTTAATTTAAAATTTTAAATTACAAGTTCAATATTTGTACATTTAAAAATAGATCATCTTGAATATTTTTATTTATAGATAAGTCCAAATTTTATTTATTTTATAAGTAAATTTTACAAATAAGTCATTGAAGGTTTTAAAACTTAAAATTTAAAATTACAAGTTTCATATTGTACATTTATAAATAGTTCCCTTTATTAATTTTATTTATAAATAAGTCTACATTTTAATCATTTTTAAAATTACATTTCACAAAGAAGATAGTAAAGGTTTTAAAATTTCAAATTTCAAATTACAAGTTTAATATTTGTACATTTAAAAATAAACCAGCTTGAATATTTTTATTTATAGATAAGTCCAAATTTTATTTATTTTATAACTAAATTTTACAAATAAGTCATTGAAGGTTTCAAAACTTAAAATTTAAAATTATAACTTTCATATTGTACATTTACAAATAGACTCCTTCAATTTTTTTATTTATAAATAAGTCTAATTTTTTATCATATTTTAAATAAAATTTTACAAAAAAGACATTAAAGGTTTTTTGATTTAAAAATATAAATTTAATATTTATATATTAAAAAATAGACCCTTGAATATTTTTTTTAAAACTAATTTTTACAAATAGACCCCTCGCTGGACCCTTGTCGGCTGGCGCCGCTGCGCCGGCCTCAATCGTCCACGTTCGCGCCCGCGCGCCGACGCGCCGGCCTCGACCTTTGTCCCTAGACGACCTCGACCTTGGTTGTCCGCCCTCGCATGCCGGCGTGCCTCGGCCTCCGTCCCCAAACGGTCTCGGCGTCGGCCTCCAGCCGTCCGCGCCCGCTCGCTGACCTCGGCCTCCGGTTTCCGTGCCTGCTCGCTGGCCTTGGCCTCCATCCTCAGACGGTCTCGGCTTCGGGCTTCGGCGCCCGCTGGCCTCGGCCTTCGTCCCCAGACAGCCTTGGCCTTGACCTGCTCGCCATCTCCGCCGTCCGCTCCCGCCTCCGCCCAAGCACCGAATTACCGGGACTTTTCTGTAAATCGAAATAATTTCGGGGTGTTATTTGTAAAAATCTGAATTTCGGAGACTATTCCGTAAATCAAAATAATTTCGAGGTGTTATTTATAAAAAAATCAAATTTCGGGATGTTAAATAATAAAAAATAAAAGTTTAGGATTTTAATTGTAAAAATAACCGATAATAAAATCGAAATTTTTCAAAAAAATTTTAATTAAATAACAATTAGAAGTTGTAAATAAATATATTAAAAAAATATATAGGTATTTTCGAAAAATATAAAAATTATAAATAATTAAGACTAATTACAGTAGGTAATTTCTCCTTTTTCTAATCTCAACTCTGTATAAAACTTGTTTTGAACTTCTCCAGGGCTGCGGTCGGGCTCTAGTATGCTCCTCCAAGCCACAGAGAAGACCCTGGCCTTCTCCTCCTCCCTCAGAACCCGAATCCCAAGTCACATCAGGGCCTTCTCATCCGTCGATCTCATCTCCGCCAACCTCCGCCCCTTCCCGGACTACGCCCCCAAGAAACCCACCATCCCCGACTCCGACTTCGTCCGCGATCTGACCGCCGCCCTAAAGCAGCGCCGCTCCGAGCCCCTCCGTCGCGTACTCCGCCCCTTCGCCGCCCGCCTCCGCCCCGACCACCTAGTCTGGGCCCTCCCCTTCCTCCGTTCGGACCTCCCTCTCATCCACGACCTCCTCTTCTGGTGCCGCTCCCGAGGCGGCCACGTCTCCGGCGAGGCCCTCGCCATCGCCGCCCACCTCTCGGTCTCCAGCAAGCAGCACAAAGCTGCCTTTCGTATCCTGAGAGACGGGGTACGCTCTCACAGTCGTTTCGTCGAACAGGTTGTGTACACTTACAAACACTGGTGTGCAGACCCTGCAGTGTTCGACCTGCTCTTTCGGGCTGTCGTTGACATCGGCAGGCTCGCCGAAGCAGTCTCTCTCTTTCACCATCTCGTCACTTACGGCGTCGTCGTCTCTGCCGAATCATGCAATGCTTTGCTTGACCGCCTTCCTGTGCACGAAATGCTGAAGGCTTTCGTTGAGTTCCCGGAGTCTGGTGTTCGTTGGAATACGATTTCATACAATATCTTGATCCATAGGCTTTGTGAGATTGGAAAGTTGGCGGAAGCCCGGGAGATTCTTCTCCGAATGGAGAACAAGGATGGACTTTCACCGGATGTTGTGAGTTACAGCACCCTCATTGATGGGTATTGCCAGGCGAAGGAGCTTGGGCTTGCACTTGAACTGTTTGGCGAAATGCGTGTGGAGGGATTGAAGCCAAACGCCTTTACCTATAATTGTTTTATTTCTCTGCTTTGCGGTGACAATAAGGTAGCAGAAGCAGAAAAGCTATTCATTGAGATGTTGAGTGACGGAGTGAAACCTGATGTAGCTGTGTACACTAGTTTGATCAATGGGTTCAGCAAAAATGGCAACTTGTCTGCTGTGCATCGCCTGTTTGATGGAATGAAGAGCGCTGGAGTTCTTCCTGATGCTGTAGCTTACACCACTTTCATTTGCGGGCTTTGCCATGGTGGAAAGTTGCTTGAAGCAAATAAGGTCTTTCAAGAAATGATTTCCAAAGGGTTGAGTCCTGATGAAGTGACATACTCCATGCTTATTGATGGTTACTGCAAGGACGGCAAGATGGCAGAGGCCTTTTGCCTCCATAATGAAATGCTGCAGGAGGGTTTGTTGCCAAATGTGGTGACATACACCACGCTTTGTGATGGTTTGTGTAAGCAAGGGCAGGTGGAGGCTGCAAATGAGCTTTTGCACGAGGTTTCTGGAAAGGGGCTCGAGTTAAACACTTGTACCTACAATTCATTGATCAATGGTCTTTGCAAAGTTGGTAATATAGACCAGGCAGTCAAGATCATGGCTGACATGGAGGAAGCAAGACTTGGCCCCGATACATACACGTATACTACTTTGATGGATGCATATTGTAAGTCTGGTGATGTGGATCGAGCTTGTGACCTTCTCGTGGCAATGCTTGATAGAGGCCTGCAACCAAGTATTGTGACATTTAATGTATTGATGAATGGCTTTTGTGTTTCCTGCAGACTAGAAGATGGAAAACGCCTTCTGGAGTGGATGCTCAAGAAAAGTATAATGCCCAATGTGACGACATATAACACCCTTATGAAACAATACTCCATTGAAAAGAATATGAAGGTCACTACAGAAATTTATAGAGGGATGTGTGCTGAAGGGATAATGCCTGATGAGAACACATACAACATTTTGATTACAGGACATAGCAAGGCAAGAAACATGAAGGAGGCATGCTATTTGCATAGTGAAATGATTAGCAAGGGATTTAGTCTCCGAGAGAGTTCCTATAATGCACTTATCAAACTGCACTTTAGGAAGAAAAAGTTGGTAGAGGCAAGGAAATTGTTTGAAGAAATGAGAGCCGTAGGATACATTGCTGACAGGGAGATTTATAACGTGTTTATTGACTTCCATTATAATGAGGGAGATGTGAAGACCACTATTGAGCTTTGTGATGAAGCGATTCAAAAATGCCTTCCTGAGACCAAATATTCCTAATTAAAATAAAAATGCAAGAACAAAGCATCTAACTGAGGGAGGAGTAATGGTGGATATTGCGATGTGCACTAGAGCTTTACGATGTATAAGTTACTAATTGACATCATTTAATATTCTCAATTAAGGGAAGATAGTTGAGAAGATTGAAATTCATTAGGAGCTTCCAAATGGAAAGAAAAAGGCAAGAACAAGTGAGTTTGAACCAGTGCTTGAGTCTGAGTTCTATAGGAGGCAATTATGACTGCAAATTGGATGTGCTGATAACCATAACTACATCTATGGTAACGTCTCATCCTTGACTCATAAAAACAGTTATATTTTCCTTAATCAAGCTCAAGCATTTCTTTTTTTATTTTAAGTGTGTTCTCGTGTCTTATTGTGGTGACTGATCTTCATTGAATTCTGAAGTTGTTGTCTGATGCCTTTTTTGCACTACATACATTTGCAAATTTTGTAGGTTGTTATTGGTTGAACATGGATGTCATCCTAGAATTCAACTCAAAACAAGATATGCTGGAAGCCTGAAACCACCTCTTCAGAGGTAGGCATGATTGCTAATTGTGCTGACATTCTTAATTATAATTACAAGTGAACTGAAGATGTGTGTAATTTGGTTAGAATCTTTTGTGGTAATTGTTAGCTGCTGTGCTTTTTGCAGGATACTCATTGGTTTTTTCGGGACCATATGCTGGCTACATACAGTTCAGTGTTTTGCCAGATTTGATGTACTTGCAGTCATTGGTACATTTTCTTCTCCTGCATTAGCTAACATTTGGATTCCATTCCTTTTTTCAATACTTAATTATGGTTACCAGATTCTGCTTATATCATCAAGTTTTTCTCCTTTCTGTAAGATATAGTCAGTAATGGTTCTGGTGCTAAATATTTCAGGCTAAAGAAAGATATGACATGGTGTACACCTGGCATGAACAAGGCTTGTTGGTTCCACCCATTTTTCAAATTATTTATCAGTGAAGAACCCTCAGGGGACATTTAATAAATAAGGTTGGTGATGATTTCCAGTGTCTGGGGTTAGATTTAGGTAGCAAATTCATAAGATTCGCCTACTTGGGCATGTGCTTTTCTTCGTGAATTGCGAGTTTTCATTTTGGCTGTTATACAATGTCAAAATTGCCAGAAAGAATTGCTGAATTTGTTTGCCGCATTATGTTTCCTTGTTGCAATAAAGAACATCAGAGCAGTTACTCAAATTCAAAGCTTTAGATTGGTTAATTTTGCTGCAATCTTGGAGTTAATTCATGTTAAGGAGAACGAATTAGCAATGTTTGCCTGCATCTGTAAACTGAGACAGACATAACATTTGCCAGAACAACGTTAATGAACTCTATGCTGTTTCTGCATATCTTTATCAGATTTTTTAGTTAAATCTGTTGGGTATTTGAAAAAATTGAGTTATTGTGACTATTGCCTGCAAGCAGCTTGAGTTGATCTAGGTTCTGTTAACTGAATGCTAACAGATGTGTTATTCACAGCTCAATTTCATAATGTGTAATATTTAGTTCCTTGGTTGTATTTATCGTTGGGTTAATTTCATGTCACTCCCTAGTTCTCAACAATAAGGCTATTTGCTTAGGCATAATTTTCCTATGGACAAAAATGAGTGGAAAAGTTAGCTTGGACTCATAGGAAATCATTTGGCATATAATTTTTAGTTAGGAAAGTTAACTTAAAGGGGTGTATATGTATATGAACAATTTAAAAAGAATGGCACATATGGTATCAGGAAACCATCCAGGGGTGGTTATGTTTAACTTCCCTGCTTGATTCTTCTTGAAAAAAAATCCCAGGTGCTGAAAGCAAATTGAGGAAATTTGCACAAATTTCATTTTCTTCCATCTCAATAAGAAATGTCTTTCTGATACAAACAACTAGCACAGGGACGGTAAACTTCCACAGTAAATCACAAAGCATTAGTCACTATATATATTCACTTCGCAGCATGTCAATCTGTGTAATTGCAATTAGCTGGCAGCCTGACAAAAAATGCATACTGACCCATTAACAGTGCTAAAAATCAAAATTACACCAAACGCATACAAAACATGCCAGCCCAATTGCACGATGTATGTTCCAAAACTGGAAGTATATAGTTAGAAGACACCAAAATCAGAGACAGTCACTCTCACAGCATCTTTTGCCGGCTTCTTAGTCTGCTAGCAATGCAATCTGGGCTTGTGGTCAATTTTCTGTTCCTAGTGAGAGCAATTTGGTCTGGCTTCGCTTCCACAGATGCAGCATGCTCAAATGCCTCTGGTCTCTCATTTATGATGTTTCCAGAAATTTCTGATGCAGTTTCTTCAACAGCAGTCCTACCAACAGCAACAATGTCATCCTCCAGGCTAGGTGACTTACTTTTCTTGATCCTCTCGTTGTCACCAGGATGGCATCCTGGCTTCTCTTCCACAGATGCAGCATGCTTTATTTCCACCAGTCTCTTGGTTATGACCTTCTCAGAAATTTCTGGAGCAGTCTGTTTAGCAGAAATGCTATCGACAGCAGCAATGTGATCCTCCAGGCTCAGTGATTTACTTTCCTTGTGCTCATTGTCACCAAGATGGCTTCCTGACTTCACTTCCACAGTGCTATCAACAGCATGCTCTGTTGCCTCTGATCTCTCGTTTATGGCCTTATCAGAAATTTCTGATGTAGAATTTTCAACAGCAGTGTTATCAACAGCGACTGTGTGATCATCAGTGCTTAGCAACTTACTTTCCTTGTTGCTTTCATTGTCATCAGGATGGCTTCTCAAGATATCTTCTTGTTCTAGAGATTCTATTGGTTTGGTGAACTTTGCATCATCAGTGCTTGGGTCCTCTGAGTTTGAGTTGGATCTGCGAGTTTGAATAAGGTAATGTGCCACAGAGTTGAATCCTAAACTTAAAACCTGCAATGATGGGAATACAAAATCGTATTAAAAAAAAAAATCAGGTAACTCGCAAATGTCAGTGGCTTTCTGCAAACTATTCTTGCTTGTATAAAGAGAATAGAGTCAAGAGTTTACTTTTTTGTAGAGTGCGCCAGTGGGAGCCCATCCTTTTTTGTTACGGCAAAGGCTGCAGTTGCAAAAACCTCGACAAACTGGACAAACCCAGTTGGGATTCTTGTTGGCCTCCAAAACATTCTCGCCATATCTGAACATTTGAAAAATGATTGAGAAATGCATTGCTCTAAGCCATGGATCATTGCAGTTTGCAGTAGTCACCAATAGGTAGTTAACTCAAAACTTACAATTTAGGTGTACTCAGTGAACTGTAAACTATGCCAAAATGTGCATCAGCGCTTCCCTAAAGATAGGCCTCACTTGCTAACTTTCTGACTATTATTATATTCATATTCAAAAATGAGACTGGTACTGCAAATAGATGCCTGAAATGAAGGCAAGGGGAAACTGAACCTCATATACAGACAATCTCCACAAAATTGCCCCTGCACCAGATTGCATTTGCTGCAGTGTGTATGATAACCAAGAGTTTTCTGTCTGCATGAAAGTGGGGAATGCAATCAGCATTTAAAAAGAGAATCGAATAATGAACAAAAATCATTCAATCAAATAATGCCTGGTGTGCTTCTTCATATTTTGACACTCTTTTGACATCCATACCAGGATATCTTTACCAAACTTAACGCCGTCCTACATATTCTATTTTGGAGGACCATTTCTTAACAGGAAAGGAAATTTGATAAGAAATTAATTGCATCGTTATGATCAAATGACATGGAAAACAGAAATAGGCCCATAGAATGAATGATTAACATTTTGGCTTCAGAATAAAACATGGAAACATTTGGAGTTCATTTCGCAGACAACAGGGGATCTATAGCAAAAATTAACAAGAGATCCCTGAAGATAGGTGTATCTTTGTTTGCAATTAGGAATTTTCTCGGTAACCAATTATAGTTAATGTAGTGTTTGAAGATAATCTGGATTCAAACCAAGCAACTCATGCAACAAAATTCAAGCATTACCCCCACAAAGTTGCATATATGTAAACCCTCACCTGCATTGGTGACAAGTCTTCCCCTTTATCTGGTCATATATCCGCTTTCCATTGCTATCATATCCATCCACAAACAGAGTCCAAGTTGCCTCACACGAACCCAACAGCTTCTCATGCTCTTCGGTGTAAACCTCCTCCCTCGCACCTTCTTCAATGAAAATCAACCTTTTCTTCACAGGATTTTCATCTTTACTCGCATGCGACTCCACATAACTCACTGGAGCTACATTTTGCAACCTGGAAACAAAAACAAAAACAAAAACATGAAGCAAGAATCCAACCAATAACAGTCATCTATTCAAAATTGCAGGAGTTAATTTACAACAGAGAACAAATCTAAGCCGCAGCATAGTGCGATTTCCACACACAGACTCACAAAAATAAGTAAATAAATAAATAAATACAAGATCTAGTAAGAAGCTATCAAGCTACTTCCGTCCATGTGAAAATGCAGGCTCAGCTCATGGCAGAGAAAAAACCTAAATTACGTCTCAGTGAGGTTTCAGCTAAAACTACAAACGGAATCAAACCTACAACTGAAAATCAAAACGAAGGACACAAAATCGAGCAAATCATGTAGCTCTTCCATCGGAATCCGTCCATTTTCTACACAATCAATCAATTGAATAAACTCAACAAATTTCAGGGGAAATCACACAAAGCGAAGAGAGAAACCGATTACCGGGAGGAGCGCCGAGGAAGGAGAGGCGGCTGATCGGAGAACTTCCTGCCGGCGGCCGGCGAGCTCGTCGCGCGCGCCCTAGCGGGGCGGGTGCACGAGGACTTGAGCTTGAGGGAGAGGTCTAGGATCCCGAGGCTCTTCATCCGCTCGAGGTTCTCCTTGATCCTCTCGTCGCGGCAGCTCTCGTAGTCTGCAGCGCTGCTATCGCCGCCGCCGCTCCTCCAGCTCGGGCTCGCCGGGATCGGCGCCTCCGCAGCTCGTTTCCTCGTGTTCCTCACCATCATCGGGGTTTTCTTCTTCGTTTCAGGATTTCTCGGCTTCCGAGGAAAGAATTCAAATGGAACGCCAAGAGCTCCCTTTCTGGGCGTTAAAAAGCAAAATGAACCGATTGGTTCGATCCGACGGTTGACTTGCTCAGACCCAATGGCACAAATAAACTTGAATTTTTTAATAAAATTTCTTTCAATTATTGATCGCCTAATATTATTAGGGTATAATTGCGTATAAGCACTTGAAATCTCCCGAATTATTATTTATTTTTCTTTTTGGATAATACTTTTATAGTTTTATTTCGGACTTTGGAGTCTTGGGACAATATCTAGCTGCCCAGAAAAATTTTTCACGCCCTAATAAACGTATAAAATAAATTAAATTTTGTTAAAAACAAATATTATTTAAATTGTTGTACTAAAATTTTTGAGAACTAAGAAAATCTAGAACTAAATGGAAAACATAAAAGAAAATAAATGGAGAGATGTGACATCTTAACCAAAGAAACGAATTAAAAAAATAAGAAAGTATATTGGATCAGATAATTTTGTGTCAGTAACTCAAAATCTATGATTCGGTAATATAAAAATAAGAAAGTACATTGGATCAGATAATTTTGTGTCAATTACTCAAAACCTATGATTCGGTAAAAACCATTTTCCAAGTTAATCAAGTAAATATATAAAATTTTATTTTTATAATATAAATTAACAAATAACTTTTTTGTGTCTGCAAAATTAAAAATAATTGTCTTTTGTAATTAATTCATGATTGAAATACAACAATTTTTCAATAATTCAAAGTTATTTAATTATAATTCTGTATCTATTTTATTTTGAAATATTATTGGAACGGCCTTGATACATTTGAGTTAAATAATTATGAAGTCAATATTTAATACAATTATTTTTTATAGGTACATATATAATTTAACTTATTTACAAGGGGCTAGGCGAAGAAAAGGCCCTCCAAGTCTATTGGTCGAACCTGAACGGGCTCGCTCTTGCTTTGTTTCCTTGTTTGGCTGGACTTTGTCGTTGCAGAGCTGTGGTTCCCGCACCGGCGGTTGGGGCCTCAGATCTCCCGGGGATCCACCATGGCAGACGACGACCAGGCAGCGAAGAAGCCGGAGAAGGAGCAAGGAGGCGGCGGCGGGGGGTGGGGCGGCTGGGGGGGCTTCTCCTCCCTCTCCGTCTTCTCCGATCTCCAGAAAGCCGCTGACGAGATCTCCCGAAATGTGCTACTCTCTTCTCCTTCTCCTTCTTCCTCTTCTTCATTGGCTTCGATTTTGACTCCTTTTTTCCGTCGCCGCGGTATCAGGCGATTGCTGCCGCTAAGGGCATCGCAGGAGAAGGCGGCGCCGGAGCTGGGGAATCCGAATCGGCGGAGGAGGAAAAGGAGGGGGAGGGGGAGGATGAGACGGAGGAGGATAAGCGCCGGAAGGCAGCGCTGAATCGGCTGGAGGATGCTGGGGAGGAGTCGTTGTTTGGGCAGGTGAGTTGTTGGGGAATTGATGAGTTGTTTGCTGCGTTGGGGAAGTGTTTGTTTGATCGTTGTTTGTGTGCAGGGGCTCAAGGTGCTGGATAGCTCGGTGGAGTCGTTTGCGTCGGGAGCTTGGAGCGCGTTGGGGAATGCTTGGAAGGGCGGGTCTGAGCTGGTTCACAAGTAAGCATGTGTTTCATCTCATTTCCGATTGAGTCGTCTATCAGTGAGGTATTTGTTCTGATGCTGAATTTATGGTGGTACTGCTTCAAGAAACACTGAGACATTGATTTTGGTTGTGGGGCTTTGGAAGATATGAATTTATGAAGATAAACAAAGACTTGGTTTTTGGATATTTGGATTTAGGAGATCCTCTTCCCATAAGCTGGTCTCACCATGTAGTTGTTGAGTTCACAGAAATTTACTTGCTAAAGTTATCTTGAGAAGTTCTAAGAATTGCCAAAACTAGATTTAGGAAATCTTGCAACCGAACACAACCTAAAATCTAATCCAACTTTCATGGACAATGTAGCATGTCAAACTATAGTGTTGATGTTCATCCTTTCTGAAAAATACTGGCATCAGTTAAAATTCAAACATTTGGGAGACCAAAATGTCTAAACATGTTTTCACTGTTGTTGAGTTTTTCGCTAATAATGATGCAAGCCTTGTTGTTTAAATAGCCTAATCACTTACAAACTGGAAATGCTGTTTCAATTGACAATGACTGAACGAATTTTCTTGGATATCATGTTATTCTCCTATCGGGACAAGTATCGCAACCTTTCTGGTTGATCAGAAATATGTTGGAGTACCTAACAAAAGCCATTTGGTTCGATTATCCTCCTAACTCCTTACTCTCTGGCTAATACCTTCAGACTTGAGAATTCGGCAGTGAACCTTGCAGATACTATCCAGAATCATGGATTGCCTGGGAAAGTTGATTCTTTTGTGCCATCGATTATTGAGGTATACCTTTCATTAACTCCTCTCTCTTTCCCGCCACACTTTATAGGCTGATGTCTGCACCTTTGCTCTTTCTTCACAGAGTGGAAAGTCTTTCACAACGAAAGGAATGCAAGTGCTTGAACGAGTTGGGAAAGAGACTATTGAGCTACTTATCACCGAGACTGGGATTGATGTTGAGAATAAACCGAAGGAGTCTAATCAACAAGCTGATGAGGAGCAATTTGAGGAAGTCTCATTTGACCGATGCTTTTATATTTATGGCGGTCCTGATCAGCTTGAGGTATTTGCTTTAACCCTAGGAATGATTCTTAAGCTTAAACATATATTGTAGTCAGAATTTGTTTAAGGTTTGTTAAATGATTGGTAACCAGGAATTGGAGGCATTGTCAAACCATCATGCATTATTGTACAACAGGAGAAAGGCAAAATTATCATCAGAGCAGAAGTCCTTCTATGAAGGAAGGCTTAAACAGATTCAGCAACTTTTAGGCTTGGGTACTGAAATTGATGAAAGTGCCATAGATTCAGATAAAGGAAAGAACATTGAGACAGCAGTTGATGGCAACAGTGCCGAAACAAAAACACTGCGTGATTCTAGCGTCAGCAAGGCAGCAGATATGGCTGCAGGGTAACAGCATATCTGCTTTTCTTTCTCATGGATGTTTTTGTTATCTGTTGATTTCTTAAACTAAGATCATTGTTTGCAAAAGTAGCACATGAACAGAGTGACATTCATGCCATGGAAACTGAATGACCACAGACTAGACCCTCGTGCCATCTGTTACCCCAAGTAGATTTCTTACTTAGACCATGGCATTTAATGGAAGGTGAATTCTGCTGAATATCAATTCTGCTGCTGGTTCTGGTTGTTCATTATTCTTGACAGTTCCTTTCATGCCTTCAGTGCACAAATAAAAGTGGAATTTTCCATTTGAGTTGTTTTGGTGTTACTTTTGGAGGATGAGAAGAGCTGTAAATGGACCAGTGGGCTGAACTATTTTGTGCCCTGAGCTATCCCACATTTTTAAGGTTGGGGAATGGGTCTGGCTTGGGTTTGTACTTGTTTTCAAAATTTCAGTGTGGGCTCAACATAATGCATCTCTATGTTAAGCATGTGCACAAGTATGTACATATTGCTAGATTTCCATTCTGGTTTGCCCTTCGCTGTCTGAGCATATAGATGCCTTGTGATATCTTTGAGCTTAGAGAAAGTCGTATGATATTGTGTTCCATTTGGTTAATCAATGCTTTGGAATGCTTACACATGCACAAGGGTTACAATGTGGAGCTAGGGTTCATTCCCTGCATATATTTTCCTTTCAATGGAATTCCTTAAATTCCTTCCCTTTAATGGGAAAAATGTCATGGACATTGCCTTCGTATCTATCTTTTTTTTCTTTTTGTGTTGACTGTAAACCATCATGTATGAAGATTGAGATCACGCGGTGTCAGAGATTGTTACTGCTATTTGCATAATTCTAAAGATCCAAAAATCGTACCAAAAATGACTTTGTTTTCAACAAATGCCCATCTCTGTCCAGTAATTGAGTCCCTTGCTGTCAAAGTTCTATTTTCCCTGTCTAAATAAATGAAACTGATGAAAATGCTAGTGTGCATTCTATTGTGAGCCGTTTCTTTTTTATGGATGGAGCTGCAATGCTTATTTTCGTTATGTATATCACTGAATATTTGTTTCTGAATTTGGAATGATACTTGATCATGGGTGTCTGTGAATCTTTATTTTTCGTGCCTTACAATGTGCAAATGATTGGTGTAGGTTTACAGCTGCTCTTGGTGGGCTTGCTATGAGTGAAATCATTCAACGGACTACTGATAGAATTGAGAATGTTCACTCAGAGGGTGTTTATGTATGTGCAATTTGGATTGAAATACAGCTGTAATGAACTTTTTTTCTATTGGTGGTGATTAACCTCGATACTTCTTATCCAGAGATTATCGGAACTCTGTTCTTTTGCGGTTTCTCAACTTCTTGTCCTTGGAAAGTCAATCATTTCAAATGCAAATAAATTGAAGAGTGAAGACCTAGAAGATAATTTGAAGATTAATTGGCCTGAAGATTGTGTTTTGAAAGCCAAGATAATCAGATCCAAAGCACAAGCTATGTCTGATGATGCAGAAGCTGTTTCTACCAGTTTTCTTACAGGTGCATATTAGTCCTTTTTTCTTGGCAACCTCCATGCTCTTTAGGTCTGTCAATTTCTTGTTCCTAAATTATACACTTGTACTGTCTTTCAAAACTATCACTTTGATCATAGTCTGCCCATGTTCCCTAAAACTTTCACTGGGAAATTAAACTTGTACTTCTAGGAATTACTTTCATGAACCTTGATTATGGAATTTCTTTTTGGCATCCCAACAATAGTCAGCATTAAACATATTTGCACTGGGAAACCTAGTTTGGATGAGTGAGATGCATTGCTAATATATGGTCCTAGTTTTAGTTCATTGTCAGGTGTGGTGCTTGTGTTTTTTATTTGTTTATCGAATCATTTGCAGAGGTTAGACAGTTTTTATTGGGAACAAAGTTGTTATTCTATTTGTTTCAGAAGATTGTTCTAAGCCTCAGATTGGATAGTTGCTACTAATCAGCATATACTATACAAACATAATTTGAACTTCGGCAGGCCAAAATCGCCATACTATGACAATTGTAGATCAACTATCATCGTCAGAACTTTGAGTGAAGAATCAGGGCCATCATCTCGATGGCTAATCTGTCTTGGCTTTTTCTGAAAAGACAAAAAAAAAAATATTGGGTTGAGCTTTGTATTTAGTGCTAGATAGGGCTCTAGCCTAATGCACTTCAACATCTGGATTTTCTGGCAACTGGGTTCCACTAGCCATAGTCTGTACTGGTTAAAAGATCAAATTGGCTGGGCTTAAGACTGCTGGACTGGATTTTGCTTATTCGCTCTGCCCGGATGAAGCTGGATCGGATCTGTTTATGACCCTGGCAAAAGAAACACCAAGTGGAATTCTCAGTGCATTCTAGTGCAAGAAAAAAGGTTTAGAATTAATGTTATTAACCTTTTAAAGATTTAATAAAATAGAGATAGATGGCAAAAGTTTCTATAAAGAAATTATAGGAACCATTGGTGTGTGTGAACAACATGCCCATCTTGTTTTTTGTGTTAATGATATAAGTAATTAAAAGCTTGTCATCCAACATCTGCACTGGAAATGATTGCAGAACAAACCAACCACCTAAAATAACTTCCCTAATTACTTTTTGTCAACTTTTGTTTGATTATTCCTGTTTTCCGGATTGTGAAGTGGGGATATTTCTCTCCTCTTTTCCTACGCACTGCTTAATCATATTTTATAGATACAAATGCAAGAGAAGAAATGGTAAATTTGCTTCACTAATAAGTCATTCAAATGATCGAGTGATTTGGTGACACTGAGATCTCTCAGGACAGGATAGCATATTTATTTACCTGGAAAATTGATAAAGGACAGTGACTGGGAGAAAAATAACCTGGAATATTATGGTTTGATATCTCCATTTCTCTCTTAGCTTATAAGCAATGCCTAGTGTTGCTTGTTCTAGCAATAGTGAGATTCTTCCAGGGTTTGTGTGTTTGGACTTGGAAGGATACACAGAACTGTGGAAAATAGTCCACTCCTTTTGAACTGGGAAAATTGTCCACGTTCAGGAGTACATGAAGCTACACTTTGCCTGCATATAATTTTCATAATGCCCTTTTCAATGCTATCAATAAACCTTGACAGTTATATTTCAGAACTTAATGGAAGTCGGAATGTGTTCAGCCTACAACATTATTTCTCAGATTGTTTCATCTTTGTGCATTTCACTACAATCAAATGATACCATGGTCTTTTGCATCTGATTTGTAATATGTATTATGAGATATCTCACAATATGGTAACAATATTATGAGATATCTGCTTGCACCTCTAGGATGTTTGAAATAATGCTTATTCGGATTATGTGTTACCATTTTGTAGGTATCTCAGATATAATTGAAGCTTATATAGCTGCAGCCCAAAATGCTTCCTCTGATGCACAAACTAGTCTTCTGCAAAACTCGGTCCTGGAAAAAGCAAATACAATCTCCAACTTTCTGCGAGCTGACCAAACCACTGCACTTAGCAAGATCCATGATGCACTCAAGTACCTGCCATATGTGATCCTCTCTACTTCTATGCCAACTGCATGATCCATAATATTCCACAAATCACTGCCTCACTTAGTAGGAACATCTGTACAGGATTCTGCTTTCTCCATCTTTTAGTGAGATAGCATGCTGCTTGTCATTTGATAAGGCCTTTGTTTTAACATACAAGATGCATATTATTCTATCTAAAATTCTCATGCAAATTATATGGTTTTCTTTTTTGCCATATCTGGGCAAATGTTTTTGCAAGACATATGTATCTGTTTAGTTTCTATAATTCAAGGTTTTTTTTTATCTTTAAACTACGAAAACCATGGACATATTGAAAATAAGTATTACATCAAAAAATGGTGCTCTAGGCCCCATGGAATGCATCAGAACCATGAGTTGCAGGTGTGCGGAATAGATCTTTTCATGGTCCTATAGAAGGCTTCCTTTGAGATAAGGTCCTACCTATCCAAGGTTATAATAGAGCGACCTACTTTTTGTCAACGGAAACTTCTTAATACCTATCTTCTTCCTTATCTAATTTTTCTTGTAGGTGTCTTGTTCATCTTCTTCCTTATCTTCTTGTTTGTGTATGTTATCTTTTTCTTTTCTCTTCAAGATCTTGTTTTTCTTTCACTAAAAGAACACAATTGCTGTCATTATCATTTAGAAAATCAGTGATTAATGAGTTTGACTGTTCCTAGTGCTGCAATGGTTACTTGGACGCTGCTAAAGGAATTCGTGGGGAAAAAATCAGTTGGCGTACGCACTTGTTTAGAGCCAAGTGCCAAATTTACAGGCACAGACCATCCCGTCTGGGTAAATTTTCAATTTGAAACTAAGAAATTAACCAATTTTCTCAATTTCAAGAAAATTATTGCAAATGTTCAATTTCAGTAAATAGAATAATATAATATATTTAATATTAGAAAATGGTAAGTTAATTAAAAAATTAATATAACTTTTAAAAATGGTCCAAAAATAAAAAATTTTATAATTAGAATATAATTAATTTAGAATTTATTTAATATATTTTTCTTGTTAAATAGTTTGATAACCATATAATACATATTTTTTAGAAACGTGATTTATTATTTCAAAAATTAATATAATTATTAAAATAGCCCACAAATAGAGAATTATATAAATATAATAAAATTAATTCAGGATTTGTTTATTATATTTTAACTAACAAGTTAAATAATTTGATAAACTAAAAATTATAATTTTTTAAAAAATAATTTATTTTTAGTTGAATAAAAAATTATAAAAATTAACAATTAAAAATATGTATATTAATTTAAAAAATGAAGAAAATTTTACAAAAATAGCCTAAAAATTATATAAATCTATCATTTAAGTAGTGAGCCCCACTGTAATTTTCAAAAATTAAGTATATTCCTCTCAAAATTTTGGAAATTTAAAATCAAAATTGAAAAAATATTGAAATTATCCATTTCTCTCAATTCCAAATTTTGAAATCAAACCAAATACCGAAATTAAAAAAATTAGACTTTCAATTTCTCTAAATTCCTCAATTTCAAGATTTTGAAATTCATCCTAATGGAACCTTTGTAACTAGCTGATTCATCAAACGAGGACATCAGAAATTAGCTGATAGCATTACTTCCTAAAATAAAGATGATGTACCTATTAACATTCGTTTAATAAAGAGGGTTCAACGACAAGAGAGAAGCAATGGGCATCAAAAATGGGTTCACATAAAAGGTGATCCCCGGGGAACAAGAGAAATGTTCCAGCTGAACAGAATTAACTAGTTGAGTGAATTCAGAATTCCAAATGAACAACAGAAGCTTTTGGAAACACAAATGAACAGCGCCATTTAGAAGAGACTGAAATCAAACTGCTTTCGCAGATGCAGACGATTATCGCTTGAGACAGAATATTAGATGCTATCTGAAGCTGAATTTCAGCCTTCAATAGCCCTAGCTGGTTGCAGCCGGCTTTGAGATCACCCTCTTGACAGCCTCTGCATACGTCCGGTGCTGGTATGATAGCGTCGATTCCAGCAGCTCCTGCAATGGTGTTTTTGGGTTCCAGCCTGCAAACCACATATCTACTGTCACCAGAATGTAGAGAAACAGAAGCAAATGCAAAGGAATGTATCATTTGCTGAAATGAGATAATACCAAGATGTTTGTTGATAATGGTCATGTCTGCTATTCTCTTGTCACTATCATCGTATCCCTCACCATAGAACTCTTTGGAGCTTACATCAATGGTGGGCACCTCCAAAGGGGGCTGTCCTGTCACCTTTGAATAAACCTGAACATAAAGCATACATACTATGATTAGCATAAGAAGCACGAAACCTCCAGTGCAACACGTACTGTCTCAGCCTTGCACATTTGTACCTGGACCATCATCTCTGCTAGTTGTTTAACTGTGACTTCATTGTTGGGATTTCCCACATTGAAGATTTGTCCATTAGCTCGAGAAGGATTTTCCTGATGAAAGAGGCAACAACTTGGTACCATTGATGACAAATATAGCAGGAAGCCTAAAGCAAGGCATATGAACAATAAACCATACAATCATCAGGAGAACAGCTTCAATCGCATCCTTGATGTACACAAATGTTCTTTGGGATTGGCCACCATCAACCAGTTTCAGTGGCTCACCACGCAGGAGATTCTGTGTAATTAACAAAAATCATCTTTATGAGCTGGAAAAAGTGCAGATAATAACTATGTCATCTGACTTGCAAGCATAAACGTAACTTACATTGCTGAAGCAAGCCAAAACCCTGGGAACACCCTCATTGGGCCCATCAAGTCCAGGGATAAAGTCCATCCTTGGTCCAATCCAATTGAAGGGTCTCACAATGGTAAATTCCAGGCCATTTTCTGCACCTTCAGCTGAAAATAACAATTACAAAGGGAAGTTATCAGAAGGATGTAGTAAATGTTTGTATTGACAGAGAATCAGCAAACACATTGAATGTACAAACCATATATTAGCCTCTCAATGAGTTGCTTGGCACATGCATAAGACCACCTCTGTTTCTCTATAGGACCAAATATGCAAGGTGAGGCATCTTCTTTGAGAACATAAAACTCTGGTTCCTGTAATAGCAACAAGCATGAAAAATGCACAGCATGTTAGAAAACATGTGCTAAATATTGTTAGAATTAAAAATAGTGCACTATAAAGAACCATATAGGCAAGTTCAAGCACCCAACAAGTTGCTGACTAAATTCTCTCCTATCAAATTGCATATATCTGTAGTTTAAGCAACTGCGAAGTTTGTTAGGTGAGAGATACATAAGAGGAGAACCATGAACATCAAGCATACGAAGCAATTTATGATTTGTTAACAAAAATCCACAATCAGGGTTTTCTTAAGCACCACAGTAGACAATATAACAAAGGCACATGCCTAAAATAAGAGAACCTAGTTTTTAAGTAATTTTCATGATAGCAGCTTCTTCACGTGACCTTGTCATTTCAAGACATTGACCATTGTCACAATCTCAATGCATATAGCGTTCAAAATAAATTAGGACTGATTAAGTAAATATTATACAAGTAGCTCACACAAACAATATCAGTCATCTAAGGAAAGAAGGATTGTATTTTTTTTTCACCATTTGTTCATTTATTTCACCTCAGTCTAGCTATTAAGTGATTCAAGTGCATTCCTCTGGTCAATGAATTTATTTAAGTCAAATGCTGCAAATGCACTGGATGTGGATTTGCATCTCATGCCACAAAATAAAACATCCAGACGACCTTTCACTGTATCAGAGTTATCAACTTGAAGCGTGCAGATGGAATTAGAAACAAAAGGCGAATAATTCTAACAACAGAGTTGCAGGGTGCATACTGCCAAATCTCCTTGAACAGCAGTCAAGCTGGAAGCAATTATTAGGAGGCAGAACGACTTCTCCACACTAACTAACAAGAAGAAAAGGACAACCAAGAGATTATGGTATGATTTTCCTAGATAAAATCATATAGTACCAAACGCCTCTCATAACAAATATAAATGATCTGATTATCAGGACACATGTAAGCCTCACATTAAAACACGTTTTATATCACAATCAGGATACCAACTATCACAATTACACTAAAATATGCACATTGAAACATATATAGAAACGGAATCATCTACACTATCTTAATTACAGACATGCTCGCTGACAGGAAAAGAGAATTTCGAATTTAGCATCAAATACTCAGACCAAAATCAACATTCCTTCAAGAACAAGATCATCAAGACAAGAAGGATTCTCAGGCAAATAACAGCGCAAAACAGAGAAGATGAACAGCAAGAACAGTCACCTGCCGCAGAGAATGATCCTTGGGGAGGAAGCTCCCGATCGTTTTCCCGTAGACCTCACAAGTGGAGAAGTGAATGAGACGCTTCCCATTCTCCGAGCAGTACTTGACCTGCATCAAGATTCGCGTCGCATCTCAAAGAATCCGTCAAATTCAAGCAAAAACGAGAAGAGCGACGGGATCGAAGCATACCACGGGAAGGGCATCGATGAAATTGCTGTGAATAGTGTCGATGGGGCGCGTATTGTAGTCCGCCGGCGTGCAGATCGCCGCAAGGTTGATGGTCTGCGAGTACAAAACCAAGATCGGACAAGAAACCACCAAAAAAACCAAGTCGAAACCGAGATCGGGGAAGAAGCTCACCAGATCGGACATCTTGATGAGGCTCTCGAGGCGGGAGTCGTGCTTGATGTTGAGGCGGTGGAAGCGGATGCGGGTGGCCCAGGGGCAGGGCTCGGCGGTCTCCGCCTGGCCTTCGACGGGGAGGAGGTGCTGGATCTTGTCGCCGTAGACGTCGACGGCGTGGACGACGTGGGGGGTCTCGGCCATGAGCTTCTCGCAGAGGTGGGAGCCGATGAAGCCGCCGGCGCCGATCATGCAGATGGTGATCGGCTTGATCGGGTTGCCGTCGAGATCCAGCCGCACCGCCGCCGCCGCCATTGCTTCTCCGGTCGTCTTTTCCGGATAGATCCGAGCAGGGAAAGGGTTGAGAAGAGGAGGAAAATGGGCGCGAGCGAGAGGATCGTCGGCGGGGTACGATGAATTGAAATCGGCCAGATCCGCGTCCGTTCGTTATATAGCCGTGGAAGTTCATCACGTGCCTCTTTGATTCTTACCATAAAAAAGGACGGTGTTTGCAATGACCCCCTGAATTCTGCAATTAATTAATATACCTCCCTAGCTTTTTGGTATTTACATGTCACTCCCTCAAAACTGAAGATTTTTTATTTGTTCGGGTATACCGCTGCAAATTCATGATAATTCTCCTATATCTCTCGTAATTTTCTGCACGACTGTAAAAAATAATTTTTTTCTCAAATAATCCCCAAAATGTTTGTATTTTTTTGAAAAAATTTTTTTTTTAAATACCCCCTCTCGGAAGGGCATATGAGAAAGAAATAAACTTTTTAAAAATATATAAAAAAAAGGGATAATTACGGGTGGCCCCCCTAATTAGCCTTAATTACGGTTAACCCCCCGTAATTTCCGTAATTACCCCCATCCCCTCAAATTCGCCCATATTTACCCACAGCCCCTGATTGTTATTTAATCAAAATTTTACCAAAAAATTCCGATTTTACCCCGTTATTTTTACACATACACCCCTAAAAACTTATTTTTTATATTTCACCCCCCGGATTTCGGAATTTTGCAAATAAAACCCAGAAAGAACTCATATTTACAACAAAGTCCTCCAAATTCGAATTTTTGCAAACAACACCCCGTTGCGCGGGCGGGAGCGGAGGAGGAGGCCGGCCGGCCGGCCGCAGAAGCGGAGGCGGCGGCCGGCGGCGGGAGCGGAGCCGGAGGCCGGGCGGGCGGGAGCGGAGGCGGAGGACGGCGGCTGGAGCGGAGGAGGAAGCCGGGGCGCCGGCGCGCCGTAACGCGGGAGCGGACGGCCACGGCCGAGGCCGTTCCGCCCCCGCGTGCCGGGGACGGAGGCCGAGGCCGTTGCGCCCGCACGCGGGCGCCGGCGAGGACGGCCACGGCCGAGGCCGTTCCGCCCCCGCGTGCCGGGGACGGAGGCCAAGGCCGGCGCGCCCGCACGCGGAGGCCGAGGCCGAGGCCGTTCCGCCCCCGCGTGCCGGGGACGGAGGCCGTCTCCGCTCCCGCGTGCGGAGGCCGTCCGCGGCCGCGTGCCGGCGGGCCGTCCGGCGCGCCGTCGGGCCTCCGGCGAGGGGTGTATTTGTAAAAATTAGTTTTAAAAAAAATTTAGAGTTATTTTTTAAAAAAAATTTAATGGTCTATTTTTAAATTTGTAAATATTAAATTTATAATTATAAATATAAAAAAACACTAATGTCTTTTTTGTAAAAATTTTATTTAAAATATGATTAAAAATATAGACTTATTTATAAAAAAAAATATTAAAGGGGTCTATTTGTAAATGTACAATATGAAACTTATAATTTTAAATTTTAAACTTTGAAACCTTCGATGACTTATTTGTAAAATTTATTTATAAAATAAATAAAATTTGGACGTATTTATAAAAAAAATATTAAAGGTGGTTTATTCTTAAATGTAAAAAAAGTAAAAATTAGTTTAAAAAAAATTTTACAGTTATTTTTTTAAAAAAAATTTGAGGGTCTATTCTTTAATTTATAAATATTAAATTTGTAATTATAAATATAAAAAACACTAATGACTTTTTTCTAAAATTTTATTTAAAATATGATTAAAAATATAGACTTATTTATAAAAAAAATATTGAAGGGGTCTATTTGTAAATGTACAATATGAAACTTGTAATTTTAAATTTTAAATTTTGAAACCTTCGATGACTTATTTGTAAAATTTATTTATAAAATAAATAAAATTTAGACGTATTTATAAAGAAAAATATTGAAGGTAGTCTATTTTTAAATGTACAAAATAATAAACTTGTAATTTGAAATTTGAAAATTTTAAACTTTCACTGTATTTCGCAAGGCAACGAGCGGACAGCGACGGCAAGCCGGCAGGGCAGCGCCGGCAGCAGCTGCGCAGGGACTGACGGCGGCAGCGGCAGAGCACAGCGGCGGCGGCGACGCAGATGCGTGTAGGGCTACAAGAAGAAGAGGGTTATATAAGAAAGTTTTGGCCTTTTTTGTAATTCGGAATAATTTCGGAGAGTTATTTGCAAAAATCAAAATTTCGGGGACTTGTCTGTAAATTTGAATAATTTCGGGGTGTTATTTGTAAAAATCCGCGCCCGCGCCCGGGGAAGCAGGCGGAGGCCGGGGCGCCGGCGAGCCGGCGGCGGGAGCGGAGGCGGACGCCGAGGCCGTTCCGCCCCCGCGTGCCGTGGACGGAGGCCGAGGCCGGCCCGCCGGCACGCGGGCGCGGACCGCCAAGGCCAAGGCTGTCCGTCCCCGTCACGCGGGCGCGCCGGCCTCTGCCTCCGTCCCCGGCACGCGGGGGCGGAACGGCCTCGGCCTCGGTCTCGGCGTGCGGGCGCGCCGGCCTTGGCCTCCGTCCCCGGCACGCGGGGGCGGAACGGCCTCGGCCGTGGCCGTCCTCGCCCGCGCCCGCGTGCGGGCGCGCCGGCTTCGGCCTCCGTCCCCGGCACGCGGGCGCGGAACGGCCTCGGCCGTGGCCGTCCGCGCCCGCGGTTCGGCGCGCCGGCGTCCCGGCCTCCGCCTCCGCTCCCGCTGCCGGCCGCCGCCACCATTCCCGCGGCCGGCCTGCCGGCCTCCTCCTCCGCTCCCGGCCGCGCGACGGGGTGTTATTTGCAAAAATCCGAATTTCGGGGATTTTTCTGTATATCGAAATAATTTCCGGGGGTTTATTTGCAAAAATTCGAATTTGGAGGACGTTTTTGTAAATCTGAGTTCTTTCGGGATGTTATTTGCAAAATTCCGAAATCCGGGGGGTTAGATATAAAAAATAAGTTTTTAGGGGTGTATGTGTAAAAATAACGGGGTAAAATCGGAATTTTTTGGTAAAATTTTGATTAAATAACAATCAGGGGCTGTGGGTAAATATGGGCGAATTTGAGGGGATGGGGGTAATTACGGAAATTACGGGGGGTTAACCGTAATTAAGGCTAATTACGGGGGGTCACCCGTAATTATTCCTAAAAAAAATTATAATTTTATATTAATATAAAAAAATATCATAATTTTTCAAAGGTGAAAGAATTGAGGGACTTATATGTAATCACTTCTTGTAACTTTTTATTTTCCAAAAAATTATAATTTTGATCGCCTCATCTTTGTGGGGCCGAGTGGTAGAATTACAATTTTAGTAGGAATATATGTGCAATATTTCCATATTTGTAGGGTTTATATGCAAAAGCCAAACGTCTTCACATGCCGCTTTGATTTTTCTAAAATACTAAGCTTTGATTTTTCTATAACATTTTTTTATTGCAAGTGGTGATTTTATTATTATTATTATTATTATTATTATTATTATTATTATTATTATTATTATTATTATTGTGCAACTTAACAAATAAGGCTGGCAAAGGGCGGACCCAAAATTGATCCGCATAGGTTTAAGATGAATTGAAACTTATTAAAACCCACTAATTTTTATATTAAACTCATTTAAATTTGAACCCGTTAAATTTAAACCATGACCTTCAAGGCCTATTGGGTTCGTTAAAATTCGTTAAAATCCATCAATATCTACATTTGTTATTTTTGATGACATGTTAAAAGTGATGTCTAGAAAAAAATTAATATATTTTATTAGTAAAATAGAGTTTAAACAGACTTCCAACGAATTGCCAATAATTTTTTAAAATAAATTTTAAAATTAAATGAATTATTCATTAAAATTCATTAGGTATTTTGAAAGGATTTTAAATAGACTTTTAGTCAACTTAATCCGTGAGTGCAAAGGTCCTTTGAGTCGGTGGATACTAAGAATATTGTCTAAGAAGTTTTTCGTGTGCGGTGCACATGTTCAGATGCAGTTGGTCGGTCTATTGAATATATATATATATATATATATATATCACACCGATGCAAAACATACATGATGAATTCCTAATGTGTATAATTAATTCTAAACGCAAAAAAAAAAAAAAAAAAAAAAAAAAATGAATGCAATCCAAAAATAAAAGAAATGAATTCCATACAGACATTGAAATGCACCAGACAAATGTAATAAATTTTGCGATGTTAGAAGAGTATGTGAGCAAATCGGAAGGCTGGAAATAGAGTATTGGCAAAACAGATACCCACGTAGCACATACAAACCCAAAAGCGTGGGGGCACATGAAGCTGATTGTGAAAATTGCGGAGACGATGCAAGCGCGAGGAAGGAGAAGATCCTGAGCCACATGTGAACTTAGGAGCAGGGTTCTAAGAAATTAATGAACATTTAGGACAGACTAATTTAAGAAGACACTGCTTAGCTGTTCTTCTCAAATCGCCATCACAAATGAATGTATGTCCCCCAATGCGGACCATATTATTAATTGCCTTTTGGCATAAAAAATAGTAAAACCACACCAAATATTGCTTCTTTTTATTTTGCAAAATAAGTCTTTTCTCTATTTTTTTTTGCAGAAAAGACCACCATGCATTAACTTTTTGACAAGGGATCGCACAAAACGACCTAATTTCGGTGTTTGTTTGTGGAGATTTTAAAATCTGAAATTCTACAATATCTCAAATTCTAGCCAACTTGGTCAGAGTTCCAATTTTCAAATCCAGCTAAACAATCTAGGGATTGAAATCCCATGGATTTTCAGATTAACCAAACAGCCACTAACAGGAAAACCGTCCAAATTATCTTCAACTACCAAACGAAGACTTGACATTTTTGAAAAAAAAAATTATGAAAAATGGCATTGCTACAAAAATAAAAAAATAATGATCACATCAATCTGGCAATTTTAATACAACATAAGCAGATATAATCTGGAATTACCAAAAAAAATATTAGGAATATGACACTTTGGGGAATTTCAGAGTTGGGATAGTTAGAATGTAATACCACAAAACACCTGAAGAAGGGCATTTCCATTGCATATCTCTTGGTTTCTTAACAAAATGAGCAGCACTGGAAAATATACATTGGCAGAGTGGTCTTGCTGACCAGAAGGGCCTGATCCAGCCATTGTGGTGTCGAAAAACTGAGCAAGTGAAGCATTAGATCCTCCCAGAGAGGTAATGTGCCAGCAGATTTCTCGGCTTTTTCCAATCAAGTTCTTGCTTTTCGAGGCACCTCACCTTGATTCGAACCAAGTAATCTGCTGCTATCCATGCAAAGCTAAGACGTGCAGGCACAGGGTCTCCATCTGGCTCTTTCATTTCAATCGACTTCTTAACCCATCGAGGGTGATATGTAACCTGGTACCATGCTGATGCCTTCTGTTCATAGAGTGCATTCTTCTCATTGTCTGTGAGTAGCAGAAAATCTGGGTCCATGTCTTCAAAAACATGCCGGAATTCTTTATGGAGTGCAGAATATGCATTCTTTAGCCTCTCTTTGAGCTCACCTTGCTTTCTGCTGCTGTATTTCGGCAATGACCACATGTGTCCAGTTACTATCTCGCCCTCAGTTCTGACTCTATACTGACCCAGCAGTGCATTTAACCGTCCATCATAAGAGCACTTGCTGTGCCATGCATCAGTAAGGTAAGCTGAAGCACCGTGCATCTCAAGATCTATGTCGTAAGGCAAGTCATCGTAACCACAGCAATGTTCAGATGGCACATCTTTGTCAGAAGCATCTTTGATCTTGCGGTATAGTTTGCCCAAGACTTTCTCTGACTTGTATGATTGAAATTCGTCTTTACCCATGAAGTCAGGATACAGTTTTGGTTTGAGGTCGGGTGGCATGGTGGCACTCTTCCCCGTTTTGGGGAAATCTACTGCAGTAGCAGCAAGCTCAGCCAACTTAAGGCATTTTTCATCTAAGGCTCCATATTCACTGAGATCAGCATGCACCACATGAGCATTGCAGATGACACCAAGGTTTTCACTAACCATATTCTTCGCAAAAAAGTTAATTATGTCCTGCAACCCAAACAATAGGACAGTGCTCTTTGGTTATAGTCTGTATAGGTTCATATTCAACCAAAGCACAAAGTATTGCGGGAGACTAGAAGGGAGACTACTGCTAACATTGTCAAGTAGGATTCAATTTATTCATCCTATTCCATTTCCCTATGCAATTGCTCTTCTCACTTTCCTGTCTAGATTTAGACCTATTGTTAGAATAAAAGCCCAGACAAGAGGGCAAAAAATTATACAACAGGGTTATTGCAGCCATACCAAGTGTTTCTGCCAATGAATACACAATAGAAAATAAGGAGAAGACATGGAAACTCACATATTTATATTGCACTTCTGAAAACTGAACTCTCTTCTGCTCTTTTTACAAACTACTCAGGCCCTTATATAGAAGAGGCCCTTGTACGAGTATATATTCGTGCTTATCCATAGCATGTCAGTGTCATAGCATCTTTACAGCACACCCTAGATGCTATAGCCATTTTACAGCACACCCCAGGCACGAAAGCAGATTCGTGCTTACTATAGTAACTTTACAGCACATCCTAGCACGAAAGCAGATTCGTGCTTATCTACAGCACACCCTAGATGCTATAGCCATTTTACAGCACACCCCTGGCACGAAAGCAGATTCGTGCTTACTTACTATAGTAACTTTACAGCACATCCTAACACGAAAGCAGATTCGTGCTTATCTACTATAGTAACTTTACAGCATATCCTAGCAGATTCGTAGGGGTTCACCCTAAAACCTAAAATTATTCATCCTTTATACAGAGTCCTTTAGAAGTTTGACGGCTTCCTCCAGTTGTCCGTCAATTTGTTTAGTGGAGGGGTACCAACTACCCCAAAAATTATCCCTCACCATCAACCTTCTGCATTCGGAGGTCTTGATGGCATGGAGGGCCCTTAATTGGATAAGGGCATCTAGTGCTTTTTCTGCAGCTTCCTGTTGTATAGCGTGGATGTTACTCCTGATTTCGTCGTGGACGTTGAGTGGCATTAGGAGACACCAAAATAGTCGTATGAGCTGATTGTATTGCTCAATGACCGTCGAAGGGTTTCTAGCAGTTGGGTCAGTTGAGCTTGGGCCTCCTTGCTTGGAATTAACTTGACTTCTTGCAGCGGTAGGGCTGCCGTCTCCAAGCTTTCCAGGTTCCCTTCTTTGGGCCATCCTGTAAAAACCAAACAAGAAATTAATCGGGATAAGGCGTCCGCGAGCTGGTTGTCTCCCCCTTCAATATGCTCGAAATGGACTGGAATGCCTATTCCCGTAATATAGTCGGTAAAGGCTACCCATCTGACTCTGGATGGCTTGTTAGTGGGGGTTTTGTTGAAAAAGCTAATGATGGCTTGGCAATCAGTTCTGATAGTCAAATCTTCCTTATCAAGATAATAGATCTTTAAGGCTTCCAAGGAATTCATAACTGCATAAATTTCTGCATCAATAGTAGATTTTGGCGGGTTGAACTTGCCACTGGCATATGCACAGATTTTTTCAGTGGATCGTGCGTCGTACTTTTGCTTCTTCCATTTACAGATACCTCCCCATCCTTCCATACATCCATCAGTCTCTAGAAAGATATAACTTTTTTCTGGTGGTACTTCCAAGTTAGGAAGTTCTTGAATAAACTGCTTGATCTTCCTTATTAGATCCCAATCTTGCATGTTCCATCTTTTTTCTCCTGTAGGGCTGGTCTTTGCATACAGCGGAGATAGAAGCTTTCCCAAATTGGGAATATGATTTCTGGCATAGTTTAGAATACCTAACCAGGATTTAAGCCCTTTCATTGTCATAAGCTCCTGCTCCTTGAATTTAGCAATCTTCTTAATTATGTGGGGTTGCAGTCTAATTGTTTTGTTGCCGATAATAGCTTCCAGAAACTCTATTTTCGAAACTGCAATTTTCATCTTTGATGGGCTTAGTACCAATCCATTTTTGCGGCATATGTTAAGCATTGTTTTCAAGTGCTATGCATGTTCTTCTGCATTTTCAGAAAATACTAGGATATCATCAATATATACAGCAATGAATAACTCCGTACCTCGGAAGCAATCATCCATCTTCCTTTGAAAGATAGCAGGAGCATTTTTCAGTCCAAATGGCATTACAAGCCATTCAAATAACCCTTCGGGTACCCAGAATGCAGTCCATTATACTGAATCCGGGTACATAGCTACTTGGTGGAAGCCACTCTTTAAATCAAACTTTGAGTAAATCTGGCTTTTTCCCACTCTCTTCAGAATTGTGTTAATACCTGTCAAGCTGTACTGATCCTTGTTGGTGATGTCGTTCAGCCGCTTGTAGTTGAAAACCATACGCTCCTTGCCTTTTACTTCTTTTCCTGTATTAGGCTCAATACTAGTATCAGAATTAACAATTATTACAGTAGTTCTGTGCCTACTTTTGCTGGGCCTGATTATCTTTAAATCTAGTAGGGCTTTAACGTGCTTCTTGAACGCATCCTGCATTTGGGGTGTTAGGTGCTTTAGAGGCCTGTCTTCAATAATAAAGTTTGGATTCTTGATATCCAATTTGCACAGAACTTTGTTTTTAGCCCAATGCTTTAATAGGTCCTCGCCTATGAATCCCGCCTCCTTTAACCTTTGGAGGATTGGGCTAAATTTTTTAAGGAACTTGGGCTGGCTTTGACCTGCATTATAGCACACCGTTTCCTGGATCCTGAGATATTCCTCTTCTTCCAATTCCATCTCTTCAATAGCTGCTGCAACAGGAGTTGTTGGTTGAGTATGAACAGTATGTTCTTTGCCTTCCTTGGTTGAGTTACTTCATTTGTTTCTGCTGTTCAACTTAATGGTAGAACTTGATATTCCTAATGTTAAAACTTTTAAAGTTCATGCAATCCTTGATACAGGAGCCACCACTTGTTGCATAGATCAGGGATCCATCCCAGGTGATGCCACAGAAGAAAACCCTTATCTGGTGCATTTCAGCGGTATTAATTCAAAAACTACCGCCAGTAAGAAGCTGAAGGGAGGAAGGATGATAATTGGAGAAAATTCCTTCCAGATTCCATACACCTACTCTTTTCCGCTGAAGTTAGGGGAAAATATACAAATGATTCTTGGATGCAACTTTATCCGAAGGTTAAAAGAGTCGGGATTCATAGGCGAGGACCTATTAAAGCATTGGGCTAAAAACAAAGTTCTGTGCAAATTAGATATCAAGAATCCAGACTTTATTATTAAAGACAGGCCTCTAAAGCACCTAACACCCCAAATGCAGGATGCGTTCAAGAAGCACGTTAAAGCCCTACTAGATTTAAAGATAATCAGGCCCAGCAAAAGTAGGCACAGAACTACTGTAATAATTGTTAATTCTGATACTAGTATTGAGCCTAATACAGGAAAAGAAGTAAAAGGCAAGGAGCGTATGGTCTTCAACTACAAGCGGCTGAACGACATCACCAACAAGGATCAGTACAGCTTGACAGGTATTAACACAATTCTGAAGAGAGTGGGAAAAAGCCAGATTTACTCAAAGTTTGATTTAAAGAGTGGCTTCCACCAAGTAGCTATGCACCCGGATTCAGTATAATGGACTGCATTCTGGGTACCCGAAGGGTTATTTGAATGGCTTGTAATGCCATTTGGACTGAAAAATGCTCCTGCTATCTTTCAAAGGAAGATGGATGATTGCTTCCGAGGTACGGAGTCATTTATTGCTGTATATATTGATGATATCCTAGTATTTTCTGAAAATGCAGAAGAACATGCATAGCACTTGAAAACAATGCTTAACATATGCCGCAAAAATGGGTTGGTACTAAGCCCATCAAAGATGAAAATTGCAGTTTCGAAAATAGAGTTTCTGGAAGCTATTATCGGCAACAAAACAATTAGACTGCAACCCCACATAATTAAGAAGATTGCTAAATTCAAGGAGCAGGAGCTTATGACAATGAAAGGGCTTAAATCCTGGTTAGGTATTCTAAACTATGCCAGAAATCATATTCCCAATTTGGGAAAGCTTCTATCTCCGCTGTATGCAAAGACCAGCCCTACAGGAGAAAAAAGATGGAACATGCAACATTGGGATCTAATAAGGAAGATCAAGCAGTTTATTCAAGAACTTCCTAACTTGGAAGTACCACCAGAAAAAAGTTATATCCTTCTAGAGACTGATGGATGTATGGAAGGATGGGGAGGTATCTGTAAATGGAAGAAGCAAAAGTACGACGCACGATCCACTGAAAAAATCTGTGCATATGCCAGTGGCAAGTTCAACCCGCCAAAATCTACTATTGATGCAGAAATTTATGCAGTTATGAATTCCTTGGAAGCCTTAAAGATCTATTATCTTGATAAGGAAGATTTGACTATCAGAACTGATTGCCAAGCCATCATTAGCTTCTTCAACAAAACCCCCACTAACAAGCCATCCAGAGTCAGATGGGTAGCCTTTACCGACTATATTACGGGAATAGGCATTCCAGTCCATTTCGAGCATATTGAAGGGGGAGACAACCAGCTCGCGGACGCCTTATCCCGATTAATTTCTTGTTTGGTTTTTACAGGATGGCCCAAAGAAGGGAACCTGGAAAGCTTGGAGACGACAGCCCTACCGCTGCAAGAAGTCAAGTTAATTCCAAGCAAGGAGGCCCAAGCTCAACTGACCCAACTGCTAGAAACCCTTCGACGGTCATTGAGCAATACAATCAGCTCATACGACTATTTTGGTGTCTCCCAATGCCACTCAACGTCCACGACGAAATCAGGAGTAACATCCACGCTATACAACAGGAAGCTGCAGAAAAAGCACTAGATGCCCTTATCCAATTAAGGGCCCTCCATGCCATCAAGACCTCCGAATGCAGAAGGTTGATGGTGAGGGATAATTTTTGGGGTAGTTGGTACCCTTCCACTAAACAAATTGACGGGCAACTGGAGGAAGCCGTCAAACTTCTAAAGGACTCTGTATAAAGGATGAATAATTTTAGGCTTTAGGGTGAACCCCTACGAATCTGCTAGGATATGCTGTAAAGTTACTATAGTAGATAAGCACGAATCTGCTTTCGTGTTAGGATGTGCTGTAAAGTTACTATAGTAAGTAAGCACGAATCTGCTTTCGTGCCAGGGGTGTGCTGTAAAATGGCTATAGCATCTAGGGTGTGCTGTAGATAAGCACGAATCTGCTTTCGTGCTAGGATGTACTGTAAAGTTACTATAGTAAGCACGAATCTACTTTCGTGCCAGGGGTGTGCTGTAAAATGGCTATAGCATCTAGGGTGTGCTGTAAAGATGCTAGAGAGTTCAGTTTTTAGAAGTGCAATATAAATATGTGAGTTTCCATATCTTATCCTTATTTTCTAAGTTCAGTTTTCAGAAGTGCAATATAAATATGTGAGTTTCCATATCTTCTCCTCATTTTCTATTGTACTCTGCTTCCTTGTGCTCTGCTTTCTTGCGTATTCCGCATTCTTCATTTTTGGTATCAGAACTAGATTAAAGGATATGGTCATAGTTAAGGTACAAAAAGGGGAAGGTTTTTGCGCTTGTAAGTTCATACACTGATTTGCTAAACTTCCTTTCTTGAAGCATATGTGTTATCTTTATAATATCAGCTTAGGATTGTGGGAATACAACTAGGGTAAGGCGAAACTTAGGCCCGAGTTTGGCAATAAGTCACAAAGGGGTGCTGTAAGACCAAAGGCAAGCCTAAACTAGCAAAAGCCCTGGAAGGACTACCACACCTTCACTGATAGAGCTAAAGAAACATAGATGTCCGAGAGATGAGAGTTATCAATTCAGGAATGGTATACTAAGTCGCATACCTCAAACTTAGAGTACCTTGATCTTGCTTCCACAACCAGAGTCACAACCAATCAGTTAGCAAACAATCTAGCTGTTATATACGACCGAACTTGCTTATCATCAAGAGTCGACCTCAAAAACTTTAAATCTGTTCTTGAGAGGTGCCAGTTCATTGAAAACAAAATTTCCCACCTAAAAGCCTAAACTAGCAAAAGCCCTGGAAGGATTTAGGTGGGAAATTTTGTTTTCAATGAACTGGCACCTCTCAAGAATAGATTTAAAGTTTTTGAGGTGGACTCTTGATGATAAGTAAGTTCGGTCGTATATAACAGCTAGATTGTTTGCTAACCGATTGGTTGTGACTCTGGTTGTGGAAGCAAGATCAAGGTACTCTAAGTTTGAGGTATGCGACTTAGTATACCATTCCTGAATTGATAACTCCCATCTCTCGGACATCTATGTTTCTTTAGCTCTATCAGTGAAGGTGTGGTAGTCCTTCCAGGGCTTTTGCTAGTTTAGGCTTGCCTTTGGTCTTACAGCACCCCTTTGTGACTTATTGCCAAACTCGGGCCTAAGTTTCGCCTTACCCTAGTTGTATTCCCACAATCGTAAGCTGATATTATAAAGATAACACATATGCTTCAAAAAAGGAAGTTTAGCAAATCAGTGTATGAACTTACAAGCGCAAAAACCTTCCTCTTTTTGTACCTTAACTATGACCATATCTTTTAATCTAGCTCTGATACCAAAAATGAAGAATGCGGAATACGCAAGAAAGCAGAGCACAAGGAAGCAGAGTACAATAGAAAATAAGGAGAATATATGGAAACTCACATATTTTTATTGCACTTCTGAAAACTGAACTTAGAAAATAAGGAGAATATATGGAAACTCACATATTTATATTGCACTTTTGAAAACTGAAATCTCTTCTGCTCTTTTTACAAACTACTCAGGCCCTTATATAGAAGAGGCCCTTGCACGAGTATATATTCGTGCTTATCCATAGCATGTCAGTGCCATAGCATCTTTACAGCACACCCTAGATGCTATAGCCATTTTACAGCACACCCAGATGAAAGATAGACATTACAAAGCTTCTGTATTGATAGGTCAAGCAAAATCGACGGTGAAAACCATTATCTAGGATTAGCATTGTTTGTCAATTAAGTTTAGCAGTCTCATGCATATATGTACCTAATTCATCAGCTGAATAAAAACTTGATGAGCAGAGTCAAAAAGAATACAAGGCAATAGCATAACTTCTATTGTGATCTTTTTTAATAAGATCTGCTCTACCAGATCTGAGGACTCGTATGAGCTTGATGTATCCGAAATCTGCATGCCATGTGATATATTAACATCCACTATTTCAAGATTGACTATTAACATGCATCAAGCTCAATTAGAAGAAAAACAAGTTTCACACAGCATTAAAATTTTTTAGTAGATCATATTTGTATTTTTTCAGTTTTTGTCTCGCTTATTTATCATTTTTCGCTTCTTTTAAAGTATTTGTGCTATATGAAATTGCGTTAACAACATCAAATAACTGCCTAACATGATTCAAATACCTACTTGTTTTACTATTTGGTTGTTGTCTTGCATGATCTCATGTCACAATAGCCTTCTTCTGAGGTCAGGTATATTACTTAATTTTTATCCTGACAAACAAACCTGACACTTAATCCTTGCATTACATATATTTGCAGCTATGGTATAATACAATACAACTAGTGTTCAACACCTTTTCTCTTATAATTATTGGAATGCAATGCATCAGCCCAAAAGTAAATTTCTTACAGTCTATACTGGTAGAAAAAGAAACTAATGAATTTTAAGATCTTCTGGTCGGCCCCTAGACTCATGAAGATTTTTCCAATTCATATTCTCATAAATGCTGAAAATATTTACACATATGGGATGGAAGTGAAAAATTGTTAACCAATAATCCTATCTAGTTAATATATGCACATGAAAATTTTCTGTAGCTTATTGGCAGGGCTTCCTGTTAGTTCTAAACTGGAAATAAATCTGGATATGGTTATTAAGTTAGCAATATCCAAAACAACTAAACTGATACTCGGCTCCCTATAAACAAAGGCACATATTGATTTGAGATCTATGCTTCATATTATATGCTAAGGATTATTATATAAGGGAAGAAATCAAACTAACAGTAGGGGTTGGTCATGTCATGCCTGGGCCTATGATGTTTTATATTTCTGAGATGTTAGTTAAGAAAAATTGTTTCAGAAGAAAGAAATAAGTTACCATTGATTGGATGGGAAATTCTTGAAAATAAAATTAAAAAAATCCACATATAATCCCAAACCCCACCCTAGATCATATTTTTTTGCATGGATGATGGATCCTGAATACCTAGTACATCTGGGTTTGACCACAGATCCTTCCAAACCCAATTGAGTTGGGTATGTATAACCATCCAAAATTTATTAAAACTCAAAAGAGCCATATATTCACAAAAAACCATTCTAAGGCTCCTAGTAAGCTACAGCAAGCAAACTACCACAAGCTTGTGTCACCTAAGGAAGCAAAACTCAGTCATTTATGAGCATAATCAGCTATACTAGAAAGCTGAAGTAGATAGATATCTAATGAATGCCCATGCAAGCCTCTATCATATAAAACAGTTCACGAATGTCTGTATATGAAAGCAACAAATAAAAAACTGACAACAACCCATGAAACTCAGGAAAGTGTGCTGTGGAAACTAGAAAACATTAATTTCATGCAACTTACTTGTAGATCAACAGGGCGTGGCAATTGTCTGGCCTCTGCAGCAGTATAATCCATCGGCACCCAGCTTTGTTTACCTGGGGGAATAAGAAAATCATCCCATGTAACAAAATAAAGATCACCATCCAGATCACTTCCAGAGGCTTCATTTGCATGCGGTCTATCTCCTTTTTGGGGGAATACTAAACAATCAACAAGATGATGTAAAGTGGGTATATCAACAGCTTCAAGAATCCGAATATCTCCAGGATGAAGACAGGGGTTCTTAGCTATGACAACTGTCCCTACAATGACATGCCTATCATGCTTTGATCCAGAAAATCTGGACCCATGCTTGGAGAAGCAATTTTCCAGGGATGGCATTGATGCCTGAATAAAACACTGCCCTTGTTCCAGTATCCCAAGCTCATCGAGACATCCCATCAACCACCTTCCTTTAGGAACGAAGATTCTTGCCTTCTCCAGTAGATCTCCCAATTGTCCGGATCTAATGCATGCAAGCATTGATTTTAAATGAGGCTCATTTTGAGGGTCAAAACCAGCACTGAGCATCATTGCTGCAACATTCCCTTGCTCAGCACATGATGTGGTAAGAACCTCAAATGCAGCATCTGCATCTACAAGCATCTGATTTAGTTTGGAGATCATTGTGTCTTGCATTTTTGCAAACACATTATCAGGGACACCCAAGGATGACAGCAATGTCACAATCTGACGATTTAAGAAGCCTGGTTGGAAACGAGTCCATGACACAACCTCCAAGACAGTATGATTGGACTCAAACTTATTCATGCTTGGTCTAAGTGATAAGCGAATTCCATCATCATTTCCTGGCCAAACAGCTATGACACCCTTACAACCTGCATACCTGATTTGATAAGCTGATGGTGGATTCTCTGTTAATTGCAATTTATCAGCCACCTCCATTGCAAGTTCTGGTGTGATTTTTCCAATTCCATCTGAAAACACATAGCCATTTCTCTCAATATCATCAAGCTCCAAATTGGCTTCCTTTGGTGGCACATTCACTGTGGCATATGTGGACGAAAAGCATTGACCCATTCTAGCAGAACATTTTGCCACATTTTTATTGGCAAACTTCCCCATCCAATTTCTGATTGAATCAGTGGTTATGCTCTCATCCTCTGCAAAAAACCATGCAGATCGGTCCCTTAACTGATTGGATGAGAATGCCAGAAAGCAGTACTTTCGACCACACAACTGAAAACCAGCAGACAGAATGTTCTTAATCCTCTTGAACACTGTGGTTTTCTGTGGGAATGAGTTTAGAGTGATGTCCTTGACAATTGGTGCAACATAATATGACATAACATTAGCATTCAACCGCTGCATACCTTCATCCATGAAAGTGACCCTAATGAACCTATCATCAATGTCTTTATACTTCCTAAGGACCCTATTAGATAACTCTTCCTCTGGAGGGAGGCAGTAAGCCTTAACTGGTGTTATGACCAGCCTTCGAACTTCAACATTATCATCTGAAATTTTATCACTCTTGAGGAGTCTAGGATTCCTTAATAACCAATCCTGTACAAGCATCAACCTCCTGTAAGCATCAAATATTGGGTTCTTGTAGGACAAGATGTGCCTTAGAGACACATCATTAACTCTGTCGCTCTTGCTCCTCAGTAAGCTGAAAAATTCTTCAGACAATTGGTGGTGACTGACAATACCTTTGTGCACCAATGCATTAACCAAGTATAGTGTTGGAAAGCTGATGCCCTTCATTTGCTGAACACAGAAGAAGAAGTCCTCCGTTCTTAGTCCAAAATCAGGCTCATCTTGAACTATGATCTGCCGGTTGGACCTGAAGGCAGCTATCCCTCGCTCGTTCATGTAAGCCAAAGATTTTTCCAATTTAACTCCAAATCGAGGAGAGAATGATATCCTGTATGAGCTGCATCTACCAACTGCCCCGTTACAAGTGAAATCAGTTGTTCTAATCCATGGATCTTCATCATCTAACAGATTAAATGGTACAGAATCATAAATGTTATCATCTGCAGTTCTGTAATAAATGCATGGAGCAGAGACCAGACGAAATTGCAGCACAAATGGAGCTTTGTCCTTGTAAAATTCCATATTATTGATGTCCCTAACCAAAAATTCCACCTTGAAATTGCACTTGATGACTGTGGTGTCATTAGTATTTTTGAATTTGAAAGCAGTCTCTCTTGAAAAAAGGATCCTACAACATCCATCAAAGGGATCAATGACAAAGTCGACCCCAGAATCAGGGCTCTTCCAACTGATCCAGAACTCATCCCGTCTAACCAATGTTCCAATCTCAACACCGACATTTGTAAACTTGAATGGGTCAGTGGTTCTCCTCCTTCGAACCCTAAGAAAGCTTTCAGTGCCCACATTCACCCTCAGAGGGTGGCCATTCAAGATAAGGTCACACCGTCCTGCAGCATCAATTGCCCTCTTTGCTGCATCAGGAACAGCAAAGTGCACAAATGCATGAGGCACCACCTTCATGTAATCATCCTTTCTATGTTTCTCAGCCATGTTGGTGACTTTATAGTCTGGGTAAGATTCAGGAGGTGTCCAAGAAGTTTTCAGTCTGCATCGCCATATCACACCCGCTTCGAATTCTAAAAAATCTGTAAGATCCCTGGCAGAAACCTTCTCATCAAATCCACCAAAACTGACCTGAGTAACAACCATTTCCTTTGGGTCCTTCTCCGAGCCTAATGACCCCATCTTCTCAACACTCAATGATTACAGAATACTCAAAAAACAAAGCCAATGCCTTTGAACCTAAAATCAACACAAAAGCTGTAAGTGGCAAGATATAAGAAAACCCACGCTATGTTAGCAAAGATCATAATAAAACTATGATTAGTCAATTAACACAGCTCAAACATGCGGGATTCACATAGAAAACCTTGCCTAATGGCATATACAGCGAAAAAATCACAAAGAAGTAAAATTCTTCTTGGCCTAAGATAAATGGATGAATGAAACCCAAAGGGCAAAAACTTTTACATAAATATGAAATGCAAGAACAGCTAAACTACCACAATCACAAAAAAAACTCTTCTTTTTTAGCTCGCCGATCCATAGCAAGCGCTAAATCCTAACTGAAAACGAATTGCCCAACCAGCATTTCACGATTCCCAAACACACCAAGGAACAAACCCACTAGGTCACCGGAAGTCCGCCTTCTAGGGACTGATTCTCGGTGAAATCCAACAGCAGAAGCAACTCACAATTTCCTACAAATATCCAACCACGGATTGAACTCAAGAAAGAAGCATAATACAAAGGCCGATCGATCAATTACCAAGAAAGAGTCTTCGGCTAGAGGGATGCCAAATGGAAGAGCACGACGATCGCCGGCGGCGGAGGCCGGCAAGCTGAGAAGCTGGCTGATCGGGGCAAGGTGTTCGACGGAAAGCGCAGGAAACAGAGCTTGCTTTCGGTCTGATATATGGAAGTGGTTTTCGGAGCGCAGAACACCCGTTGTTTCGCTTTTGTCCTAGATTTCCCTCTCCGCTTCAGTTCGTTCAGGGGAGGTGGTAAGTTCACTGGATTGTGATCGCATTCCGTTGGGTCCGATCAATTATTAGAATTTTTAACAAATAATTCCTCTTTTTTGTGAATTTAAAAAAAAACAACTGCTTTATTATTAGTAGTAAAATATATCATCCATCTTACATTATAAATTTACAACAAATTATTTCAAATAAAATATTTAAAAAATATTTTATTTTAGTTTGATTTTATCAATTAAAATTGATATAAAAAATCCAAATTATTCTTTTATGTTTTTTGTTTAAATAAATATTAAATAAATATAAAAAAATAACTTATCTTATCTCAGGTTTTTATGAGAGATCGATTATCTTATTTTATAAAACTACAAATTTAAAATTTATTTTTTATTAAACCAATTGCCTAATAATTATGAACCGGTTGTTTGAAATAAAACCAAACAAAAATAATTTAATTTTTTATATTAATTTAATTAATAAAAATTAATTAAAACAAAAAAATTTAAAATAGTTCAATCGATGTGGTTTTTTGTAAATTTGTAATATAAGACAAGTAATTTTTTTATTAATAGCAATAAGGTAGATGATTTTTTGTAAATTTATAATAAAGTGAGTGATTATTTGTTAAAAACTCTGATTATTAATATTTCTAAACAAGATCCCAACCAAAAGAGGAGTTTGGATTGGGTCAGCTGTTGGTAGAATCTTATCTGTTGTACATCATTTTCTTGATTTACACGTTGAAAATATAGATCTTGAGACACTTGTTTTGCTGATCTAGTTTATTAGATGACATTGGATTAATTTGTGGGAGGGGAATATTTTAGATTGGTTAACCTTGGAATAAGGTATGACTCAATTTTGATCAAAACAAGCAAAATATAGGAAAATTTCTTTCTCAGTCCTTCAAATTTTAATTTTTTTCATAGATGCCCTTGGTAAAGTTAGCACTTGCTTTTTAGCTGTTAAATATTTTAGATCAGCCGCTTAGACATGTCAAAACGAATACGCAGCCTGTGGGTCTATCCACAATGTACCATACGTGATACGACCCAAAATATATAATATTTAGGTTGTGCATCATACAATTCACATGTGGAGCTATGCTGGGCACTCCCCTCGCGGCTCGCTAAGTCAAACATCGCCCAAGGCACAATTCGATCGGGCATGGCAAGACCATATAGCATGCGGGCCAACACAGCCCAATCCATCATTTTTTTTTTAAATTTTCATTGAATCATTTCTTTTGCGACCTTGAGCTCTCTTTCTCTTTTAAATTTGAAAGTAATCAAAGGTTCGGTCAACGAGTCAAGGGAGCAACAACTCCCTAGTTTATTTTTTTAATTCAATATTATATATATATATCTTTTTTATAATCATTAAATTACTTTTTTATTTAAATATAATTTATAAAATAATAAAATACTTTTTTCAACAATTATTTTTAAAGTGTATTTTGGGCATTTCACAATCTCAAAATTTTTATAAATATTCCTTATACCACCTATTTTTTCATATATCTCATAATTTTCTTCTTTGTTCATACTCTTTCAACTTTTAAGTTTTTAATCTTTAATTCACATTTTAAGTTTCGGCAATTTAACTTTGACTCTTCGACTCTTTAGTTTTTTTACTATTCAAGTTGAGATACTTGAAATCAAGGTCGATGATAACTCTGAAAAGAAAGTACCGGAGAGGCATTGGGAAGCCGAAGACCAGTAGTTCGGTTAGACGATTACAGTGCCCGTGTTTGGTCCAGTTTCAAAGGTTCCTCCAGACAAAACTTCAACCCTTCTTTCTTTATTTTGAAAAAGGGGAGCAAAGCCTTTTTTTTGCTCCCTCTATTGATAGATCAGGGCCCTCTTGCCGGCAGGTCGACTAAAGCCTTGGCCTATTGAAAGAAGTGTCTTCACATCACACTTTAAGTAAAGTGGAAGTGGCTTGAGCCTACCGGTGCGAAGGGCAGACGGACCTGGCGTTGAGTGCCCTTTTCTTTCCCCTCTCCCTGTCGCCTGTTGGTTGCGAGATAGACTGTGAAAGCATCGGTCCTACGCCATAGTAGTGGTAGTGCTAACTCCTTGGTCAAAGTTCACGCCGGGAAAGCATGGAATTATTCGCATCGGTCCCATACCGAAAAGGTATCTTGAGAAGTGAATCCTCTAATAAAGAATGGATTCCACTCAACTTCTACTTTCCTCACCGAAAATGAAATGATTAGCAATCAATGCTAACTAAAGAACACACATTTTTGGAAAAGCTTCCAGCAGCTAGGGGTGTGCACTATTCGGTTTTAACCGAACCGAACCGACCGACCGAAACCGAATAACCAATTTGGTTCGAGTTATTCGGTTCTCGGTTCGGTTTCGGTTTTGAAAAAAAAAATTAAATTTTGGTTCAGTTTCGGTTTCTGATTTTCGAAAACCGTAAAAACCGAACCGAACCGAAATATATATATACCTATATACTGCGGTTAGGTTTCGATTTTGGTCTAATCGGCTCAAACAGACCGCCTATATATTCTCCATTTTCAGACCGGTTCACCGACGCTTGCTATTCTGCTAACCCTAACCCTAACCCTCTCGGCGCTCTGGCTCTCGCCGCTCTCGCTCTGGCTCTCGCTCTCGCCGCTCTCCCTCCAGCTTTCGTCCACCCCCGGACCCCCCTCCTCCTCTGAGGATTGAGGCTCTGAGTCCTGACGCGGCGACGCCTCTCTCTGGTCGACGCTCTAAGTTTCAATCTCTCATTTTTCTACGACGGATTAAGCTGCAAGGTGAGGGTATTTAGGGTTGATTTTTTGTGAAATTAAATTAGGGTTTTTTGATTTCATACGATTTTATTGTTAATCCTTTCGTCCACGGTCCACCCCCGGACTACCCCCCTCCTCCTCTCCTCTGAGGCTCTGACCTCAGTCCCGACACCTCAATATCTCTCTGGTCGACGCTCTGAGTCTGAGCTTCAATCTCTCATTTTTCTACAACGGATTAAGCTGCAAGTTGAGAGTATTTCGGAAATTATGAAATTTAGGATTGATTTTTTGTGAAATTAAATTAGGGTTTTTTGATTTTATACGATTTTATTGTTAGATCAGTATAAAATTAAATTAGGATTTTTTTGTGAAATTAAATTAGGATTCTACAACGGCATCATCGGGATCAAATTGCAAGGTTAGGGTTGAATTTTGTGAAATTAAATTAGCGTTTTTTGATTTCATACAATTTAATCTGTAATTCTGTATTTTTCTATTGACAGATGTTGAACCAGAATGACTGTTAGCAGTTTTCAAGCACAAATCCAGTTATTCCAAATCCAATGCCAATTTCTGCCTCGCAGGAAAGTTCTACGCCTATGGCTATCGAAGTTGCAAATGAGGGCAATGCATCTACGTGCAGTACAAAGCCTCCAGTGTTGAGGAAAAGAATGGCAGCACGATCAACTATATGGGAGCATTACACAAAGTTCACAGACCTGGGCAAGTCAACCAAAGCCAGATGCAACTACTGTGGTAATGAATTCTTGTGTGATTCAAAAAAAAAAAGGTACTTCTTCTCTTAGGCATCACATGAATCAATGCAAGCGATATCCATATATTGTTGATACACATCAAACACAACTTACTATGCAACCTATTCAGAAAGAAGTAGCAAATGAGCCTGTGCTAATAAGCTGGAAGTTTGATCAAGAAAAAATTAGAAAAGCACTGGCACACATGATTATTGTAGATGAACTGCCTTTTAGTTTTGTGCAACATGAAGGCTTTCAATACTTTATGTCTCAAGCTTGTCCTAGATTTCGAATGCCTTCACATTGGACTATGACTAGAGACTGTTTTCAACTCTACCATTATGAAAAGGTAAAGTTGAAACAGTATTTCAGAGAGTCCAAACAGAGAGTTTGTTTGACCACTGATACTTGGACCTCAATTCAAAACATAAACTATATGTGTATCACAGCACATTATATTGATATTGATTGGAACTTAAAGAAAAAGCTTTTGAATTTTTGCAAGATTACAAGTCATAAGGGTGAAGTTATAGGAAAACTAATTGAAAAATGCCTCTCTGAATGGAGAATTGATAGTGTTTTGACTGTTACTGTTGATAATGTCTCTTCAAATGATACTGTTATTTCCTATTTGAAGAAAAAAATTTTGAATTGGGGCACTTGTTTGGCACAAGAAAAATATATTCATATGCGTTGCATAGCACATATCATTAATCTTGTGGTGAAAGATGGTTTGAAAGAGATGACAGATTCCATTGCTCGGGTTAGATCTGCTGTTAAATATGTGAGATATTTTCCAGCAAGATAGCAGAGATTCAAAGAATGTGTGGAAATTGAAAAAATTGAAAGCAGAAAATGTCTTTGTTTGGATGTATCCACAAGGTGGAATTCCACCTATATGATGCTTGAAGCAGCTCAAACTTTTGAGAGGGCTTTTGAAAAATTTGAAGAGGAAGATAGCAATTTCTGTCATGAGCTTAATGATGAAGATGGAACTCCTCTGTCTTTTGACTGGCAGAATGTTAGGCGACTTATTGCATTCTTAGAGCATTTCTATGAGTTGACTCTTAGAGTTTCTGGCTCTATGTATGTTACAAGTAATTTATTTTTTGATGAAATTTGTCAAGTTAACCTTCTTTTGAATCTTTGGAAGGTCAGCGGTGATACAAAAATCCAAGAAATGGCTGCTGTGATGAAAGACAAATATGACAAGTATTGGGGTGAGCCAGAGAAGATTAATATGCTTCTCTTTGTTCCTGTTGTCTTTGATCCAAGACGCAAGTTAGAATATGTTGAGTTTGGAGTTGAAAAAATGTATGAAGGTGAAAGAGGTGTTATGATGAGGAGAAAGTTGCATGAAGTTATATATGATTTGTTCAAAGAGTACAGAATGCAACTACACACGGGAGGAATGCCATCTGGTGAAGGATCAAGTATGCGAAAGCAATCAGGTAAGTACATCTTAAGCAGCCTATTTGCTGAGCATAAAAAAAGTTTCATGGGTGATGAAATGAAGTTTGAACTAGACAAGTATTTATCAGAGGATCTTGAAAAAAAGTGCCAAACTTTGATGTTCTGGGCTTCTGGAAAGTGAATAGCTGCATATTTCCTATTTTGTCACATATGGCTCGTGATATGTTAGCTATACCTATCTCTACAGTGGCCTCTGAATCAGCTTTTAGCACAAGAGGGCGCGTACTTGATTGTTTTCGTAGCTCTTTGACTCCTACACTAGTACAAGCTCTCATTTGCACTCAAGATTGGATTAAAAATTCAAAAACAGAAATCAAGGTTGAGGAAAGTTTGGAAGAACTTGAAAAGATTCAAGAGGGTAAGATTTGCATTGCTTATATTTTTATTATTGTATTGTATATTTCTTTATTATGATTAGATAATCATTGATTGATTTTTTTTATTTCAGAGTTGATAAAGATGAAATTGGATGTCGCAACTGTTGAATTTTGAAAAGTTATCTTAAGGTTTGAATATGCTTACTTATTTTTTATGCATTTCTGTTCATGTTCCTAACTTTCTATGGTCATTTCTTGCATATTCATTCTTATATATCCTTATCATTCATGTGCATCACAGCATCAGTGCATGTGTGAAGTTATGATCTTACTGTCCTTAGTTCCTTACCCAGTTACCTACTTACCTGATATTTTCTTAATTGCTTTTACTGTGATGATATTTTACTATGTTTTTTAGGTTCAACAGTATGATCCAACTATCGAGGGATAGGTATGTATCCAACTATTATTTTGTAGGAGCAGCCGAGCAGGTTGATGCCTGAGGGGAGACATCTTCATTTTTGATGATGCATCAAAGCCATCTGAGCCTCTTGAATTTTTGCTTTTATTTGAGGTTTTTTTTGTCTTTGGTGTTTTGATGTGGAGATGTTCCAATGGTCCCCTACTCTGTCTTCGTCCTCTTCACTTTGTAGGCTTGTAGCAATGGCATGGTTGTTTGGATGGCCTGTGAAGGCAACCACTACCTACCATTCGCTCACGGGGACAGCCAGAGAGGGATGCTGGGTATGACGGTATAAGGCGAATATGATGGTATGACCCTCTTGGAATTGTTTATGGTTTTTTTAATGATATTTGTTGAATTTTTCATAAGCTGTTTGAGGCGATGAAGATGTTGAATCATTGGCTCATTGCCATATGCTATGCTCGCATATGGGCAAGTGACTGATTGGACGATTGTCTCATTCTTTGGCTTCACCCTAATAATGTTATGCTGCTTGGAAGTTGGAACTTCTGGTTCTGGGCCTTCTGAGTTCTGGCTTCTGTTTTGTTACTTCTGTACACAGGACTACAGGAGATTTCTCAAGCTTTTCTTAATGGATCATTTGGCATGATATAATCCTTCAAAGTTAAAATGCTAACTGATTACTGAATTGATCATATTTATTCTGAACCACATAATTACAGTTATTTATTCTGAACCACATAATTACAGTTGATCATATTTATTCTAAACCACATAACTGTTGAAGTATTCTGCAGCAGTTCAGCTTGCTAGCTTCTGATACTATACAATATACATGCTCCTGCTACTGTGCTGCTCCTGCAACTTGAAGACTTGATTCACTTGAAGTCTTGAACTGTCTTGTTACATGAATTTGAGCTGTTGAAGTGTTTTGCAGTTTGCCCGCTTCTGCTAGACTACTAGTCTGCAACTATACATTGTCCTGCTGTTGCTGCTCAGCCTGCTCCTAGCCTCCTGCTGTGCTGCTCCTGCTGTGTTGCTCCTGCTGCTGCTGCTCCTGTTTTGTTGCTCCTGCCGTGTTGCTCCTGCTGTGTTACTCCTGCTGCTGCTGCTCCTAGCCTCCTGCTACTCCTAGCCTGCTGCTGTGTTGCTCCTACTGTGTTGCTCCTGCTGCTGCTGCTCCTAGCCTCCTGCTGATCCTGCTGTGTTGCTCACTTGCTCCTACTGTGTTGCTCCTGCTGCTGCTGCTCCTAGCCTCCTGCTGTGTTGCTCCTGCTGTGTTGCTCCTACTGCTGCTGCTCCTGCTGTGTTGCTCACTTGCTCCTGCTGCTACTGCTCCTAGCCTCCTACTGTGTTGCTCCTAGCCTCCTGCTGCTCCTGCTGTGTTGCTCACTTGCTCCTGCTGTGTTGCTCCTACTGTGCTGTGTTGCTCCTGCTATGTTGCTCTTGCTGCTACTGCTCCTAGGCTCCTGCTGTGTTGCTCCTAGCCTCCTGCTGCTCCTGCTGTGTTGCTCACTTGCTCCTGCTGCTGCTGCTCCTAGCCTCCTACTGTGTTGCTCCTAGCCTCCTACTGCTCCTGCTGTGTTGCTCACTTGCTCCTGCTGTGTTGCTCCTGCTGTGCTGTGTTGCTCCTCCTACTGCTGCTCCTAGCCTCCTGCTGCTCCTGCTGTGTTGCTCACTTGCTCCTGCTGTGTTGCTCCTGCTGCTGCTGCTCCTAGCCTCCTGCTGTGTTGCTCCTGCTGTTGAAGTATTTTGCAGCTCAGCCTGCTCCTAGCCTCCTGCTGTGCTGCTGCTGCAACTTGAAGACTTGATTCACTTGAAGTATAATGTATATCTTGTACTAATTTTTTTTCCCCTTAATCCCTTATGCAAATGACCAGATCCATTAACCCTGTCAAATTCGGTTTGCAATTCAGTTATAACCGAACCAAACCGAAATATTTCGGTTCGGTTCGGTTTGGTTTTATTACTGTTTGGTTCGGTTCGGTTTTGGTTTTCGAAAATTTCGGAAATTTGATTCGTCCGGTTCGGTTCGGTTCGGTTCGGTTTTAACCGAATGCACACCCCTACCAGCAGCTAAGTTAACATGAATGGTGCACGAACGATGCTCGGAGTTAGCCTAAGCCTTGGCTTACCCCTTTAGAACAAATTCTGGTTGGCTGCGTCTTTAGCTTCTTTCTTGCTTCTTTGAAGCATATAGGTTGTACCCTTGTTCTGGTTGCAGCTTGAAGTGTAGATCCACTTTCAATGGGTCTCGTTGAACCAGTGGATTCTTAATCTTTCAGATAGATGGGAAGTGGCTAATTATAGTTCAATTCACAAATAAAGAGAATCCGCTTATACTTATAGAGGGCGGTCTAGGGATTCTCTTTGATGGTATTACACCTACTCGTATTGGAGCGGGTATGGATTGGGAATCAGTGGAAAAGGAAGCATAAAAGCAACTCCGATAGCTGCCTTTATCAAGCCGTTGCGTTAGCGGTAGTTTTCTTGCTGGGCTGACGCGTGATAAAACTATTACATGCGCACGCGCGAAAAGAGGGTGGGCTCTTTGTTCACCGCCCGGATACTTTAGGGAAATTTTTTTTAAAAGAATTTCCCCTGTTTTCGGTATGGAGCCACAGACACTTTCAGCTTTGCCTCCCAGTAGCACTGCCAGTACTCCGACCCATGGTCATGTTTCCTGGAAGTTGCGATCGGATCTATTCATTAAAAAGAATCAATTCGATACATTTCTTATGTACCCATAGGTTCTATATTGGATTTGAATCCGATCTCGGATCAATCTATATTGATTGATTGCCTCCATTATGTTGTTTCTAGGAAATACCACTATTTTTCATTTTGGATCTTCCAAATCATTCCCGCAGTAGATCCAGACCGATTTTTTTCTGATCCTTCGATAAAAAGATTCATTCTCTTCATAAAAAAGAGGAGGTAGAACCAATAAAGATTTCTTTTTTGATTTCTGATCCCCTATGATACACCAGATCTGGCTCGGTTATTGATAGAGTGAATAGATATGTCATTTCTTGAAATCTCTCTTCTGATTCAAAATCGTGGTGTAACGCGTATCCCCCTTTGTTCTGGTCATGCAATAGATGCAATAAATCCAAAATTGGATTTTTGTTCAAGAATGAAATCTTATTGGAACTGTCCATATTTGGTTCATCCTTCAGAACCAGATCACATCCTGGATATGATGAAATAGGATAAATTGAGACGGTATTTTGTAAGTACGTAATTATCTTGAATATATTAACCATTTCTTTATTTTTCGACCGCCTGGAAGGGACAAAAGAAACATCTTGTTTTTTCTTCAAAAATTTCTGATCTCCGGTGGACCTCTCAGTAGGATTCGAACCCAGATGAAGTTCTGACCATCTGTCAGAGAAAAAAGAATGAATTGATCTTGTAGGATTCCCAAGTTCGATTTCTTCCAGAAGCAGATGATTATTCAACTGCTTCTCACATTCCATGAAGAGCCGGGACATTGAGGAAGATCCAAAAAGGCATTTCAAGAATCGATCTGCTTCTATCTCTGTTCGTTCCGTTTGAAGAAAGGAAGGATCCCAAAGAATCGACCTTTCTTTTACTTGCTGAATCTCTGTTTGATCGATCAATGTGTGATATTCTGAATCCGCATTTCTAATGGAATCGAAATGATCTCTGGATTGATCAAAGGATCCTTTCCATTGGCTAGAATCCGTTACTTGAATGAAAATAGATCTTGTGGAATCATATTGAATATTTGACAATACATTCCGTACCTTGCTTAAAAACCGATCCTTGTTTACCAACCACACATTGTCTAACCAAATCAAATTCTCTCTCGATACGTTCCTCAAAAAACCCAATTCGTGCTGATTCTTTCCCCAACTAACGAAGAGATCTTGGCGGAATTGCCACATATGAAATTGAGCACAATTTTGCAAAGAAATACCGCACTTGTTTCTCGAGAAGAGACGGGAAACATGCTCAATATCATTTGATTGAATAGTTGCCTCAGCTCTTTGTTGTTTGAAGAAACCCTCCCCTTCAATTGGTCTTTTTTCACGAAAAGCAGACATGAGATAACAAATCAAGTCTTTCCCTAAGATTTCGAGTCCCGAATTCAAGTTGATTATGTTTCGCTTCTTCCTCGGAGAAAGACAATCAAACAATTCCCAATCATGGTCCTTGCAGATCGGATTATCCATATAGGATAAAAAAAGAAACTCCAGATATTTGCTATCTTTCTCTTTGAATGAGATCTCAATTCCAGCTATGGTTTCATTAGATATCTTACAACTAGAATCCCTCCTTTTTCCGATCCGGTTCCTCCACCACCGCGAACCTCAGTTAGATTCAGGCATGATACACTTTTTATTTATTGCGAGAACCTAAGTACGCTCTTGCGAATCCATGAAACAACTCTCAGAAATCTTTTTCTTTTTTGGAAGATACAGGAGCGAAACAATCAACCTATTGACATTGGAAGACCAAAAAGATTCTTCCAATGTCTCATTTCTGGGTACAATGGAATTCATAGGTATGGGAAGAAGCCCCATAAAATAGAGATTTTTTCTTTCGACTATCTTTTGATTGTTAATACGAGATATAAGAACCGCTACTACAAGCAATACTACACCTTTGATCATGAAATATCGATTGCTTGTTGAACTTTGTGAATCACGTGAAAGTCGGATACTCCCAATTCGGGGGTCAAAAGAGTTTCATAAAACATTCTTGGTGGAAAAAAATGTGAGTGAAAGATCCCACTGAATCGAATTTGATCCATGAATCTAAGAAATAATGAGAATTCTTGATCTCTCTCCATATCTCTCTCAATTCGAAGATCCAGGATTTGAATTGATGTTGTTTCATTGATTCCTCCTAAAGATTTCATTTCAATTGGAATTTGGTTATTCACGATGTACGATGATCCCTGTTAAGCATCCATGGCTGAATGGTTAAAGCGCACAACTCATAATTGGCAAATTCGTAGGTTCAATTCCTGCTAGATGCACGCCAATGGGAACATTCAATAAGTCTATTGGAATTAGCTCTGTATCAATGGAATCTCATCATCCATACATAACGAATTGGTATATTCATACCATAACATATGAACAGTAAGAACTAGAATTCTTATCGATACTGGAACTCATAGAGAAGAAAATGGATTTATGGATGTAATCAAATATGCAGTATTTATAGAAAAAAGTATTCAGTTATTGGGGAACAATCAATATACTTCTAATGTTGAATCAAGATCAACTAGGATAGAAATAAAGCATTGGGTCGAACTCTTCTTTGGTGTCAAGGTAATAGCTATGAATAGTCATTGACTCCCCAGAAAGGGTAGAAGAATGGGATCTATTATGGGACATACAATGCATTACAGACGTATGATCATTACGCTTCAATCGGGTTATTCTATTCCACCTCTTATAGAGAAAAGAACTTAAAGGAAAATACTTAATAACACGGTGATACATTTATACAAAACTTCTACCTCGAGCACACGTAATGGAACCGTAGACAGTCAAGTGAAATCCAATCTACGAAATAATTTGATCTATGGATAGCATCGTTGTGGTAAAGATCGTAATGCCAGAAGAATCATTATCGCAGGGCATAGAGGGAGAGGTCATAAGCGTCTATACCGTAAAATAGATTTTCGACGGAATGAAAAAGACATATCTGGTAGAATCGTAACCATAGAATATGACCCTAATCGAAATGCATACATTTGTCTCATACACTATGGGGATGGTGAGAAGAGATATATTTTACATCCCAGAGGGGCTATAATTGGAGATACCATTGTTTCTGGTACAGAAGTTCCTATATCAATGGGAAATGCCCTACCTTTGAGTGCAGTTTGAACTATTGATTTACGTAATTGGAAGTAACCAATTAGGTTTACGACGAAACCTAGAAATCGATCACTGATCCAATTTGAGTACCTCTACAAGATAGACATCAACAGAAAACTGTTGAGTAACGGCAGCAAGTGATTGAGTTCAGTAGTTCCTCATAGAAAATTATTGACTCTAGAGATATGGTAATATGGAGAAAACAAAATTGTTTAAAGCAAACACAGAACGGAAAACACCCTTCTTTCAAAGAGAGGAGGATGGGTTATTCCCATTTAATTTGATGGTCAGAGGTGAATTGAAAGCTAAGCAATGGTAATTAGAAAGATCCCGGGGGGAAAAATAGAGATGTCTCCTACGTTACCCGTAATATGTGGAAGTAGCAACGTAATTTCATAGAGTCATTTGGTCTGAATGCTACATGAAGAACATAAGCCATATGACAGAACGGGGAGACCTAGGATGTAGAAGATCATAACATGAGTGATTAATGTTTATCAAATATGGTATGGTAACTCATCTCATTCTATTCCATTAGAACATACCATAAACCATTCAAAATCAAAATCTTACATATTTTCTATTTTGTAAAGTAAAAAATAGAAATCAGTTTTAACATCTTCTTCATACAATGAAATGGATTTATATGAAAACCGATTGTGGACTTTTTTACTGATGAAGATGTTGAAAATTTTGATATATAATTATAGTGAAAAGTACAGGCAAGTAGATATTTACTATTTTCCATCATGACCTGTGGTTTATTAATTATTTTGATATCCACATATGTTACTATATATAAAAAAAAATTAAATGATAAGAGAATCTGGTTAACACCTAAAGCTTTAGAGGTATATCTTTGCATGAAAGATCAATATGATATTGAAAAAAATCTAAGGACTTTGTGGGAGTTCGACAAGTGACGAGATTTAAAAAGTTGTAGAAATTGAGTCCACTAATTCTGAAGATTGAGAATGATTTTTGAGAAATTAAATAGTAAGTTAGGAGTACATATGTATGTTTTATTGTATTCTAAATTATTTTTCATATTTCTATTAAATTATCTTACTAACTTGAGTCGTCGGTGTGCGGTCACTGAGTGCAACCACTTGCCTTAAAGATCATTTTTTGTAGGTTTTAAAAGATGATATAGATTTCTCATGTCTAAAAGATAGATATGCATAATACTCATAAATCAATTTAAATATAAAAATTATTTTTTTATATTTATTTTTTACAATTTTTTGTATTTACAAATATTTTTTGATTTTTATGAACATTATTTTCTTTTTAAAATTTTTTAAATATTTTAGGTATTTGCAAATATTTTTTAAAAAAAATTTCATGGCCAAAATTTGAAACTAGGTATTTTTAAAAAAAATCAAAAACTTTAACCAACTAAGCTATTATTATTGATTATTTATGCAATATATATATATATATATATATATATATATATATAATATAATTTATATTTTTAATAAAAAAAGATATGACCCACAGGTCATGCTAGTGCCCTTTTTTTTTCCATGAGTCATGTTAGGAACAGCTTGAAAATAGTAATGGCGGTCTGGTCAAACAAGACCTATTTGACATGTCTACCCTTAATATGTCACAAATTTAAGTTTAGAAAAATTATTTATAAACCCCTGAAAGTTTTTGAATTTCGTGATTAGCCCCTTCCATTTTCAAATTTACCAATCAACCCTCAAAAAATCAAATCAATCTTTTTTAAACCCCTGATGCAATTAACCCCATTAATTGAGATATAAATTGACACTTTATATCCTTAATGATTTAATCTGTCTCTCACCTAAGATCTGGCCTGAAAGACATCTCTCTCTTCTCTCTCTCTCACGCACTTTATTGAGGCTCTCTTCCTTCTCTCATCCATCGCACCACTACCATCACCATGCTCCTCCTTCCCCTTCCTTCTTCTCCTCCTCTTCCCCATCCAAAGAGCTCCACCTCCGCCTTCAAGCTAAGTTCTTCCTCTCCGATCACTTCCTTTCATTTCTTTGTTGCCTCCCTTCTCTCTCCTATCTCTCCCTCTCCTTCATCTCCAATATATAAACATAGCTATCAATTATAAATATATCTCTCAATATATAAATAGAATTCTCAATATATAAATATATTTCTTGATATATAAATAAAATTATCAATAAATGAACATAACTATTAATATATAAATAGATCTTTTAATATATAAATAAAACTCTCAATATATAAATATATCTCTTGATATATAAATAGAATTACTAATATATAATTATTTTAGGCTATATATAAATATTTTACCCCATATATAATCATTTCTACCCATAGATAAATACTCTACTTTATATATAATCATTTCAAGCTATATATAAACACTTTACCTCATAAGTAATTATTTTAAATAATATATAAATACTTTACCCATGTATAATCATTTCAATACATATGTAGACCCTGATCCATAAATAACCATTTTGACCCATTTATGAATAGTTTATTTTAGAATAAATAATTTATCTCATATATGATTATTTCAACTGTAATATAAATACCTTATCCGATATATAATAATGTGCAAATAATTAATTTAATATGTATCACTTTATTTATAAAAAACTATATTTACATGACATATAAAATATATTTTAAAATAATAAAAGGTCATGCACGTGAGCATCTTTTCTAAAGCGTGCAACAACGAGGAGGTCCCAAAGAATGGGGAATGCGAAGAAGGACAGTGAAATAGAGCTGAAGAAGTTGTTGCCAAGAGATCCGAGTAGGTGAGGTAAGAGAGGATCATAAGGGAAGAAGGGAGAGGGTCAATGAGAAGGTTTTGGGAGAGGTCAAAGTAGGAGAAGGAAGGAGAAGGAAGAAGAAGCAGGATGAGGGAAGCAAAGAGGAGAAGGAAGAGATGGAATTGAAGAGGAGAGAAAGAGAGGAGAGAGAAGGGAGCCAGCAGAGGGAGGAAGGGAAGGGGCCTGAAAGAAAGATCTTGGAGGAGAAGATGAAGCTCTTTAGATGGGGAGGAGGAGAAGGAGGAGAGGGAAGGTGAGGGAGAGCTTGGTTTGGAGGAGCAGGTGGAGCTCGTTGGATGGGGAGAAAGAAGAGGAGTATAGTGATAGTGGTGGTGGTGGTGGTGTGATGGGCAGGACAAAAAAGAGAGGGAAGGAGGAGGATGAGCATGGTGGTGGTGGTGGTGCTACTGCTGCATAGCCATGGTGGTGCAATGGGCGCAAGAAGGAGGAGAGGGAAGGAGGAGGAAGAAAAAGAAGGAAAAGAAGAAGATTGATGGTGATGGTGGTAGTGGTGCTGCTGCATGATTGTTGTGGTACAATGGACGCAAGAAGGAGAAGAGAAAAGGAGGAAGAAGAAGGAGGATAAGGAGGAGTATAGTGGTGGTGGTGATGGTGTGATATGTACAACCAAAATGAGAGGGAAGGAGGAGGAAAAAGGAGAAAGAAGAGGAGGAGCATGATAGTGGTGGTAGTGGTGTTGCATAGTGGTGGTGGTATGATGAGTGTGACAAGGAGGAGAAAGAAGGAGGTGAAAGAAGAAGGAGGATGGTGGAGCATGTGCATAGAGGTAGTGAGGTAATTTCATTGCCTCTACACACCTTCCTTGTATGCAAAATTTTTTTTAGGGGATAGATGCATTAAGGATTGTAACAAAGGGGCTGATTGGCAATTATCAAAATGGGAGGGGTTCTTTAGGAAATTCAAAAAAATTCAGGAGTTTATTACTAATTTTTCCTTAATTTTTTTAGAATATCCTTTTTTTCTCATTTATATTGTGAATCTTGCTAGACTAGGGATGACAACATCAACATTTGCCAGTGTATGGGTTTGAATTGGACTATAGTGGAGGAAGGACTGATCATGGATCGAAGTAGTAAGGGTTTGGATTGGGGGGATATGGTGGCAATTGGATTGGGTATAGATCACAGTAGCAATGGTATGGATTAGGTGGATATGATGGCATAAAGACTGAGTACTGATTGGAGTAGCAAGGGTATGAATTAGGTGGATATGGTGGTGGGTGGAATGAGTACGAATTGGATTAGCAAGGGTTTGTATTGTAAGGATATGGCAACGGTTGGAGTGAGTATGGATCAAAGCAACAAGGTTATGGGTATGAGCAGGATAAGCCAAAGAGGCATGGATAAGAGGAAGGAGGATATGGAGGTTGCAAGTACAATAGTGGAGGCAGTGATGGGGAGTATGGCTATGGTGGGGGCGAATACCGATAGAGTGAGGAAGAGTATGGTGGCAGTGGTGGTAGCTTCAGGCAGCCCTTTGAGGAGGTCGGATATGGAGAGGAGAGTAGGTTTGAGAAGCCCAATTATGTTGGGGAGGAGGCTAATAAGTGCAGTAAGTCTAGCCACTATGGTCAGCAGGTGACCATGTTTCGTTCTTTTCCTCATTGCAATAATATCATAACATTATTTGTGCAATTAGAGTTGATTATTTGCTTTCGAAGGTAGTACATTGTTAATGGATATTCATTCTATTTTGATCTCTTTAATAGGTGATTCTTGTATTTGATTGCATATGTGGGTGTGGAGGATATTAGGAGAAACACATCTAGTGCACCCTCGTGTTCCTTTGCATATACCACAAAAAATGCTACCAAAGTCCTCACATCTGCTAAAATTTGTTGGTCTTTTGTTACCTATCCTTCATCACCAACCATTTTCAAAGTTTGCGATAGTGGACATTTTTAAATCTTTAAGTAGGATTGTATTAGACATTTAAGTGGACAGTGGAACTTAATGAGGCAATAATGACTTACATAGATTGCTAGAAGATGATTGTTGATTCTTCTAGTTTGTCTGGAGATGTAGAAGGAGGCATCTTTGACACAATGTTTAAGTTGACAGTATCAATTGCACTTTGCACAAGGCATCTAAGTGTATATAATATTATGGAGGCAAGTGGTGGCAGGTTTCTTGTCAAACTATATAAATTAAGACACCATAATGGCCTAGGTACTAAGATTTGGTAATAGTACAGTTCTTGACTCAATTTTTAAGGACTCTTAACTATAATGCATGGTAAAAAATATTACCTTTAATGGTCTCATATATGACACTGGGTTTTACTACATTAGGACATCTATTGTGTTTTGGTTATAAAGAAAGTTTGATACATATTTGTTTTACCATGTAGATGATTTATTGACTCTTTTTGTCATTTTTTTATTAAAGAGAATGGTTATGATGTTCAAAATATTATTTTGCCTCAATAATTACAGGTTTAAATGTGACACATGAGGAGAGGAAGTATTAGAAATGTGTTTTTTACTTACTATAATAGAGAATTGTTCTCAAACTACTTCTGCAATACAAAAATAATATGATAGTCTAAGCATGGGCATGTTATCAATATGTTTCTATCTACAAGTGGCAGTTTTGGTGACTGTGCTTGTTCTTGATTTTCAAATTTTTTTTATTATTTTTCTCTAACTCTTCTATTTGCATTTGTTGGTAGGAAAATAACTCTAATAAGGAAAAGAAGCATCACCATCATAAGCATCACCACCATCGTAATAGTTGTGACGATGAGTAAGCTCCTACCTAGCATTATCATAATGGTAGTATTGTTGGCTTGTTTTCCCACAAAACTATTATTATCTAAATAAGTGGGGATCAGTGTTCTCCTTGCTATGTGTGTCTATGGTCTTGTCAAATGAGCTTTATGAGTGGATCATCCTTTCATCTAGATAATTTTCTCAAAACATTTGAAACTTTACTATGATTGAATATGCTTGGAAAAACACAGCTTTGTTTGACTTACTTGTTCCATAGATCTGAAACCTAGCTTTTATATATATGTTCAATTTGCTATATTTGAAAATATTGTGCTATATTTGGTTGCATGAAAATGGGATGATGTTTGTCCAATTTATTGTGTTAGTGGGAAGATTTAGTAAGGAATATGGTTAATGATGGGGGTTTTATGAGAGAAATTAGTGTTCTATGAAGTTGAATTGAGCTAAGAGAGTATTTAGATTAATTAGCACTTTTTTTTCTGATTATGCATGTTCATTATGTATATTGACCCATTTTCAATTTATAGTTTGTCAAGACACAAAATTTATTCTAGGGTTCTAGACATTAGAACTTTAGATAAACATTGAAGCCGATAATACTAATTCAAAGATTTTCAATTAGATTTGGTAGTGTTAGAATTATTTATACATCTATGCTAAATATTAGTTTGATAATTTTAGCTATTTTTCCTTCGAGATAGATCATGAGTTTGATCTTTGAAGTACTATTTGATGTGACTTGTTTGTTGACCCTCTGAATTTCATGTATATTTTAGGTCTTGTTGGGCTTGCCTCTTTGTTTCTAGCAACTAGTGTCGGACTAGATCAATTATGCAAATAAAAAATTTGTTGGCTTATAATTAAATAAATAACAATATTCATAATGACTTAAATATTTCTGCAAAAATAATTTATACGGAACTTTAAGCACATACTTGTGAGTTGCATAATATATTTCGTTTAATTCTTTTGTATAGGCGGCCACCTAGGTGACTTTAATGCATAGCAAGCCAAGCAAAAATTAAAGAGTTCATTTAGATCCAATAAACTTAAGTGAGAAAATAAATCGGATTAGGATTTTTTTTCATTGTGTGCCTCCTTTTTTTCCATCCTACATTGACTCTCCTTCTCTTGGCAGTCTGCTTCTCTGCTTCTTCTCCACCATAGCAGTCAACACTATTCCAACAAGTCATAGTAGATACAAAGTAGTTGAATCACTATGGTAAAAATGTAATTTTTAGATATTCGATAAGTTTTGAATTTTAAGAATTTAGAATTATTTTGAATTCCTAGATTTCTCATTAGTTCTAAATTATCATTGTGGTAAAATACAAACTCGTGAATTTTGAATTTTGAATTCTTAAATTTGAGAGTTGTTTCAGATGTTAGAATTCAAACTTCTTATCATTATTTCATTAGTAATTAGTATATAAATTATTTAGGATTCAATATGTTCTTAATATATACATAAATGTGTATTTATTCAAATTATTATTTCAATTATGTTGATATTTTTAATATTTTTACCATATATTTTTAAATGATGTTTATTTGAGATCGGTTAGTAAGGATGTAAGGGTCATCGGCCTCATATAGTCCACAATAGGTTGTGCTGAGCACAACGCAATTTTTACAATAACGGTGTTGGCACCATTGGCACCACCTACAATACAAAAGGGCTAGGCATGACCGGCTCACAAACAAATTTAAATATCTTTCCCTCCCTTGGATAGCCTGCCCCTCATCCGTCCCTCTTTTATTTAAATATAAATTATAAAATTAATTTAGATATGATAATTATAAATTTGTATTTTATTTTTTTTGCATATTTTTAGTTTTTAAAATATTTTTAAATTTTTTAAAAAAGAGGTATTGAATTAGGCAATACACAGCCCACAAGTCCGTGAATTGTGTTCGACACTAATCTATATTTTGGCAAGCTTACTACAGTTTTGATGGTTAATCGACAAGATCCACTTTGTAAGTCTTACTATTTATTATTTTAAAATCTTGCTAATTAGATCTTAATTGATTTATATTTGGAACATAAACTCATAACTCATGAAGTTTCAATATAAGGAGTTTCGAATGTATGAAAAATGAGTACAACCATTAAAACATAGTCACAAAATCAAAAAAAATTCGGTAAATGGAAAAAATTTCAGAAAAGATCAGCAAAATTAGAAATAATAAATTATACCATAAAATAATTAAATATGAGAGTCACAGTATTACGAAATGCAATTAATGGATCAGAATTAAATACGAATCAAACTAATACACTCAACAATTGAATTGAAAAAAATAATAATAAGAAAATTTGAGGGTTTATTCTCAAATAGTTTCACTTTACGATTACTTTCTATTTTTTAATAGTAATTGATGTTTCGAAAAATTTTGAGAGTAAATTACAAATGAACTTTCAAATAGGGAGAATGGAGGGGCCCGGCCAAAAATAGAGAGAGGAGAAAATTCAAGGAAGAAAAAGGAGCAGAAAAAAGAGAGAATTGAGAGAAGGGGGCTAGGATCCTACAGAGCGGAGTAGTCAACTGTGGAAGAACAAAGAGGAGAAGGAAAAGTTGTTTACATGAGAGAGAGAATAGAGTTGGGCTCCTGTGGATCGGAGTAGTCAACTGTGAAAGAACACAAAGAAGAGGGAGAAGTTGTTTACACGAGAGAGAGAGAGAGAGAGAGAGAGAGAGAGAGAGAGAGAGAGAGAGAGAGAGAGGAACTATGAAAGAAAGGCAACAAGAAAGATTTATCATGACGGGTTGTGTAGCCGCGGGAAGTGGCCAGAACTAGAAATAGAGAAAAATGAGAATGCAAAGGGGAGGCAAGATGGTTATTGAAGATTGAGAGACAAAGATGATAAGTCTTGATTCCGTGTTTGTTCCCTCGGTTGGGATATCTACGGACACATCAGGATAACAACAGTTTTTTTGTTGTTATCTAAATAAAATGTTCAATATGCAATATATACGCAAATGGATGAATAATTTGGAGTTTAAATCATCTCAATATTGAATCACAATTTATTTAAAAAATTGTTGATAATTGTGACTATTGGGAGAGATGAAATACAAGAGCCAAAAACAACATGGGAGGGCAAATGACAAGCAGCAAGAAACCAATAGGTTGACCTATAATGATGCTCTTTGTAGAAATATCAAATAGGCCATCCAAGACAGATGAAAAAAAACAAAGAGAAAATAGAATATTTCCAATACAAGCTAGAAGTGTGAAAATATATTCAACAAAAACATACAATAATCTTTATCAAAGAGATTTCAATGTACAACAGTGATGACTAAGATTCAAGCTACAATGTGATGGACTATGATTAAATCTCCTTCCGTTTTGCAATACCGCACTCCAGCACCATTTAGTCAACACGATGCAAATGGTGCCTACTGTTGGAATTCACAGCGCAAGGTTCACGAATCACCTTGTTCTCAAACAACATAAGAAACGAGAAGTAATACAAGATAAAAGAAAATAACAAGACAAGACAATGAGAGATCCACTATAAAAAAAAAATTTTTTACAAGAGTCTATAAGAAAGACTTCACTCTTTCTTACTCAACTAAACTCTTCACCAAGCTTCGGCAATACCTCCACCTTTAGAGAGAATCTCCAAGAGAACACCATGAGGAACCACCACGAGAGACTACCAAGAAACACTAGAAAGACCCACACAAGAGAGCTGACACACACACTCTCTCTCTTCTTTTTATTCTCTCTATTTCTCTCTCTCTATTTCTCTCTAGTTTAACCTCAATACTACACCACACCTAAGTCCTATGTATTATAGTATATTTGTAGACCCTTATTGAATCTGAATTTTACTCTAATTACAACTCCCAATATTACAAGTCAATCATAAGTCTAAATCCAACTTTAGATTCCTACTTTAACTCAAACTCTAATCTGAGTTCGAGACACTTAAAACTCAACAATCTCTATCTTAGGTTGAACTTGGGAGTGCCACCATCATGAATCTTCAACTGTCATCTCTCATTCAGCCGCTGCTCTTGGGCTACTAGCTTATTTAGTTAATCTCAAGACGCGAGCTCGAGTCAACCTCGAATTCGCTCTTCATGCCTACAGTCTGATACTTTTGGAAGCTTTTCGGATAATCTGTGTCTACTATTGTAGTAAAAGTAATTTGATGAGAACATATATCTCCCATCAAATTACTTCGAGTATCATGCTTCCTCTTCACTACTGTAGCCATCGGAACTCCATCTGCAATGGTGTTCCCTATTAATCGATAAATATTGCCGCACTTCTCACCTTTCATCAGGATTATAATACCACGTGTCACCTTTATGACTTCATCTCTTGCTGAATAATTACAATCTTTTGAGTCCAGTACATCAAGTGAAATTAGATTCCTTCGCATCTTGGGGACATGCCTCACCCCATTAAGAGTACAAATCGCTCCATCAAACATCTGGATTTTGACTGTTCCCACACTGAAGATCTCATAGGTTGAATTATCGCCTAACCAATCAGTACCTTTCTTCTTATTTTTCTCATAAAAAATAAACCAATCCTTCCTGCAACAAATATGATAATAACTACCAGAATCTAAAATCCACTTACCAGAAGTGCTGATTTTTGGGGATATTGTAAGAACGTCTCCATCCCCACTATTCTCAGAAGTATCATCCGCTATTGCCATCACCATATTGGAGGACTCTATCTTCCCACGTTTAGGGCAATAACATTTAATGTGGTCATACTTCTTATATAAATAACATTATACTTTCGCCTTCAATTTTGATTTGGACTGTTGCTTGCCTTCTCCACGTTCTTTTAATCTTCTTCTTTTGTGAACCATCAATCCTTCACCAAACTCCATATTAATTTTAGAGTTTTTTCTTTTCTTATTAGAAAGAAGACTAGCCGTCACATCTTCTATCTTGAGAGTTTATTTACCATAAAAAATTATGGTCACAATATGATCATACGAAACAGGAAAAGACATCAAGAGAATCAGCGCCTTATCGTACTCTTCAAACTTCATATCAACTTTCAGCAAATCATTGATAATCTTATTGAAGGCATTCAGTGATGTAATATAGTTATACCTTTACTCATACGCAGTCCGTACAACTATTGTTTTAGGCAGAACTTGTCTGTGAGACTTTTTGACATATACAATTTTTCGAGTTTTGTTCAAATGTCCATCGTCGTCTTTTCGTCAATGACATTATACAAAATCTCATCAGTTAGACTTAGAATAATTAAATTCAATATTTTTTTATCTATCTCCTCTCAGTCTTCATTGCTTATTTTGACCGGCCTCTTTTTTTTACCGTCTAACGTCTTTTACAGACCTTTATAAGTAAGAACCGCTTCCATCTTTTCTGCCATAAGCCAAAATCTATCTTACCATCAAACTTCTCCACCTCGAGTAAAAACTTTGTCATCTTGGTTGTTTGCTCCTAAGCTCTGATACCAATTGTTGGGATTCGCAGTGGAAGATTCACGAATCAGCTTGTTCTCAAACAACACAAGAAATGAGAAATAATACAGGATAAAAGAAAATAATAAGACAATGCAGCGAGAGATCTACTATCAAAAGAAAAAACTTTTACAAGAGTCTATAAGAAAGACTTCACCCTTTTTTACTCAACTAAATTTTTTACTAAGTCTCGACAATGTCTCCACCTTCAGAGAGAATCTCTAAGAGAACACCACGAAAAACCACCACGAGAGACCACCGAGAAGTACTAAAAAGACCTACACATGAGAGCTGACACTCTTTCTCTTTCTCTTCTCTCTATTCTCTCTATTCCTCTCTTTCTATTTATCTCTAGTTTAACCTCAATACTATACCATACCTAAGCCCTATGTATTATAGTATATTTATAGACTCTTATTGAGTATGAGTTTTACTTTAATTACAATTCCTAATATTACAAGTTAATGATAAGTTTAAATCCAACTTTGAATTTTTACTTTAACTCAAATTCTAGTTCAAGTTCAAAACACTTAAAACTCAATAGCCTACTACCCAAAACATTTCTAACCAATTCTCATGCCGTGTTCATCATCAAACAACACAATAGGACTCCTACTTGGATTCTCAGAAAATGATTTCTCCCTGCTCTCCAACCGACCCCAATTCTCTTAGCCTCCTCTCTTGATAGTACTCCAGCACATCCAACTTCAGCTCCCTCTCCAGAATATGTCATCAACTTGCTGCAGCAGTTTCTTTTCTCCTCCTCTAATGCCAACAGCAATCTTAGCTCTCGCATTTAGCCGCTCGTCATCTATGAGCTTCTTGTCCTGCAATCCATCATTGGATATCGAAGCATATGAAAAACAAATAATGCATGATAAAGAAATAAAAGCAAACAACTTTTACTAAATTCCTGCAGTAGTTGCACATACATACACCATATTATGAAACGCCCGCATTAGCCCAAAGTGAATCAAGCCCATGTCTAGCTAACAGCGGTACAGCCATGTATCTATTACATCCTTGTGTTGATAGTAGCACAGCCGTTTATTGTTTCCCCACTCTTGAATAAATAGTATTAAGTTATTAACTAACAACTACATAACCAATTGTATTAGCACCATGTGACTACTAGGTGTCTGTGTCTCTGAATGATATAATCTTTGTCCTAATTGATCTCACTAAACATTTCAAACTTAATTCTATCATTGTATAGCTACCGACCACCTCCACCATAACTATTATTACCAATATAACAGGACTATAGTATCATTGAAAACATTTTATTATGCCTGGTGTGACATATTCAGAACACGGATACTTGATCTGGGAATGACATTACCATGTATGTAAAATACCTCTTCTGTGGTAGTGCAATAGGCTGAAAGAGCAGATCTGTAGGTATCCCTTACAACAGAGCAGATAATCTCTTCATTGGTGCGGCTCACAGGCAACTCAAGATGGCCCCAAATCGAAGCTCTGAAAATTGATTCCAAGAGAAAAGCATCGGTTCCGCCAAGAGCTATTAACCTCAGATAAGGGATCATAGTTGGAGGAAGTGGAGAACCCAGGACAATGTCAAAACATGAAGTCTCCCCCAAACCATTGGACTCTGCAATATCCAATTTATCATCTAAAATGGATCGGATTCGGCAATGCCCGTGTTCAAAGTATATACCTCACTAAGATACATTTAGTTCAGATCATTTTATCCGATCAGACTATCCTCCAAACATCAAAATGATAATAAAATTATCTTTATATTATTTTAAAAAATAAATTATCATATTATCATTATATTTATTTATTTAAATTTTAATAAATATATTCAAGTACCCAGAGATTCAAAAAAATCTAAACTATTCACTAATTAAATTAATATTTAAATATAAAAAAATTAATTAAATTATTTTTTTATATTTTAATTTTTATCTTGAAATTGAGTTTAATCTTGATCTCTCCAAGCAAAGGTGTCCTAGAAATTGATTCTCAGCAAAATCCAACAACAGCGTCAAGTCACAATTTCCTACAAATATTCAACCACGAGTTGAACTCAAGAAAGAAGCATAACACAAGGGCCGATCCATCAATTACCAAGAAAGGGTCTTTGGCTCAAGGGATGCCAAATGGAAGAGCACGACGATCGCCGGCGGCGGAGGCCAGCGAGCGGAGGAGCTGGCTGATGGGGGCAAGGTGTTCGACGGAATGCACAGGAAAGAGAGCTTGTTTCGGTGTGATATATATAAGTCATTTTGGGAACGGAGAACAATCGTCGTTGCACTTTTGTCTGAGTTTTCCCTCTCCGTTTCAGTCTGGTCAGGGGAGGTGGTAAGTTCACTGGATTGTGATCGCATTCCATTGGGTTCGATTAATTATTAGAGTTTTTAGCAAATAACTCCTCCCTTATTTCCAAATAAGGTCCCAACCAAAACAGAAGTTTGGATTGGGTCAGCTGCTACTAGAACCTCATCTGTTGTACATCCTTTTCTTGATTTCCACGTTGAAAATACAGACCTCAAGACACTTATTTTGCTGATGTAGTTTATTAGATAACATTGGGTTAATTTGTTGGAGGGAAATATTTTAGATTGGTCAACCTTGGATAAGATACGACCCAATTTTGATCAAAATAAGTAAATATAGAAAAAAAAAATTCTTTTTCAATCCTTCAAATTTTGATTTTTTGTAGATGCTCCTCTCATGGCTCGTGGGTCAAGTATGGCTCAAATCTTCATTAAATCTTTCTCTTTCCCACCTTGAGCTCCCTCTCTCTTTCAAATTTGAAACCTGTTAGGGGAGTCAAAAGAGTGTCGAATTAAAATAATATAGTGGGTCGAACACCAAACCATTCCAAAAGCTTAAACTCATAGAATAAGAGTCTTTTTCACTATATATATTGGATCCTAACTATTCAATATCCGATGTGAGACTAATTTATTATATCTGATATTATAATAATATTTTTCTTCAGGTATGATTTGACGACATCAATTTTAACACTTTTAATTAAAAACTTTTACTTGACCAGTTCCACCATATGACCCATACCAACAGGTTTTTATCTCATTCTTTTGATTTTTTTTAAAAAGAAACTAACATGTGACTCAATTCGGTCGCACCATTACGGTAATTTCGATTTTAAGAGTTTGCACAGCTTCGAACCTGAAGCTTTGATACCATTTGTTGGGGGAGTCGAAAGAGTGTCGAATCGGAATAATATAGTGGGCCGGATACCAAACTATCACAAAAGCTTAAGTTCATGAGATATGAGTCTTTTTCACTATATATATTGGACATTATCTATCCAATATCCGATGTGAGACTAATTTATCACACCTGACATTATAACAATCTCCCCCTTCAGGTGTGATTTGACCACATTAATTTTAACACTCTTAATCAAGAACTCTTTTACTCGACCAGTTCCACTATGTGCCCATACCAACGGGTTTTGATATCATTCTTCAACATAATTGTCAACATACTCTAAGTTGTTGGCCACACTTCAAAGCTATACTAAACTCCATAAGCCATTGGTGACATTACCAAACTAAAGAAGTATGCTCTAAGTTGTCGGCAATACTTCAAAGCTATACCTTAACTTCATAAACTGTTGGGGATGTTGTTAAAGCAAAGAAGTTAATTGTCAACATACTCAAAGCTATGGGTCACACTTTAAAGCTATACTCAAACCCCTAAGCCATCGGTGATGCTACTAAATCAATGAAGTCAACCAATAATGCGCTCAATGCTGTTGGCTACACTTCAAGTTAGTCAACCTCACAAGCAATTGATGATGCACCCTTTTAATCTAGTCAACTCCAGAAATAGTTGATGATTAGCCCTGCCAAACTAGCTAAGCCTAGAAGTATTTGGGAACGCATTTTCAAGCTATACCCAATCTTATAAGATGTTAGTGACACTACCCAAATCACAAAGTTATCACCTATGCCTTATCGGCTATGAAAATACTTCAAAGACCAATGAAGTTTTTGCCTACTCCTCATCAGCTATAAAAATACTTCAAAAACCAACAAAGTAATCACTTATGTCTTACCGGCTATGGAAATACTTCAAAGACTAACAAAGTTATCACCTATTATTTATTGGCTATGGAAATACTTCAAAGATCAACAAAGTATTGCCTATATCTTATTGGCTATGAAAATACTTTAAAAAACTAATGAAGTTATCGTCTATATCTTATCGGCTATAGAAATACTTCAAAGACTAGCGAAGTATCACCTACTCCTTATCGGTTATGAAAATATTTCAAAACCAAAGAAATTATTATCTATGCCTTATTGGCTATGGAAATACTTTCAAAACCAAAGAAGTTATTGTCTACAACTTATTGATTTTGGAAATATTTCAAAAACTAAAGAAATTATCACTTATGCCTTATTGGCTAACGAAAATACTTTAATCCAAATAAAGTTATCACTGATGCTTTATTGGCTAACAAATATACTTCAAGTTATCATCAATACTCAAAAGCCATCGGAAATACTTTAAACTTCTCGCATTCCCTTCTATAGTTCGGGTTGGATGTCACATGGTCCAACGTAGGGGAAGCGAGGTAACAACACACATCAAAGATTCTCCTTCACCCTTTCTCATTCTCTTTTTTTATTTCTTTCATATTTTCTATAGTTGAAATTTATTATAGAGTGAGGATATACCATTACTTAAGCTATGTATAATTTTTTAAAATCAATCAAATACTTTCTTCTTTTCTTTTTTGTGTCTCTATTTTGTTAACTAGGTTTCTTACTTTAGGAGATTCTTGATAATTATTGGGTTAATTAACAATAGGGATTTGTACCTATTGGAAGTCATATTCCCATAACACCTGATGCACACTTTAAACTAAAATAAATTTTGATTTGCAATTCGAAGTTACGTCTCGAGGTCTCTGTTATTCCGAATGGTCAACATCAATCCCATAAATTTGGGCACACCTGGTAGGATTTGACTTCTTCTCCAATTGTAAAAACTTAGTTAAAATACTGATAAGATAGAATTATGATTAAAAACTAATCAATTATATTCTCTTTTGCAAAAAAAAAATTCAAATGGCAATAACGAAGAACATCTCCACTCTAAGATTCACCATCATCCTAGGGGTAGGTTCAATTGTGCAGTTACCTTAGTCAATGATTGCTATAGAAGTAGCTAAAGCCATATTAAGTTTGGGACCATCTCTGAGGTTGTGTAGTTCAAGAGAGCACTTGCTATTGCACCAGCTGAAGTGCTCGTCATGCAATACTAGCCTATTTCTCACCTTTCATTAAGGGGAAAGAGGGCCAATGTCATCATCCCTAATGAGAGAGGCTATTTGGATGAAGAGCCAAAAGGCATACCTCAATCAATAAGGGTATTATTATTCCAAAGGTTAGGATCAAAATAAAGCATAGTTTTTGGCCGCCTTTACCCAACTCCTCGCAAGGGGTAGTCCAAAGCAAATATGGATACAAGCATTAAGGAAGAAGATTTCATTCTGGCTATCACAAGCAAAAGGAAAGCTATTGAAATCTTCAATTGACTTGAGAAGCCTATCCCTTGAGTGAATCTGTCATCACCATTCCTAGTTCCAACTTCTTCGCTCCAATAAGCAATTTGGAGAAGGGTAGGAGCAAATCATAGAGCATACAATCTTATCTTAAGACTATATCAAGAGGATGAATCACTAAACAGAATCATAAGAGTCATTATAAAGCTACAACCTAGCTTAAGGGTTCGTTAAAGGAGACCACCCACATTGTCAGAGTTATTTTTCATCATGACTGTAGGAGGAACTGCGAGCCTGTACCTCAGCTAGCTAAATGCCAAAAGAAGACTATTCGAGTGAGGCTTATTGATGAAGAAATCTGAGAGGAGAGGGTGTGACAACCCGCTCCATGAGTAAACTTCTAAATGAGACAACTTGACTAATGGGAAAAGTTAGCCTCAACCCAAAATCCAAATTTGATTCTCAAAATAGGGACCATCATGTTCTGACAGAAACCTTAGTCATAACTAAAAGTTCTAATCAAAAATTGACCATAGAAGCACTACAAGAATAGCTGAGACAACAAAACAAAGAGAAAGATGAAGTTCAAAATAAAGTTATGGAGTTGATGGAGAAGCTTGATAAGTTGGAACAATCTCAATGGTCATCTCAAGTAGTAGAAGTGGCAGAAGGTGTATCTCGATTCTAGATTGTATCACATAGTGGAGAAATATTAGCATCAAATGTGAATAACCCATGAGCCAGTTTGAGGTAGTGAATCTGGTACTCAGCAATATAAGAGGAGAATGGATAGTACCTTATCTGAGCACCTCTTCTATCCATACCTTCCAAGATCTCATCATGCAAGTCAAGAAGCTGAAAAAGAATAATCTGCTAATCTTATCTAGTTTGCAAAGCTTCAAGCCAGAGAAAGATAAGGTAAAATATGGGAAACCTTCTAAAAATGTGAGGGCTGTATTCACCATAATTGGGTAGAACCCTACTATGAACAAAAGTATTTCTCAGAAACCACTAGCACTTGGAGGAGATGGAGAAGTAGAACAATCCAATAATCTCCAACAAAGTCTCAAAAGGAAATATTCTTTTAAAAGAGAATGAATAGCTAAAATCTTTTAGGATGTTCGGAAGTTAGGCCTCCAATTGCTAGAATCCAAGAGGCCAAGCAAGGTTAACAAAATATATCACCTAAACTATTATCCTTATCATAGAGTCTTAGGGTATACCATTGAAGACTGCTATGTATTCAAGGACTAGGTTAAGAAGCAATACCAAGAAGGCAAGTTAACTCTCTCAAAGGCTACCGTATTCGAAATGCCAACCGAATACATCAATCATATCACGATGTTCGAGGAACATGAACCACTTGCTGAAATCCTTTTTGGGGAAGAAGCATAACATACTACTGAATAAGGGCACTTATGGAACATTTGATAAAGAAGCTGATGAAGAAAATGATTATAAACCTTGAAGAGTCTGGGATGGTGATGAAGAAGCCTCATCAGAACAAACTACCTCACCTACTTGAAGCATCAAGAAGAGAGAATAGAAGTAAGAAGAAGAAGCTGGTTCAACTAGATGAATACAATGTTAAGAAATTAGCCATCCAAGAATACATTGATACTCTAAATGAATATATTTAGGAAAAAAAAAGCCAAATAACATTTGAAGAATTCATTTTTGACAAACTCAAAGCTTTACTAGAGAACTTTGATGTGAGAGATAAAAGAAGTGAACTTCTAGTGGCAACATGCTTTGCCATATTTACCATCAGAGGTTCACAACCAAGTCAATCCCCATCGCATCGCTTTAATGATTAAGAGATTCAGTGTGCAAGGCAAGAAGAAGAAAATTGATTCACTAGGGATTTTACTAATGAAATGAGAGATCCCACGGGTCTCCCTAAGGGCTACTCCTGAGATGATTATCTTAGAGAGTGATTGCCCATGAGTATGACTATGGCATGTTCAAACTATAGCTAGAAAATGTGAAAGAGCTAGCTACAGCTAACACAAGATTTGTCAGGAGGCAAATGCAAATGCTAAATGAGTATATAAAGGCTATGGCTACCTACATGGAAAGTATGACAAATATGACTACTATACTCTGTGAGGAAGTTGAGAGATGGAGAAAGTGTTGGCAGAAAAGATAAAGCCACACAAAAGACCTCATAGGGGTGGTGAGAAACCACTTACTAAGCCTTCTCAAGATCAGAACAACCACTCATACTACTTACACCAAAGATGGGTTAAGAAAGCTAGACACTATTAAAGAGAGTTAGTTAAATTTATAACCTCTTGTTGCATGGTGACTCATATGTCTGAGGTGAACACTGAGGAGCTGCTATCCCAGCCTCCATCAGGCAATCCAAGAATAAATACTCAACCCACAAGGTTCGATGAAGTCCTAGTCTTAAAACCTGTGAAAGGATATGCTTTGCCAACTTTAGAGAATTATACATACAAGGCACAGACAATGAATATGACTTCATGTCTAACTCAAAGTAACTTTACAACTGCTTCAGAAGGCCCTACACCAACAAGTGCTAAATGAAGAAGTAGGATTTCGAGAGAGGATCAAGCAGGCTAATGCTAAAGCTTATTTTGCCCCTACATCAAGTCAATTTAAAAATTCACAGTTAAGCTAATTTGAATATCCACATAAAAAATATCCTAAGTACAAAGTCCTAAAGAAGGTTATGCCAATAGAAAAAATAAAATGGTTCATCCAGATAGTCTCTGAAGATCTTTCAATAAGAAAGCCCCATGTGCCTAATTCTAATGTTGAATGGGATGATTATCAGTTAGTCACATCCTCCAACAACATTCAGGGAACTACTGACTGGGGGCAAGAGTCCTTTACCTATTATCATATCATTAGCCTCAAAAGTGACTCCGAAGATGAACCTTATTGGTCTTATGTTGTAGGTTTCAATTGAGGAGAGCAAACCATATGCAACTCCAAGATGAAAAAGTGATACCTCCATGACTAGCTCCAATGCCTAGGGACAAGAATATCCCCAAGGACAAGAAAAAGGAAATTCATATAAGTGAGGGCATCGAGCCCTTGCAAGCTGGACCTATACCCAAAAAGATAGAATACAACATAGCAATCCACCTTAAGAAGATCCCCACTATGTTGAGTGTTTTTGATACCTTGATGATGTCACAAGAACTCAAGGATACACTAGTGCACATCTTATAGAATTTGGCTCCCTACCAATTATACTTTGCTGAAAAGAAGATGAAGGAGTTTTTGTGCGCATAGCAAACTCTTGTTATCACCGTCAAAAATAATGATCTACTACCTAGAACAATAGACCACAACAAACCATTGTGTATCACAAGAAATAGCAATGGGATCAAGATCAATTGCATCCTAATTGACCCAAATTCCTAAGTCAATTTGATGACTCTTTGAACTCTATGAGCTCTGACTTTGGATGTGTGTTACCTATTGTCCTAAATTATAACCATACAAGGGTTTAATTAGAATAACCAAAGAGTTCTGGGAGCTATAACTATCCCTTTAAAAGTGGACAAAATAATGACAAATGCCAAGTTTTATTTGATTGATATTGATGCATCATACAAAGCATTGCTAGGGAAGCCATGACTACATAAAAATAAAGCATTGCCATCAACTCTACATAAATATTTCAAATACTTCGAGGATGATAAAGAACATCAAATTGATAGAGATATATACCCTTTTGATATTCATGAGGTATATTATGATGATGCGAAATACTATCAAAGATTCGATGCTGATAGGGGGTCTGCTTTTATCAATCAATTAAAGAAAAAAAATTTCTAGCTTGATCTTTGCTCCTCCTCACATAGGAAGTGATTTTGACTTAGCCTCTTAGATGAAGAAGTCTCACAAGTTTACCTGAGTGGTTATACTTTTGACAAAGATGATAACAGGGACCAAAAAAAAAAAAATAATTTCCTTATTACTAAAGTTTCAAAAAGCTTTTACTAAAGTTCCAAAAGGCTTACTTAAGTCGTTAGATGAGCTGAGCATTAATATCATGGAAGAACTAACAATTTTCTACATTCTCCTATAACGCAAAGGAGAAAAGAAAAGAAAACTATTTTACAAGATAATCCTTGTGCTCCAAGCATACACAAAATCCTGGGGATTGAAGATCTAGTTGATGATAGAGACCATCAACCAGTAGTCATGCCTAAGTATTTCTTAGACCGTCTTTGTCAAATAATTAACAAATCTGATTATGGACATCCACAAACAAAAAGGTAGAGTCATTTCTTCAAGAATCTATGGGATTCATCCTAAGGACATGCCTACATTCCTAGAAGAGGATGCAAGAACACCAAAGGAGTAGGCTAAATTACTCCAAATGCCCACACATGTCTTATGGTCACCATTAGACCTCTCTCTGATATTCAGGATAACCAAATAACATCAATACCCCTAACACGTGTGCCTAGATGGTTGTGATTTTTTAGATATCACAAGAAAGTGACATCCTTAATGGAATTTCATTAGAAATAAAAGAAAGGGGGGGTATGATGCAGGCAAAATGCCTTCAGACAAACCTTTGCAAGCCTCACTCGACATGATGAATCACTTGGTGAAGAAATAATTCTCAAACTGAAAAAAGCTCCACCAAAACTTGAGGATGGGGGGCAAGCCATAGTCGATGAATTGATGGAGATCAATCTAGGCTTAGAGAAGGACCCCAAGCCAACATTCATTAGCACTCAACTTTTAGAGAAAGGCCAAACCTAGCTCAAAGCAGTACTCCAAGGGTACATTGACTACTTTACATGGAGCTATAAGGAAATTTTTGGACTAGATCCTGAAGTTATGGTCCATAAGCTAGCTATCAATCTCATGCTTTCACCTATCAAACAAGCACTTAGAAAGATGAAACTCGACCTAGAATGAAAAGTGATAGAAGAAACAAAGAAATTGATCCAAGTAGCCTTCATCAGAGAGGAAAAAATACCCAGATTGTGTGGCAAGTATCGTGCAAGTTAAGAAAAATAATGGCTAAATCCACGTTTGTGGAGACTAAAGGGACTAGAATAAAGCATATCCAAAGGATGATTTCTCATTGCCAATAATAAAAATCATGATTGATAACATGACCGACTTCAAAATATTATCCTTTATGGATGGTTTCTTAGGACATAATCTAATCAAAATGCATCCTGATGATGAGAAACATATGATGTTAAGAACGCCAATTAGCATTTGTAGCTATAAGGCGATGCCCTTCGGGCTCAAGAAGGCAGACACCACTTATCAAAGAGTGATGGCTCAAATCTTTGATGACCTCATATATCAGTTAGTAGAATATCATGTGGATGACTTGGTGGTCAAAACTAAGTCCAAAGATAGGCACATCCAAGATCTAAGAATGGTATTCGACTTCTTTAAAAAATATAATCTAAAGATGAATCCTATGAAGTTTGCTTTGAGATATCATCGGAAAAATTTCTTAGCTTTATTGTCCGATATCGAAGGATTGAAATTGATCCATCTAAGATTAAAGTTATCTTAGATATGCTATCACCCAGTAATTTAAAATAATTGAGGTTGTTTCAAGGCTAACTCACATATATAAGATGATTCATTTCAAATCTCTCTAGAAAATGCATGCCTTTTTCCAAGTTAATGAAGAAGGACATTCTATTCATTTGGGATCAAGATTGCCAATAGGCTTTTTGAAGAGATTAAGTAGTATCTCCAAAAGTCACCAATCCTAATAGCACCCTTACCCGATAAGCCCTTAATCCTCTACATGGAAGTAATGGAAGAATCCCTAGGGGCACTTCTCATCCAGATAATAAAGAGGGTAAAGAAAATATATTTTATTATCTAAATAGAATGCTAGTGGGGGCAGAAAGTAACTACTCCCCCATCAAAAATGTTGTCTAGAGCTCATATTCGTGGTCAAGAAGCTAAGGCATTATGCTTTCTCATTAAGGCATTTTAATATCAAGAATTGATCCTATAAACTACCTAATGACTAGACTTATACTTATTGGGCGGCTAGCAAAGTGGGTTTTAATCCTCATGGAATATGATATCAAGTTTACTCCTCACAAGGCGATTAAGGGGTAAGCCCTCATAGATTTTCTTGTAGCTTATCTAGTACTAAATGATTCTCCTCTAAGTTGCTAGCTCCCTCTGAAGAAATCCTTTTGGTCAAAGAAGGAGAACCTTATTGAAATCTATATTTTGATGGAGTAACATCCATTAAGCCAAGGATCAAACAAAAACTTTCACAAATCAAAGCAGGCATTAAATTCATTTATGTCACTTTAAATGGAGGCATTTTATGATACTCCTACTCCCTCTCAAAACTATACATAAATAATGAAGCCGAATACGAGGTCTTAATTATAGGACTGAAAATGGCCTTCAATAAAAAAATATTATATCTATATATTTTTTGTGATTCACAACTAGTTATCAACCAAGTCCAAGGTGAATATAAAGTCCAAAAAATCTAAGCTTTTGAACTAATATGAAAAGGCTTAAGAGCTTACAAGGCAAATCCCACATGTTCAAATAATTAAGGTTCCTAAGTCTATCAACATGAAAGCTAACTCCCTAGCCAAATTAGCTAAGGCATTGGCTGACCCTGATCAAGGAAAATTCTAATCACAATTCGTAGTAGATAGGTGATGAGCTCAGGCTTTAACATCAAATATGAGAAGACTGAATCTAAATTGATAGAAGAGGCCATAGATTATAGAACACCATTCACCAACTATCTTAAAAGTGGAGAACTTTCAAAAGATAAATATGGACAAACACAACTCAGAAAGAGGACCACGTACTTTCTGCTCATCAATGACACTTTTTATAGGAGGTCTTTCAATCAACTACTTCTATTCTGTCTCTCATACAAAGAGGCTAAGAAAGCTATGTATGAAGTACATTCTAGGGTTTGTAGGTCTCATCAATTGGGTCTAAAAATGATGATGAAGATTAAGTGTATGGGCTATTATTGGTCCATAATGGTAAGAGATTGCATTGAATGTGGGAAAAGATGTGACCTATGCCAAATTCATGATGACTTTATCCATTAACATTCAAATCCTCTACATCTAATAGTGTCCTCATGGTCATTCAAGGTATGGGGTATAGACATCATTTTCCCAATTAAACCATCATTGTTTAGGGGCCACCGCTTCATACAGGGAAAAACTAATTATTTTTCTATGTGGGTTGAAGCTATTCTATTGAAAGAGGTAAAAACTGACACTACCATTTGCTTCTTTTAAGAAAATATATTGTACTAATTTGGTATCCATCGAAGGATTATTTTTGATAATAGACCATCATTTAGAAGCTTCAAGGTAGGACGATTCATGTATCATTACAAGATAAATTGAAGATATTCATCCATTTACAATGTGAGAGCCAATAGACTTGCTGAGGCATCCAACAAGACTTTTTCCAATATCTTAAAAAAAGTTGTTGTTAAAAACAAGAAAGACTGGCACCAAAAGTTTTCTGAGTCACTATAGGCTTATTGCACCACATATCGAACCTCTACCTAATCGACGCCATATGCATTGATTTTTGGGACCGAGGCAGTCTTGTTTCTAGAAGTGCAAATCCCCTCTTTGAGGATTGCCTTGCAAGAAGAAATTATGAGAGAGGATAATGTCCATCTTTTCTTGGATGAACTAGACTCCTTGGACGAAAGAAGGCTCATGGCCCAGTAAAACTTGAAAATGTATTGAGCATAAATGTTAGGGACTACAACAAGATGGCTTGCCTTAAGTCTTTTAGAAGGGAGAAATGATCTTATTCTTGAGAAGACTCATAATCCCATATTAAAACAAGAAAGGTAAGTTTGAGTTTAATTGGGAATGCCCTTATTTTGTCAAAATGATATTTGAAGGGAGATTCTACTAACTAATTGATGGCAAGGGGGAAAGACCTATGCCACTAGTTAACAGTCAATTTTTCAAAAGGTATTATGCCTAAGACCTAAGAGAAACAACAATCACAACTAAAAGTGTCTATATTTATTTATGACAGAATGTCCAACTTTCTCAAAAAGAAACGCTCAGTCAAACATGTATTTCATGTTTTTTGAGGTAAAACATAGACACAAAATGCCACCCAATTTGTAAGATGGTTAAATCCACACTCCCATAAAAGTCCACTGATTGTGGCAGTATAAGTCCACTTCACATAGTAGTTTAAGTCCACTTACATGTGACAACTTAAGTCCACATTCATGTGGCAACATGAGTCTACTTCTATGTGGCAACCTAAGTTTACTTCTACGTGATAACCCAAGTCCACTTCAACCTTGGCCCACTTCTATGTGGCAAACCAAGTTCATTTCCATGTGGCAATCCAAGTCCACTTTCACATGACAACCTATGTCCACTTCACATGAAAATTCAAGTCCATTTGTACATGACAAACCAAGCCCACTTTTATGCAGCAAATTAAGTCCACTTCTATGTGATAACCTAAGTTCACTTTTATGTGACAACCCAAGTTCACTTCTATATGGAGATTCAAGTTTACTTTTATGTGGCAAATTCTACATGACAAAGCAAACCCACTCATTATGGCAACACAAGTCCATCATTAGAAATGGAGAAATCAAAATTCGTTTGTGCAGCTGGGGTGCAAAAAAGAGAAAAAGGGGGGATATATGAGGTTGCAAAGTCAAACCTAATGCAAAGAAAAAAAATTTTATAAAGCAATAATAATATTCATAAAGAGGACCAAAATAAGTAGAGACTCTAAATAAAGAGGATAAATATAATCCTATGGTACATAAAGCCTAAATGGTGCTCCTAATAATTATAGCAACTCAGTTGTCAATCCCTCATGCCTCCCTATCATCACCTGAAGGGGCAAGTGATGCATTAGAAGCTAGCAAGATTTTCAAGAAAATAGAAAATAAGGGTCATTACTTGATGCCAGTGATGGTGGATCGATACCTATGGATGCAAGCATTCCCTGACTAAAGCATAACCCATGAATCACATCTGTAGCAAGGGCAAGATTAGTACATACACAATATAAAGTTTGGCAAAGTTTAGATGTCTTTTGCCATCAAAATCTGAGATATTGTCAGGAGGGACTCTAAAATCATCATTCGCCTAAAGAGAGAGAAGGTAAAAAAGGAGGGGTTTTCAGGCAAAGGAGAAGAGAAAAGAAAATGAATTTACTGACACTTAAAAATACTCACATATGATGAATGGCCAGTTGATGCAGGTGATGGAGGAGCCGATCTGACTGCCCTACCCTAATCTATATCAAGAGATTGACATACTAGCATTGGTGAAGGAAGAGATGCCCCTGGTTCTACATCCATGATAATAATGGGAAATGAGGAAATCGAGTCTCGAGATGGTGTATGCAAACTTGCCCCCAGACTCCCATCTACAGGCAAGCCTGCATGTGTTACTTGGCACCTCAGAGCAATAGTGGTGGTCATGTATAGGTTAAGGCACCTCCTACCTCAAGCTCAATCTAGGACCTGCATTACCCAAAAATGGTCGTCCATGACTTTATAAGAAGGGATAGGTCTCTTTCTGCTGGATCCAAAGTGAGCAAATTTGTGAGCCGGGGTCTTTTGTGCCTCTTGAGTCCTCTGTTGTTTCTACCCTTTACTACTTGTCGCTTGCTTTTCCTTACTATGTGAACCAAACTCATTTTGAAATAAGAACTTTGGATCAATGTGATAATATCCACCCATACTGTCAAACCACACTGTGGTGTAGAAATGAAGTACCTTGGCTTCACGCTTGATGTCGGGAATATAATGCTCCAAAATTGTCCTAAATATGAGTAAGGTGTAGCCAATAGCCTACTAGCTAGGCAAGACATAATGGTGATGAAGGAGTAGGAACATTCTCGGAAAAATCCTAATTATACTTGAACTACCGACCAAATCAATGAGGATTATAAAGCTCCGTAGCTAAATATTCTTTGGAATGAAGTGAAAGCATGTCATGCCTTAAAGAGATAATATACTCATAAGTTTCTGAAGATAAAGGGAGATGAGCTACTAACATGTTAGAATCATGAAGAGTAAAGGGAAAAGTTTGCCACTCAAAATTTTAGGAGTCCTGCACATGCATCCTATCCTCTCTGGGGGAGAAAGTAGAGGCAGTTGTGCCCATGACTCAAATCATCTCGGGGATAGAGACTAAATGTGACTAACATAACTCTTTGATTTCATCACAAGGCTCCAACTCAGTATACGTCCTCTTAAAGTGGGCATAAATCCAACATAGAGAAAATGACTGGAGAACCAAGTTGAAGAATCATCTGGTCCTGTGGGACTCTCTACTATCACTCTAAGATTAGCATATATCGAACTGAGCACTGTAGGGGCCAAAGCAACCCTCTGCCAATGCACCATCTTATAAGCCATTGCAAATATCTCGAAATAGATATACTATCTATTGTGTGGCATGACAAAGCAGTAAAGCCATAAACTAATAATGGCAATAAAATAAGTCTCGGGACCAAACTTTCGAAGGATGTCACCCATGTCACGCATAATGCAGTCAAATTTGGTTGGCTCATTTGTCAGGCTTCTCTCATAAAGGATCTCAATCTAATGGTTGAAATATCCCTCTTTTGATTATTTGAAAAGTGCACCACCAACTACTTATAAACTTTGAGGAGATCACACAAAGCATAACTAAAATCAAGGCCTACATGGTGGTCAGTAGGGACATACTAGTTATAGAAGTCCCCAAGGATAGGAATGCCAGCTAGTTGCCTTATGTCCAAAAAGGAAATACTAACCTTATCGTATGGAGTATGGAAGGTGTTAGTGGCATGATTCCATATCTTGATCACGCTAGGCAAAATCCCTGAGTCTCTAGCATATTGTCCCTTAGAAACTATGACTCCTCCTAGGACACTGAGTCCCACAAGCTAGGTTGAGAACTAAAATACTATATCATCAACTAACTCTGAATAACCATATAGAACTGGCACTATATCGATGAGAGGGAATGATCGCCCCCAAATAGGTGAGTGACCATTAAGAATGCGAAACCCCAATGTTTCTGAAGCTTCTTGCTATCTAAAATGCCCAACTGGTTCCAGTACGAAGCAACCACCTGCCCCATCAGCACCCACTTTTGATGTTTTTGGGGTTGGTATGCAATGGCTGTTTCGGCATTAGTCCTAAAGACTAGAAGAAAATGATGTAAAGCTAGACTACCTTCCTCCCCAATCCTCTCAATGACAAAAAGTTCCATGGTATCTTCCAAAAAAAATGTGAATCAGGCAAATAAGAAAGTAGGGGCAAGAGAAAAAAAGGGAGATACCATTATGAGGAATAAATACGTAAGCTTCCAATCAAACATATGTGGGGGTGGCAGTGGAAGCAAGGTGCTCATTCTTTTTTTCGCATCCACTCCCATCACCAAGAAAGCTCATGACGTGGATACGAAGGGGACACTTTATTTAAGTAAATTTTAAAATCCAACTCCAAATTAGAGTTAGATTTCTGATGAACCAAATTTAGATATTGGGCTGAGCCTAAATTAGGATCAAAAACTAAAATAAGATTTGGACCAAATTGGGACTAACAAATAAACTCCTAAAAATTTTTATTTGTAAATAAGTCTAAATTTCATTTAAAAAGGATCTTGAAAATTTCAGAATTTTATAAATATATCCTTCTTGCAAAGAAACCCTTGAAATTTATAAAATTATATTTTGGTCTATTTTTTTGAAAATTTGTGAACTCTTTAAAATTTTTTTATTTGCAAATAAGCATAAATTTCATTCAAAAAGGACCCTAAAAATTCTAAAATTTTACAAATATGTCTTTTTACAAAAAAGGCCCTAAAATTCTAGAATTTATAAATATATTTTTTATAAAAAATATCATAAAATTTATAAAATTATATTTTGGTCTAATTTTTTTAAAAAATTTATAAATAATTCCTTCAAAAACTTTTATTTATAAATAAGTCCAAATTTTATTAAAAAAACCCTAAACATTTTGAAATATATGATTTTTTGTAAAAATCACAAAATTTTGTAAATAACCCCTAAAATACATCATCTGAAGATAATATAAAATTTGGACATTCTCACCTGAAAAATAAATCTCAATCAAGTGATCACAACTGATCACAAAAAAAAAATGAAAATACAATTCAATAAAATATTACAATCATCGTCCAATCAAATTTGACAATTAAATCAATCAAAATTTGATTTTTAGTTTTCTCAGTTTGCTACGAAATCTTGTCAATGGCCTATAAATCAATGAGAGCCTGTAGAGAGGCAGAGGATACAACAAGAAAAGAGCATCAAAAGTTCAGAGAAGTTGGGATCGTAAAGTGAAAAACAAGATAATTCTCTTCCTTCTTCTTTCCTTCCTTCCCATGATTTTCTCTTCTGCTCTCTGCCCTTGTTTTTCTTTCCTTTCAAGATTCTCGACCTTTCATAGTCACTACTGCCCCTGTACACCTCGCCAGAGCCTCCCTCAATTTGCTTGAACACATCGAGTCTCACGCTAATACCGCAACGCCACTCCTCACCTCGAGCCATGTTGTGCTATTGTTGCACCACAAAACCCTAACACACCAACTTTTGCCAAGTGCCAGAGAAGCCCACTCCATGAGCCACCCTAGCCACGACCAAAGCCCACCAAAGAAGAGGAGGGCAGAGCTTCCCCGCCCCGCTGCAGAGAAGCCCGATTGGATCCAACCAAAAGAAAGTGCAGCAGGGCATCTCCCACCTCATGGCAACCATGGCCAGCCAGATTTGACCGTTTTTGACCAGATATGGCTAGAGAAAAGGAGGGCAGGGCTTCCTCACCTTGTCGCAAAGAAGCCTAGCTAGATCGGGCTGGGAGGCAACCAGATCTGGCCAAATGAAAGTGCGACGGCACGGGGAAAGTGCAGCAAGGCATCTCCCACCCCACCGTAGCCGAGTTATGAGGAGAAGCGAAGACTGGATCTGATCGAAGAAGGGGACTAGACCACTCCCAGCCTGGTTCGGAGGAGAATAAAAAAAAGAAGCAAGAAGGGGGCCAATGGTTTGGGAGAGAGAAGAAGAAGTATAAAAGAAAATAATAATAAAAAAGGAGTTGCCAAAAAAAGAAAGAATCGTTGGAGAGAACGAGGGAAGTAGCCGGTTGAAAGAAAAATATATTTAATATAAAAAAAGGTTGTGTCTTGCCTTAATTTTTGTGACTTTACTTTGATCACCACGGTTCCTCAAAGACGACAATGAAGACGATAGATCTCGTGACCTTGTCATAGTTACCCGTGGCCCCTCGAAGATGGCGGATCCTGTGGCCTGTGGCCTCACAGCGGCCACCCGTGGTACTTGAAGACGACGATGAAGATGGTAGACCATGTGATCTCGTTTCCACCACTCGCGGCCCCCTCGTAGACGACGAACCCCGTCACCTTGGTACAACCACCTGCAGTACCTTTAAGACAGCAATGAAGACGGTAATTCTCATCACATCCAAGCTAACCTTCGGACTCGTATCTAAACTAGTTTTCGGACTCACATCTAAGCTAACCTTTGGCTCATGTTCAGCCAACCTTTAGGCTCTCATCCATGTCAGCCTTCAAGCTAGCACATGGCCAACCTTGGGGCTTGTATTCAAGCCAACCTTCGGGCTCACACATAACTAGCCTTTAGGTTCACATCTTAGTCTTCGAGCTTGCACTCAGCCAGCCTTCAGACTCATACATAGCCAACCTTCGGGCATGCATTTCAGTTAGCCTTTGGGCTTGCACCTAGATAGCCTTTAGTCTCACATCTTAGCCAACCTTTGATCTTACACTTAGCCATCCTTAAGGCTCACACCTCAACTATCCTTCGAGCTTGCACTCAACCTAGCTTTTGAGCTCACACCTCAGCTAGCCTTCGAGCTCGCATCCAAATTAGCCTTCGGGCTCGCACCTAGCCAACCTTCGGGCTTGCATCCAAGCCAATTTTGAGCTCGTATATAGCTAACCTTTAGGTTTGCATCCAAGATAGCCTTCGGGCTCACATCTAAGCCAACTTTTGGGTTCAAACATAGCTAGCTTTCTGGATTTCATATTAGCCAGCCTTCAACTCGTACTCAACTAACCTTCGGGCTCGCACTTAGCCAGCCTTTGGGCTCACATTTTAGCCGGCCTTTGGGCTCAGACCTATCTAGCCTTCGAGCTCATATCTTAGCCAACCTTTGGGCTCGCACTTAGCTAGCCTTTAGACTCGCACTTTAGCCAGTCTTTGGATTCACACTCAAGTCAATCTTCGAGCTCACACCACAACCAATCTTCTGGCTCACATCCAAGTCAGCCATCAGGCTCGCATTTAGTCATTCTTTATGTTTGTACTTAGCCAACCTTTGGATACTCATCCAAGTCAACCTTCGAGCTTATACTTAGCCAACCTTCATATTTGCATCCAAGCCAACTTTCAGCCTCACATCTCAACTAGCCTTCAGGCTTGCATCTAAGCTAGCCTTCAAGCTCACACCCAAGGCAGCCTTTGAGCTTACATCTAAGCTAGCCTTCAGGCTTGCATCTAAGCCAGTCTTCAGGCTCACATCTTAGCTAGCTTTCAAGCTCTCATCTAAGCTAGCCTTTAGGCTCACATTTATCCACCATTTGAGCTCGCATCTAAGCCAGCCTTTGAGCTCACACCTAACTAGCCTTCGAACTCATATCTAAGCCAGCCTTTGGGCTCGCATTAAATCCAGTCTTCAGGCTCACACTTAATCAGTCTTTGGTCTCGCAACTAAGTTAGTCTTCGGGCTTGTGTCTAAGCTAGCCTTCAAGCTCACACTTAGCCAACCTTTGGGCATGCATCCAAGCCAGCCTTCGGGCTGACATTAGCTAGCCTTTGGGCTTGCACTTAGCCAACCTTTAGGCTCATATCTAATCAGCTTTCGGGCTCGCGCTTAGCTAGCCTTCGGCTTGCATCTTAACCATCATTTAAGATCACACTCAGTTAGCATTCAGGCTTACATTTTTGCCAGTCTTTGGGCTTACATCTGAGCTAGCCTTCAGACTCACACTCAGCCAGCCTTCAAACTCGCATCTCAGCCAACTTTTAGACTCGCACCTCAACTAGCATTTAGGTTTGCATCTAAACCAGGCTTCAGGTTCACACCTAGTTAGCCATCTTTTGAGCTCTCAAACTAAGCCCACGTTCATATTTGCATATTTTAAGTCAAGCTATGGGTTTGCTTAAAATTATCATAAACAACCAAGGGTTCTCAAATCAAATTATTTAACATGAAGTGACACAATCATATTAAAATTAAACTTAGCTCAAACAAATAGCTTAAATTGGTCAGAAAGATTAGGTTTAAGTTGGGTCAATTCATAATCAAGTTGAATCTAAATTGAACTAAGTTTAAATCAAATCCTGACTGGATCAAATCAAGTCCAAACTAAAAGGACAAACTCAAAATCAAACCAAAAGTTGGCTAGGCTAAGCCTGAATTAAAACTAAGTTGAGCTAAATTGACTTAAACTTGAGCAAAAAATATAGCATATCAGAACTCTATACAAATCTAACATAGGGTCAAACTCGACTCAAGCTGAATGAAATCAAACTCAGACTTGAATCACATTAGTCCTAATGGAGCTAGATAAGGTCAAATTGAGTCCTATTGGGAGTCTTGAAACTTCAGTAATACTCCAAAGATATAAACAAAGGGTGATGTCAACCCCCGACCTGAACAAGAGTTAGTTTGAATAGAACTAAATTAGGTCAAACTGTTGCTAGATATGGTACAAAAGCCTTTAACAATACTTTGAAGCTATAAAAGTATTGGCAATGCTTCAAATCAAATTGAACTAAGGTAGCCTTAAACTCACTTAGTTAAGCAGTCATAATGCCTTATTTAAAAGAAGTTAATCACCACCATGCTCAAAATTGTTAGTCACACTTTCAAACTATAGGCAACTTCATAAGTTGTTGGTGATGCTACCAAATAAAAAAAATTAATTGCCAACATGCTCAAAGCTGTCGACCACACTTCAAAGTTATACCCAATTCCATAAGCTATTGGTGACACTGGCAAATCAAAAAATTTAATCGCCAATATGCTCTAAGCTGTCGCCACGCTTCAAAACTATACCCAACTCCATAAGCTATTGGTAATGCTACCAAACTAAATAAGTTAATCACCAACATGCTCCAAGCTTTTGGGCATACTGAAGTAAAGAAGTAAAGAAGTTAATTACTAACACACTTAAAGCTATTGGTCACATTTTAAAGCTATACTTGACCCTCTAAGCCATCGGTGATGCTACCAAATCAATGAAGTCAACCAACAATGCGCTCAAAACTATTGGCTATACTTCAAGTTAGTTAACCCACAAGTAGTTGATGATGCACCCTTTCACACTAGTCAACTCCACAAGTAGTTGATGATGCATCCTTCAAAGCTAGCCAACCCCAGAAGTAGTTGGTGATGCATCTTCAAGCTGTACCCAATCTCATAAGCCATTGGTGATGTTACCCAAATCATGAAGTTATTGCGTATACCTTATTAGCTATGGAAACACTTCAAAGACCAATAAAGTATTGCCTACGTCTTACAGGCTATGGAAATACTTTAAAAAACTAATAATGTTATTGTTTATGCCTTATCAGCTATAGAAATACTTCAAAGACTAAGGAAGCATCACCTACGTCTTATCAACTATAGAAACACTTCAAAGACTAGCGAAGTATCAGCTATGCCTTATCGGCTATGGAAATACTTCAAAAGTAAAGAAGTTATTACCTACGCCTTATTAGTTATGGCAATACTTTCAAAACCAAAGAAGTTATTGTCTATATCTTATTAGTTATGAAAATACTTTAAAAACTAAGAAAGTTATTACCTACATCTTATTAGCTAATGGAAATACTTCAACCCAAATGAAGTTATTGTTAATGTCTTATTAGCTAACATAAATACTTCAAATTATGAAGTTATCACTGATACTTAAAGTCATCGAAAATATTTTAAACTTCTCTCATTCCCTTCTATGATTTGGGTCGGACATCACATGGTCCAACACAAGAGAAGCAGGGAAATAGCACACATTAAAGCTTCTCCTCCACCCTTTCTCATTCTCTTTTTTTATTTCTTTTATATTTTCTATAGTTAAAATTTATTATAAAGTGAGGACATATCCTTACTTAAGTCATGTATGATTGTTAAAATCAATCAAATGCTTTCTTTTTTTTCTGTTTCTATTTTATTAACTAAGTTTCTTACTTTACGAGGTTCTTGATAATTGTCAGAGTAATTAACAATAGAGACTTGCTTCTATTGGAAGTCATATTCCCACAATATCTTATGTGCACTAATTTGTGATTTGAAGTTACTCCTAGGGTCTTCGCTATCCCAGGTAGTCAATTTTGATCCCACAATATATAAACACTTTACCCCATAAATAATTATTTCAAACCATATATAAACACTTTACCCATGCATAATTATTTCAACATATATATAGACTCTAAATCCATATATAACCATTTCAACCCATATATAAATAGTTTACTTCAGAATAAATAGTTTATTCTATATATGATTATTTCAACCGTAATATAAACACCTCACCTGATATATAACAATGTATAAATAATTAAAATAATATGTATCACTTTGTTTGTAGAAAATCATATCCATATGATATATACAATATATTCTGAAATAATGAAAGATCTTCCATCTAAGCATCTTTTGCATGCAATAATAGGGAGGTCCCAAATACTGGAGAATGCTAAGAAGGATAGTGGAATGGAGCCAAAGAAGTTATTGTTGGAGAGGTCTGAGTAGGTGAGGTGGAGCACAAGGGAAGAAGGGAGAGGGTCAACGAGGAGGTTTTGGGAGAGGTCAAAGTAGGAGAAGTAAAGAGAAGGAAGAAGAATGAGGAGGAGGGAAGCGAAGGGAAGGGAGAAAGAGATGGAATTGAAGGAGAGGAAGAGAGAGGAGAGAGAAGGGAAGCAACAGAGAGAGGAAGGGAAGGGCCAAAGAGAGAGAGCTTGGCTTGGAGGAGAAGGTGGAGCTCTTTGGATGGGGAGGAGAAGAAGGATAGGAAAGGAAGAGGAAGACCTTGGCTTGGAGGAGGAGGTGAAACCCTTTAGATGGGGAGGAGGAGGAGAAGAGGGAAGGGGAGGGAGAGCTTGATTTGAAGGAGGAGGTGGAGTTCTTTGGATAGGGAGGAGGAGGAGGAGGAGCATAGTGGTGGTGGTGGCATTGGTGGTGCTGCGTGGTGGTGGTGGTAGATGTGTTGGACAAAGAGGAGAGGAAAGGAGGAGGAGGAGGAGGAGGAGGAGAAGCATGGTGGTGGTGTTTATGGCACTGCTACTGCTACATAGCCTTGGTGATGCAACGAGTGCGAGAAGGAGGAGAGGGAAGGAGGAGGTAGAAGAAGAAGGAAGAGGAGGATCATAGTGGTGGTGGTGGTGGTGGTGCGATAGGTGCTACGAGGAGATCGAAGGAGGAGGAAGAAGAACAAGGAGGAGGAGGAGAAGAATGGTGGTGGTGGTGTTGCATAGTTTTTGTGGTACAATGGATGCAAGAAGGAGAAGAGGAAAGGAGGAAGAAGGATGATAAGGAGAAGGAGCATAGTGGTGGTGGTGGCAGTGGTGAGACAAGCGTGACAAAAAGGAGAGAGAAGGAAGAGGAAAAAAGAGAAGGAGGAGGAGGAGCACAATGGTGGTGGTGGTGGTATTGTATAGTGGTGATGGTATGATGATGTGATAAGGAGGGAGGGAAGGTGGAAGAAGAAGTAGGAGGAGGATGGTGTAGCATGTGCATAGGGCAGTGAGGTAATTTTTTTAGGGAATAGATGCACTAACGGACTGTAAGGAGGGGCTGATTGGCAATTATCAAATTGGGATGGGTTATTTAGGAAATTCAAAAAATTTTAGGAGTTTATTCGTAATTTTTCCTTATTTTTTTAGAATTCCCTTTTTTCTCTCATTTGCATTGTGAATCTTGCTAGACTAGGGTAATATGTTTTAGTTCGAGTCTTTGAGTATTTTGTTTGGATTTCAAATTACTTCTTTGTGAACTATTTGTGTTGTTGTCATCCATAGTGACCTAGTTAAGATATCAACTAGAGTTGTTCTTGTTTTTATGTGTTATATTGTTGTTCTTTTCTAGGTCTTTTTGGGTTTTAAGGCTATGCTAGCATTGTTATATTTTGCCAAGTTTTTTATATTAAATTTTGCATGACATGGGGTTTAGAAGCATGACATATGCAGTTGTCATTATGCACATCTAGTAACAATAACATTTGGAATGGCGTTTAGGTGGACATTTATACACATTTGTGTTTGTTAACTTCATTCTTTAAGTTAGTTGTAAGGTATATGATTACACATGCATTATTTTTAAAGTCGACCTTTATTTCCATAGTTGTTTATATTTAGCAAGTGATGTAATATGTTTTGAAAATGTAATGTTAGCAGTTAAAATTAGGTATATATTTTAATTTTTTTATGGTTAAATCATCATTATTCTAAGTTTAAAAAATTATTATGATGAATTTAGATAACTTCCCCATGGCACGTATAAGTCAGATTGCGTACTACGTCAACTATCATTATTACTTGTGCAATATGAAGAAAATGATGGATAAACTATGACTTGATATGACAAAAAACCACTAGAGGTTTGTTCCTAAAACCCCGTTCCCAAGACACGTCCACATGCCTATGAGAGAGAATGATAGGTACATGCTGGATGAACTAATGTAGAGATATGAACAAATGGGTAAAGTATTCATGTTGGCCGAGAAGGTGATTTAGTTTAGAGCTGAAAATGTTGCTTTGATGCTAGCCTATACCTTGGTAGATGCAAGGTAATTATTCTAATAAATGGTCTTGCGATACTAATTTGAATAGACATCTGTTTCTAGTAGATTAGAAGAGAAGCATAGTGTAAGACACACCTACTGAGCTTGTGCGGATGCACACCATGGCGAGCAAAGAAGATATTGTTAGATGTCTTGTTGTGTATATCCAAGTTTTTGTTTTTTTTATCCTCCACTATACTAGAAGTTAGTTAGTGAATTTTTAATTATGCTAAGAATTTAGGGGTTTAAAGATGTATTCTAGAGCATGTGCTACATATGACTTTCTAATAGAGAACTTTGCTTTGGTTTCTAGATAATTGACTACATCAGAGAATGACAAAGGAAATTTTGTGGCTATATAAAGGGAGTGTCTCCCATATTGGCCTTTTGGTTTAAAATTGCATATTTGAAGGACAAAGACCATTATAAAGTATGCCCTAAAATTCTAGGGTATGGAGGAAAATTTGATAAGTACCATGCAGTAGCTAGCGCAAAGGAGAGAATTACCCAATTGAAAAAACATCGGTTTCATTGTTATGTAATTCATATTGTATTTATGAATGTCTTTCAGTACATTTAGTTTTATGTTGTTATGCATGTTTATGTATATGAAGTAGATATAACATTTATTGTTATGAATAAGTTCTTTACATATTGTTTAATGCCTCTATTATCATCTTAATACAATAATATTAACATGTAGATTCATCTATTGGTGTCTTTTAAGACAGAAAAAAAGGTCCTTTTCAGTATTGCACCCTTCCCCTTCTGCATTCTTGTGGGGTAGGATTTTATAACAGACACATTTTTGTCAAGTGTAAGTACCACACCCAAAGTTGACAATATTGTTGGTCCAACTCTCGGTAAAGGAATGGAGAGGAGTATGACCCTTATGGAGCAACTAAACAAGAATGTTCAACTTTTGTGTAAGGAGGTCCAGAAATTATCACATGGAGTGGATGTCCTCGAATATTGGTTGAATGAGCATCATACCAACGACGGTGAGAATGATAGGGGAGTTTCTCCGCAACCTACTCCACTCGAGATGAGGGAGGAAATAGATAAAATTCCAATGGAGAGAATTATCTCCCCAACTTGAAGGTCCTCTTGAAGGAGAAGAAAATTAGAAGAGGATATTGTCTCATATAATATAAGTTAAACAAGATTAGTAAGTTTGTTCTTATGTACGTACCCTTTAATTTATGTCCATCACTACTTTATCTTATGTACTATAAAGAGTGTAGATCTCTATTTCTCTGTTATGGAACAAATTATGCTCTTTTTAGGTTTGCTTAATATGTGTATCATTCTGCATTAGTATTCATGTAGGTTTGTTTGCATTATGCATTAAAGATAGGAGATTGAATGCAACTGCTCTACAATACTTTGATTATTGATGTTGGATGTAATTCATTTATCACAAGTATTCATCTTGCTTTAGTTGCAGGTAATTCACCAAAATTATTAATGTTTACCAGAAGGGAAGTTAGCGGGAAGCAATCAGAAGATGACGTCAGAGGCACTCAATCAAGATGATGGTTTCATCCCTCTAAGGTCAAGGTGGAAATAACTAAGCAGTCAAAGGTTGCAAATGTTAGTAGCGATACTTCTGCCAAAGTCCTTAACGGATCAAATTTAGGAAAGCATTTTCCAATTTGGGAAATTGATGGCAAAGACAAAGAGTAAAGTCCCTGAGGGTATTGCATCCCTGAGGAGTTCTTTGGACACTCAAATCCTAACTATTGAGAATATAATATAATGATTTTGTCATACACATAAGGATACTAGCTAAGGATATTGGCAGTTCAATTATTATGGATGATGAGATGTACACTAATGCTAGCCTACAAGTTGCTTTCAATATTAGAGATCCCCACATATTAACATAATGCTGCTAGATTGACAAAAACTCATCAATGGCTTTTTACATATTTTGGTTGATCAGTATGTAATTGTCACTTATTTTAATATTATTATATTCTATATTTTGACATAACCCTCATAGTACTTGCATTTATGTTTTTTCATTGCCAAGTTCACTTCCTTGTCATGTGGCGTGTAGATTGGATTTCTATAACATTCAAGAATATGCATTTAATGCTATATGTGAATGTGACATTTTGCATTTACTTCATGCTTTAATGTCGATCTTGTATACTTTAACTATAATCTAATTTGGAGTGAATTTGTTTCCAATCTATCCAACTCACCAGTTTTAGATTTGGGAAAATATCTCTATGTTTGTCGACTGACAATTTGGCAACTCTTATTTGTGTAAATGATCTCAATGGATGTAGTTGATATGTACATCTTCCTTTTCTGTAAGGTTGCAAAACAAGTTAAGGATGGAAGCTTTCAAAAGTTTTTCTTTGTTCCATCGATATTTCGCTCCATTTGGAAGGAGATAGTGGAGAAAAATGTATGGAGATTTTTTTTACTATGATTGGGGGCATGTAAAAATTATTTTTATGCTGCTCATGGAACACGAGCATTGCATCTGTTGGACCTATTGAATAAAAAATATTTCTACATTATAACTCTTTGCCAAACAGAGGGAAGCACCCAATGGTAGCTTAAAGAGTAGTAAGTAAATTAGGAAATAAATTCTTCACTTATGTTAAATGCTTGTAGGTTGAGCAAAATTATTCACAAGTGAAACTCATTTCATCTTTGCAGCAAAAAATACTTGAGGAGAATATTTTTGTAAAATTTGGTTACAAGGGGTCGATTCACTAGAAGTTTGGAATATATTACTGATGCTCCATAACAAGGTAAAGAGTAAGTTTTCATACTAGAATTGTTTATATTTTGGATTCTTTCCCTTTTTTTTGCTTTGGATTTGTCTTATAAAAATTGTCTTGGAACATTCTAGCTCACTCGATTGTGCTATTTATATGATGCAGGTAGTTTATCTTATTGTGGTGAACTAGGTGGTCAAGTAACAATCAAATGATATTGTGGGATTGATTTTGGTAGTCTAAAATAGCAGAAACCCCAGGAGTAATCTTGAATCATAAATGAGAATTTGTTTTAATTTGAAGTAGGTTACCAAGTGTTTTGAAAATATTGACTTCTAAAAGGTGCAAACCCTTATTGTTAATTACCCTAATAATTATCAAAAATCTTTTAAAGTAAGAAATCTAGCTAATAAAATAGACACAAAAAAGAAAAGAAAAAAAAATATGTGATTGATTTTAAGAGATGATACATGCTTTAAGTAAGGATATACCCTCACTTTATAATAAATTTCAATGTGAAATTATGGAAAGCATGAAATAAATAAAGAAAAAAAAGAGTGAAGAAGAAGTTTTGATGTGTATTGGTCCCCATTTCCCTTTGCTAGATCATGTGACATTTGATCCAAATTGACTCGATCTTTGGCAAGTATTGATGGCATCGTTTGATGAGATGTGAAATGGAATAGGAGAAATTCAAAGTGTTCTCATTAGTTTTGAGCATTGACGATAACTTCATTTGGTTTAGTGACATCACTAACAGCTTATAAGGTTGGGTATAACTTTGAAAATTGGATTATCAACTACTTTTGGAGTTGACTAGATTAAGGGGGTGTGTCATCAACTACTTTTAGGATTGACTGGCTTGAGGGGTGTGCTGTCAACTGCTTCTGGGATTAACTAACTTGAAGGGCGCACAACCAACTAATTTTGGGATTGACTAGCTTAAAGTATGTGTCATCAACTGCTTCAAAGGTTGACTAGCTTGAGGGACCATGTCATCAACTGCTTCAAAGGTTGACTAGCTTAAGGGGCTACATCATCAACTGCTTGTAGGTGTTGATTGGCTTGAGGACTACATCATCAACTGCTTGTGAGGTTAAGTAGCTCGAGGGTTGCATCATCAATTACTTGTGGGGTTGACTAGCTTTAAAAATGAGTCATCAACTGCTTCTAAGGGTTGACTAGCTTGAGGACTGTATCGTCAACTGCTTGTGAAGTTGACTAGCTTTGAGGGCTACATCATTAATTACTTGTGAGGTTCACCAACTAGAGGGCTACGTCATCAACTACTTATGGGGTTGATTTGCTTTAAGGGTGAATTGTCAATAGGGGTTGACTAGCTTGAGGATTGCATTATTAACTGCTTGTGAGGTTGACAAACTTGAAGCGTAGCCAACAATTTTGAGCTTGTTGGTATTTAATTTTTTTAATTTAGTAGCATCACCAATGGCTTAGAAGGTTGGGTATAGCTTTGAAGTGTGGCTAACATAGTTTTGTGTAGAACACCTAGCGGAACTCAGTTTAACTTAGTTTAATTCTACTCAAACTAGTTTTGGTTCAGGTCGGGTGGTAATATTAGCCATTGTTCATGGCCTTGGAGTATTACTGAGGGTTCAATCTTGTAGGACTCAATTTAAACCTCATTAGCTTTGTCTGGACTAATATAGTTTGGGTTTGAGTTCATTTTGGATCAGTTCAACACTCAACATTGATGTGAGTCCGAATTGATGTAACTCGATATCTAAAATTCGATTGAATTGAGATTCACTAACTCCTTCTTGGAAGATAGTGATATATTCTAAACCCTTGGTGATTGGGTTTATATTGGCGCTTTATAGCATGACCAGGAGAATTATGTGAGACATTAAAGTCACTGAATATTTAGTAATAAATTCAATCCACCAAGCTTAGCATTAATCTTTAGAAGAATATTTATCAGATATTGATCATTGACTTTAGTTAGAGTAGTACTAATTCTGATTTGAAATTGATTCGATTCAATTCGACATTTAGGGTTCAAGTTTGACTTCATTTAGCTCGAGTCGAGTTTGATCTTGTGTTGGACCTTTATTGAGTTTAGGCCTACTGGACTTTAGCTCAAGTTCAAGTCAATTTAATTCGACTTGATTTTGGTTCAGGCTTAGCTTGGCTTGGTTCTAGTTTGACATTGAGCTTAATTCAATATTGATTTAACTTAATTTTGAATAAACTTAACTTGAACCTGATTAGGGTTGAGTCTAAAGTTAATTGATTTGGATTAACTCAACCTGCACTTTGAGTCCAACTCAATTTGAATTTTAGTCTATTTGTTTGATCAATTTAAATTTATTTGAGTCAACTTGGGCTTTATCTATTTGTTTTGGTTGAGTTCAATTTTAATGTAATTGAGTCACTTCACATTAATCAATTTGGTTTGAGAGTCCTTGACTATTTATGATAATTTTAGGTAGATTTATGGCTTGACTTTAAATGTGCAAATCTAAAGGAGCTCAGCTCATGAGATCTAAAATTGGCTTAGAAGCATAAGCCTGAGGGTTGATTTGGTACGAGTCTAAAGGATGGCCTAAATGCAAACATGAAGACTAGCTAAGATGCGAGCCTAAAGGTTGGCTGAGTGTGAGCATGAATGTTGGCTTGGATGTGAGCTTTAAGGTTGGCTGATATATGAGCCTAAAAGATGACTGGATGTGAGCCCAAAGGTTGGCAAAGTGTGAGTTCGAAGGTTGACTTAAATGCTAGTCCAAAGGCTAACTAAGTGTGAGCCCAAAGGTAGGCTAAGTGTGAGCCCAAAAGCTGGTTGAGGTGTGAGCCAAAAGACTGGCTAAGTGTGAGTCCTAAGATTGGCTTGAATGCAAGCTTGAAAACTGACTAAGTGCAAGTTTGAAGGCTAGCTTGAATGCAATGCCGAAGATTGGCTGAGTGTGAGTTCGAAGGCCATCTTATATGAGAATCTAAAAACTGGTTGAGTGTGAATCCGAAGGCTGGCTGAAATGCGAGCTAAAAAGCTGGTTTGGATGTGAGCTCGAAGGCTAGCTGAGATGTGAGCTTGAAGGTTGGCTGAGATGCGAGCTTGGAGGCTAGCTGGATGTAAACTTGAAAGCTAGCTTGGCGTGACGAGGATTCGCCATCTTCAAGAAAAGAGCCATGGGTGGTTGCAACAATGTCGAGAATTCGCCATCTTTGAGAGACTGAGGGTGGCCACAACAGTGTCAAAGGTTCATCGTCTTCGAGAGACCATGGGTAACCACAGTAGTGTTAAAGGTTCGTCATCTTCGAGGAAACATAGGTGACCGTAGCAGTATCAAAAGTTTTCAATTTTCAAGGGAACCGCAGGTGATTGTAGTGTTGGCGAAGTTCCACCATCATATGAGACTATGGGTAATTGCAATAGTATTGATGGAGTTTCACCATCATATGAGGGGTCGTGGGTGATTGCATCAATATTACAAATTTATCATCTTCGAAGGACTACAGATGATCACAGTAATGTTAATAAAATTTTGTCAATATACTAAAAACCGTAAGTAACAACAATAATGATAATATAAAAATCGAAATAAGAGAATTTCTTTTTTTTTATACTTTTTTTTTTCAAAAAGATTTGTTTCATCTTCTCACTGCATGCTCCTTTCTTACAGCTTACGTGCACTCCCTTTTTTTAAGGAAAAATTACCTACAACCTTTTGTAATTAGCCCTAATTACCTACAACCCCCGTAATTTCTGGAATTACCCACACCTCCTACTTTTCAAAATATTTACCTACACCCCCTGATTATTATTTAATCAAAATTTTTTCAAAATATTTCGATTTTACCGTCGGTTATTTTTACAATTAAACCCTTAAAAACTTATTTTTTTATTATTTAACACCCCAAAATTCAGATTTTTGCAAATAACACCCCGAAATTATTCTGATTTACAGAAAAGTCCCTGAAATTATTGCGATAACGGCGAGGTTGGCGGCGCGCGGGCAGTGACGCCGGAGGTTGGTGGCAGGAGCGTAGGCCCGAGGCCGGTGCGCGGGAGCGGACAGCGGAGGCCGGCGAGCGAGGGCGGAAGCAAGATGCCGAGGCCGACGTGCTGGCGTGCCGGCATGCTGGCGCGAATGGCCAAGGCCGAGGCTGGTGCGCCGACGCGCTGGCACGCGGGCGCGAACGGCCAAGACCGAGGTCGTTCGCCCTTGCGTGCCGAGGCCGAGGCCGTTTGGGGGCAAAGGCCGAGGCTGGTGTGCCAGCGCGCCGGCATGAGGGCGTGGACGGCCTCGGCCTCAGCACGAGGGATGGAGGCCAAGGCCGGCGTGCCGGCATGCAGGCACGGACGGCCAAGGCCGAGGCCGTCCCTTGCATTATTAACTGCTTGTGAGGTTAACTAACTTGAAACGTAGCCAACAACTTTGAACTTGTTGGTATTTAATTTTTTTAATTTAGTAGCATCACCAATGGCTTAGGAGATTGGGTATAGCTTTGAAGTGTGGCCAACATAGTTTTATGTAGAACACCTAGCAGAACTCAGTTTAACTTAGTTTAATTCTACTCAAACTAGTTTTGGTTCAGGTCGGGTGGTAATATTAGCCATTGTTCATGGCTTTAGAGTATTATTGAGGGTTCAATCCTATAGGACTCAATTTAAACCTCATTAGCTTCGTCTGGACTAATATAGTTTGGGTTTGAGTTCAGTTTGGATCAATTCAACACTCAACATCGATATGAGTCCAAATTGATTTAACTTGATATCTAAAATTTGATTAAATTGAGATTCACTAACTCCTTCTTGGAAGATAGTGATATATTCTAAACCCTTGGTGATTGGGTTTATATTGACGCTTTATAGCATGATCAGGAGAATTATGTGAGACATTAAAGTCACTGAATATTCAGTAATAAATTCAATCTACCAAACTTAGCAAAGAATATTTATCATATACTAATCATTGACTTTAGTTGGTGTAGTACTAATTCTGATTTGAATTTGATTCGATTTAGTTCGATATTTAAGGTTCAAGTTTGACTTCATTTAGCTCTAGTCGAGTTCGATCTTGTATTGGATCTTTATTGAGTTTAGGTCTACTGAACTTTAACTCAAGTTCAAGTTAATTTAATTCAATTTGATTTTGATTCCGGCTTAACTTGACTTAGATTCTAGTTTTACATTAAGTTTAATCCAAGATTAATTTAACTTAATTTTAAATTAACCTAACTTGAATTAAAAAAATAATTACCTTCCCCTCTTTCCCCGTGAGCTGCGACAGTCCTTTTCTTTTATTTTTTGCTTTCCTACCTTCCCAACCAACCTTTTCCCCGTGCTTTTCTTGTCTCTCTGTCTCCTGAGCTCATCTCTGCATCGATGGCGAACCGGCAGCTGGAGTGGTTGCGGGCTTGGGCGGCTACGGTAAAGGGCGGCTCAGGGCGCAGCCGAAGCAGGCGTGCACGAGGAGGCGGCAGCTACAGTGCGGCACAGGGCTAGGCTGGCGGATCTGGCGGCAGAGAGGACGTCTTTGGTGAGCGGCTGACAAATCAGTGGGTGGTGGCGTTGGCAGAGGTGGTCCGAGGCGGCGACGGAAGCCACCGGTGGTCAGCTTGGCAGGCAGGGGTTCGACATAGGGGAAAGGGCGGCCGGGAGGCCGGGTTGAAGGCGTAGGTCAAGCGGGCTAGGGCTGGTGCAGGCAGTGCTGACCGACGGGATGCAGAGCTACTGGCAGGGTGCAGGGCTTCACCGAGAACCAGGAGAACCAGAGGGAGAAGAGGATGGTCAGTAAAAGAAGAAAGAAAGGTAAGAAGATTGCCCTTTTTTCTGCTTCCAATCCCAAGCTATCTTTCGATAGTCTCTTCTCGATGGATCTCTTTGATCTCTTCTTCCCTCCATCTATATTCTGATTTTTGTGTCCACCCCGCACTTGCAAGTTCTCACTAATTTATAAGCCTCCAAGCGACCAGCAAACGTTTATGATTGTAATGGATATTTCTGATCGGGAGCATCTTAAAAACATGTTAGATTAGATTGATAATTAAATTGTATACCAAAATTATTTTAACTTAATTGGAATGTAATTTCTTGGATTGAGATTTATTGGTTTGACGAATAAATTCTAAATTTTGTATAATTTCTGAATATTAAATTTTCAGAGGATTATTTGTAAGTGTTTTTTAAAAATTTGGATTAAAATATAATTTTATAAATTTCAATGTTTTTTTTATAAGAAAGATATATATGTATAAATTCTAAAATTTTTAGAGTCCTTTTTTAATAAAATTTGGATTTTTATAAATAAAAATTTCAAAAGGCTTATTTGTAAAAGTCAGAAATTTTAGGAGTTTATTCACAAAAGTTAGAAATTTAAAGAATTTATTCATAAATATAAAATTTTGAGAGGTTTATTCATCAATTCTACATTTTAGGGGGATCAATTTGAAATTTCAAAATTTTTAAAAATTTCTTTACAAAATTTTTATTTTAGAAATTTATTCATAAGAAAAGTCGATCAGGGAATCATTTGTAAAAAAAATATATTTGATGCAGAAACTTATTTGTAAGATTTTGCAATTTTTGTTCTAGTCTAAATATTTGATGAATTTTGAATTCAATTTTGGTTTAAATATCTGGCATAATTAACTTATTTTGATTTAAGTCCAAATTTTTCAATAATTCAAATGCAAATCAAATCTAATTTTTGATCGAATTTGATTACGATCTCAGTTCAATTAAGGTCCACATTTTGAATCATAATATTATTATATTTAATTCTATATTTTAATTAAATTTAATTTTTAGTCAAAATTAATTCAAACATATATTTTCATTTCTTAAAAAGAGTATGTAAAAGAGATCTTCGAAAAGTTCATCAACACTCCTCTGCAAACTAATCTAAAGTTAAATAAACTAGAAGAAGAAAAGCTAGTGGAGCCAACTTTCTTTAAAAATTTGGTTGGAAGCCTAAGGTACTTAACTTTAACAAGATCTAATATTGTCTATATTGTTTGTCTTATTAGTAAATATATGAAAATATTAAAGAAATCACATTGGTTAATTGCAAAGAGAATCTTAAGGATATTAAATATGTCTTACATCTTGATCTTTTCTTTTGTTATAATGAAGAAGCAAAGTTGACCAAATACTAAAATAGTGATTAAGAAGGTGACCAAGATTAAAGGAAAAATATTATTGGATATATTTTTTTTTTGAACTCTACTATATTTTCTTGGAACTAAAAAAAACATGGTGGCATTATCCATGTGTGAAGCAAAGTATATTGAAATAACAACTTGTGTTTTTAAAACAATTTGATTGAAGAATCTATTGAAGGAATTGTATCATCCACAAGAAAATGCAAGCATCATATATGTTGATATTATACCAACCATCAAATTTGCAAAGAATCTACTACAATATAGAAAGAGTAAATATATTAACTACAATATAGAAAGAGTGAATATATTAACACTCACTATTACTTTTTATGTGAACATATCAAATTAGGAACAATTATCCTCGAATATTGTGACAATAAAATAAACGGTATATATCTTCACTAAGACTACCTACAAATATATTCACAAAAATCATGTGATTGCATTTGGATTGATAATATTTTAGATTTGATGGGGTATGTTAACGAAACAAACCTAAAATTAGCTTATAACTTAACTTAGAAGTGGCTAATTACTTTCTAGAAGGTGATTAAAAAACAATAGTTTTTTTCAATATATCCCTGAAAAACTATCTAATTTTTTATATGCCCTTGTAAAAATACAATTTTCGATATACCCTTGAAAGCATTTTGAGAGGGATATGGAAGAAAATTTTTAACTTTTTTAGGAATATATAGGATATAATCCAAGAATATCTATAAAAGATTTTATTTTTTTGAGATTTATAGGATATTACAACCTTTATAGAAATATAAAAAAATTAAGTCTTTTCAAGGATATTGAAAAAAAATCCAAAAATAATTACCTTCTAGAGAGTAATTAGGTGAAATTTAAAAATCAGATAATAAAAAATATAGATAAGATAAAAATATATGATTAAATTAAAATAAATAATTTGATGTAATTGTAGTTGATTGGTGTTATAAAAAATTTGGGTCCCAAAAACATATAAGCGCTTAAGTATTTGAGGCAGGAAGTTGAAAGAAAAAATTGTTGTAATTTATAATATTATTTGTTGATTAGGTTCATAATTTCAGCAGAGACGGCGGTCACACGTGCTTTAAGTCCTAACCCCAGTTAGTCAGCACGGAGAACATGAAGAACGAAAGAAGAGAGAGCTTATAAATCAATATCGAGTAGAATAAGGGAGGGTAGGTTAGTCATTTTATTGTATAAAACCGCTCGGTAATCGGTTGGTTCAAAAAATATTCGAAGATATTCTTCGAATATTCCTCTTCGGTGAGATTCTGGTGAGGAAAGGTGCTTACGTGCAAATTGTAAAAATAGACATGTTCGTTCAAATATCAAAAAAATAAGGAGTTATACGGAATATTGTATAAAAAATAAGGCTTCTATATAACAGTTTTTAATAAACAAACACTTTTTTTTATTACGAATTTATGAAAAATAACTTATTTTATTACTATTTGTAAAAAAATTACTTATTTTATAATATAAATTTATAAAAAATCATCTTTAGTAACATATTAAAAAAATATTTTATTTTTTAATTTAATTTTATCAATTAAAATTAATATAAAAATCTAAATTATCCCCATTTAATTTTAAAAAAATAATTATTAAATTAATATAAAAAATAAGTTATTTTACTTGAAGAATCGATTGTTCAATTTTATAAAATTAAAAATTAAAAATCCAATTTTGTTATATCAGTTATCTAATAATTAAGAATTGATTATCTAAAATAAAACTGAATAAAAATAATTTAATCTTTTATATTAATTTAATTAATAAAATTAAAATAAAATGAAATATTTTTTAATTTTTTAATTAAAATAATTGTTTATAAATCTATAATAACTTAGGTGAGCATTTGTTAAAAATTTTATGTATAATAACGATCTTTACACGCATTTTACCCTTTCATGTAGCGGGAGTGGTGGCTGAGCAAATCCTACTTCTTTGCGTAAGACAAGATCTTACTCGTCCATCACACTTCAAGATCTGTGATCTATATTCTATAGATATCAAACATATCTCAAGGCAAAATGACGACAGAGATCTTTTCTCACGAATCTTGCGCCCCGTCCCGTCGTCTACGATCTGATCCGACGTAATCTCTCCATCTAAAACGGGTCAAGCAGCAAACGGGAGGCATTTCGGTACATTTTCTCAAAGACAGTGGCATTTCAAAACGATCAAGCCCTACAAATTCTCTTCCTCCGTCCCCGTCCAGATCTAGATCCATTTCGACCAGAGAGAGAGCTCATCAATGGCGTCATTCTGGAGAGGTATAGGAGGAGGCTATGGCCACGCCCCCGCCGGCGATGACGAGGTGGACGACTTCGACAAGTACGATCCAACGCCCTACGGTGGCGGCTACGACATCCATCTCACCTTCGGCCGCCCGCTGGAGCCATCCGAGGAGATATGCTATCCGATCTCCTCCGCCGAGGGCTCCTCCATCGACTACGAGAGGCCTCACTTCTCCTCCGGTTCCACCCCCTCCATCTACATGGCCGAGTATGACTATGGCGAGCGCTACGGTCACTTCGACCGCCCCAAGTCCCGCCCCCAGGCCCAGCCATCCTATGGCTTCCATCCTCAGCAGGAGATGGTGGAAGGAGGAGGAGGGTTGAGTTATGGAGGGGGACGGCAGCCTCATCCTCTGCCGGTGTATGGGTTCGAATCGGACTATAGTGGAGGACGGACGGATCATGGATATGGTGGCGGCCTGACTGGGTACGGATTACAGCAGCAAGGATATGGATCGGATGGATATGATGGCATACGGACTGAGTACGGATCGGAGCAGCAAAGGTATGGATCAGGGGGATACGGTGGGGGGCGAAGTGAGTGCGGCTTAGAGCAGCAAAGGTTTGGGTCAGGAGAATATGGCGGAGGTCGGAGTGAGTACGGATACGAGCAGCAAGGTTATGGGTATGGACGAGATGAGCCAAAGAGATATGGAGGAGAGGAAGGAGGATATGGAGGTAGTAAGTACAATAGTGGAGGTGGTGATGGGGAGTATGGATACGGTGGGGGTGAATACCAGCGGAGTGAGGAAGGTTGCGGTGGTGGTGGGGGCGGCTTCAGACGGGCCTCCTCCAAGTTCGAATATGGAGAGGAAAGTAGATTTGAGAAACCCAGCTATGTTGGGGAGGAGGCCAGTGGGTACAGCAAGTCTAGCTACTATGGCCAGCAGGTGACTAGTTTTTTCTTTTCCTTATTGTGATAATATCATAATGCTTTTGAAGCCAGTATATTGTGGGTGGATATTCATTCTATTTTGATCTCTTTAAATAGGTGATCTTTGTATTTAATTGCACATGTGGGTGGGGAGGATATTAGGAAAAACACATCCAGTGTATCTTTGTGTTCCTTTGCATATACCACAAAAAATACTACCATAGTTCTCGCATTTGCTAAAATTTATTAGTTTTTTGTTATCCATCCTTCATTACGGATCATTTTCAAAGTTTGTGATTGCAAATATTTTTAAATCTGAGTAAGATTTTATCAGACATTTAGATGGATAATGTAACTTAATGAGACTGGTGATTTAGACCGTTAGAAGATGATGATTGATTTCTCTAGTATGTTTGGAGATGTGAAAGTGTGCATCTTTAACACAATGTTAAGTTCACGATATTAGTTGCACTTTGCATAAGGCATCTAAATGTGTGTAATGTTATACGAGCAAGTGGTTACGGATTTCCTATCAAACTAAGTAACTTAGGACACTAAAATAACACAAATATACTAAGTACTGATAATAGTACAGTTCTCAACTCAATTTTTAGAAATCCTAACTATAATTCATGGTAGGAATTACTGTCTTAAATGGTCTTATATATGGCACTGGGTTTTGCTGTATAATGACATCTATTGTGTTTTGATTACAAAGAAAGCCTATTATATACTTGTTTTGCTATTTAGATAGTTTATTGATCTTTTCTAGCATTTTTTTCTATTAAAGAGAATGATTATAATGTTTAGAGTATTGTTTTGTCTTAATAATTATAGGTTTAAATATGACTCATGAGAAAAGGAAGTATTAGGAATGTGTTTTTAACTTACTATAATACAGAATTGTTTCTCTAAAAACTTCTTCTACAATACATAATGATATGATAGTCTAAGCATGGATATGTTAATATCTTTCTATTTCCAAGTGGCAGTTTTGGTGACTGCTTATTCTTAATTTTTAATTTACTTCTTTATTTCTCTTTGACTCTTCTATTTGTATTTGTTGATAGGATAATGACTTTGATGTGGAAAAGAGGCATCATCATCGTAAGCAACACTACCACCGCAAAAGCCATGATGATGAGTAAGTTATTACCTAACATTATTATAATGGTAGTGTTGTTGGTTTATTTTCCCATAGAACTATTATTATCTAAATAAGTGGGGATCAGTGTTCTCCTTATTATGCGTGGCTATGGTCTTGTCAAATGAGCGTTATGAGTGAATCATCCTTTCATTTGGATAATTTTCTTAAAATATTTAAAACTTTACTATGATTGAATATGCTTAGAAAAATACTTCTTTATTTGACTCTACTTATTCCATAGGTCCGAAACCTAGATTCTATATATTTGTTAAGTTTGCTATATCTAAGAATATTGTGCTATATTTGATTGCATAAAAATGGGATAATATTTGTCTAATTTATTGTGTTAGTGGGAGAATCTAGTAAGGAATATGATTAATAGTGAATGGTGGTGGTTTTATAAGAGAAATTTGGGTTCTATAAAGTTGAATTGAGCTAAGACATTATTGAGAGCTAATTAGCACTTTTTTTTTAATGATGCGTGTTCATTATATTTATTGACCTATTTTTAGCTAATAGCAAGGTTTTACGTTTCGATCGAAACGGTTCGGTTTCAGTCGGTCCCGAACCGAAACCCTAATTTGGGTTTGCTTAAGGTTTACTGTTCATATTCACCAATGAGACTTGAGCGCACGTGCGCGGGAGTAGGCGCTGGCGGGAGCGCACGCGGGCGGGAGTGCACGCGGGCAGGAGAGGGAGCTCACTGGGCTCGCACGCGCGGGCGGAAGCGCGTGGGGGCGGGAGCTCGCCGAGCTCGCGCGCGCGGGCGGGAGCTTGCCGGGCGAGCGCGTGGGGGCGGGAGCTTGCCGGGCGAGCGCGCGCAAGGGGGAGCTCGCGTCGGCTTCGTGTCCGAGCCCGATGGCTCCGCGTGCTGGCCAGTCTGCCGCTATTCCCTCGCTTATCTCACGCCCTCACCGATCTGGTCTGTACTCCCGCAAGCTGAGGCCGGCCTTACACCGGGACCAGTGCTGTCACCAATCTGATTTCGACGCTCTTGCCAGTTTCTGTCAGATACTGTTCACGTACATAATATTATTCACGTAACTGTTCATTATTTTTAAAATTTTTTAAACATATTATAATTTTTTTAATTTGAAGTTAAAAAATAATTGAAATAAAATTAAATTTTAGTCAAAATATAATTAATAAAAAAAATATTTTGGTTGAAAGTGAAATGAAAATGATTTTGATCGAAACACGTTGATTTTTTTTTTATGTGCATGTGTGCATGACCGTTCCATTGAAAGTAAAGCAAAAAAAAAATTTTTGTCGGTCTTACCCCCATATGAATCAGTGTTATGAGATTTTGCAGAGTTAATTGTTCTCGTATGTCTATTAATGTTCATCTGAATCGTTCAGGTACTGAATTCATAATTTCACATCCAGATGTTTTAAACTCAACTGATGATGATGATGATTAGTTGTATTACATTATAATTAATAAATTATGTATGTGTTAATTATATTTTAATAATAAGTTAAATTTACTTATGTTAATTTTTAATTTTTTAATCATATTCATATTATTTCTCATATATATTTTTATATAGTAATATATAAAAACAGTGGTTAACTATTAAAATTAATTTTTTATTAATTAAAATAATATTTAATATTGTGGTAAAATTAATTATAAATTTTTTCATAATTTTTAATTTTTTATAAAAAAAATTAAAATTTTATTATATTTTTAATTTAAAGTTAAAGTACAGTCAAAATATAGTCAAACTTTGGTCAACACACAATTAATAAATAAAAAAATCTTTCGACTGAAATCGAAATGACCGAAACGGTCGAAACGTATCGGTTTCGATAGGTGCCGAAACAGAAACCGAAACCGCAATCGGAAACTTTGGTTAATAGTTTGTCAAGATATTAAATTTGTTCTAGGATTCTAGACATAAGAACTTTAGATAAATATTGAAGCTAATAATATTGGTTCAGAGATTTCCAATTGGATTTTGTAGGATTAGAATTATTCATGAATCTATATGCTAAACATTAGTTTAATTGTTTTAGCTATTTATCCTTCGAGATAGATCATGAGTTTGATCTTTGAAGCACTGTTTGATGTAACTCTTAGGTTGACCCCTCGAGTTTCATGTATATTTTAGGTCTTATTGGGCTTGTCTCTTTGTTTCTGACAACCAGTATTAGACTAGATCGATTCTGCAAATAAAAAATTTATCGGCTTATAATTAAATAAAGGGCTATTTACTTATAATCCCCCAAGATTTGTCTTATTTACTAAAAATCTCCTATAATTTCAATATTTATCTATATTACATCATTTTCAAATTTATTACCTACAACTTCCTAATTGTTATTTAATCAAAATTTTTTAAAAAATTATTATTTTTATCCTCTATAATTTTACAACTAAATTCTTTAAAATTTTTAATTTCTCACCTTCTACTCTTTCTCTTAAATATTTACAAATAAATCTTCAATTAAATTTTAAATTATAATTTACATATTTGTATATTTATAAATATATCCCTCAAATACTTTTATTTATAGATAAATTTAAATTTAAATATTTTTTAAATAAAAATTTACAAAGAGTTCCTTAAATGTTTAAAATTTTTTACAACTAAATCTTCTATAAAATTTTAAATTATAAATTTAATATTTTATATATAAATAGACCCCTCAACTTTTTTTTCTATAAGTCCAAATTTTATCCTTTTTTAATAAAAATTTTATAGTATTGAATGTTTTAAAACATAAAGTTTTAAATTACAAGTTTAATATTTATATATTTACAAATAGACCATTCAAATATTTTTACTTATAAATAAGTATAAATTTTATCAATTTTTTAATAAAATTTCACAATATTGAAGGTTTAAAAAATTAAAATTTTAAGTTATAAGTTAATATTTATACATTTACAAATAAACCCCTTGAATATTTTTATTTATAAATAAGTCCAAATTTTATCATTTTTAAAATAAAAGTTTACAAAAAAAATTGAAGAATTTAAAATTAAAATTTCAAATTACAAGTTTAATATTTATACAATTGCAAATAGACTCCTTGAATACTTTTATTTATAATCCAAATTTCATCATTTTTAAAATAAAATTTTACAAAAAAGACATTAAAATTTTTTAAATTTAAAATCACAAATTACAAATTTAATATTTGTATATTTACAAATAGACCTGTTAAATATTTTTATTTATAAATAAGTCTAAATTTTATTATTTTCTAAATAAAATTTTACAAAATAGATATTAAAAATTTTAAAACTTAAAATTTGAAATTATAAGTTTAATATTTGTGTATTTATAAATAGACTTGTTAAATATTTTTATTTATAAATAGGTCTAAAATTTATTATTTTTTAAATAAAATTTTATAAAAAAGGCATTAAAGGGTTTAAAATTTAAAATTTAAAATTATAAATTTAATATTTATATATTTTCAAGTAGACCCCTTCAATATTTTTATTTATAAATAAGTTTAAATTTTATCATTTTTTAAATAAAATTTTACGAACAGATATTGAAGGTCTTAAGATTTAAAATTCTTAGAGTATAAGTTTAATATTTGTATATTGACAAATAGACCCCTTGAATATTTTCATTTATAATTTAGATTTCTTTATAAATAAAAAATATTCAAGGGGTTTATTTGTGATTGTTTTATGTTAAACTTATAATTTGAAATTCTAAGTTTTCAATATCTTTTTTATAAAATTTTATCTTAAAAATAATAAATTTTTGACTTATTTATAAATAAAAATATTCAAGGGGTTTATTTGTGATTGTATTTATATTAAACTTATAATTTGAAATTCTAAGTTTTAAAACCTTCAGTATCTTTTTTATAAAATTTTATCTTAAAAATAATAAATTTTTGATTTATTTATAAATAAAAATGTTCAAGAAATATATTTTAATGTATAAATATTAAACTTGTAATTTAAAAATCCAAGTTTTAAAATCTTCAATATCTTTTTTATAAAATTTTATTTTAGAAATAATAAATTTTGGACTTATTTATAAATAAAAATATCGAAGGGCTCTATTTGTAAATGTACAAATATTAAACTTGTAATTTAAAATTTTAAGTTTTAAAACCTTCAATATCTTTTTTGTAAAATTTTATTTAAAAAATAAAATTTAGACTTATTTATGAATAAAAATGTTTAAGGAGTCTATTTGTAAATGTACAAATATTAAACTTGTAATTTTAAATTTTAAGTTTAAAAACCTTTAATGTATTTTTTGTACAATTTTATTTTAAAAATGATGAAATTTGGATCTATTTATACAGAAAAATATTCAAGGGGTGTATTTATAATTTTACAAATATTAAACTTGTAATTTTAAGTTTTAAAATCTTCAATATCTTTTTTGTAAAATTTTATTTAAAAAATAAAATTTAGACTTATTTATGAATAAAAATGCTTAAGGAGTCTATTTGTAAATGTACAAATATTAAACTTGTAATTTTAAATTTTAAGTTTAAAAACCTTTAATATATTTTTTGTACAATTTTATTTTAAAAATGATGAAATTTGGATTTATTTATACAGAAAAATATTCAAGGGGTGTATTTATAATTTTACAAATATTAAACTTGTAATTTGAAATTTTAAGTTTTAAAACTTTCAATGTCTTTTTTATAAAATTTTATTTTAAAAATGATAAAATTTGGACTTATTTATAAATAAAAAAATTAAAGAGATCTATTTATAAATGTACAAATATTATACTTGTAATTTAAAATTTTAGTTTTTAAAACCTTCAATATTGTGAAATTTTATTAAAGAAATTAATAAAATTTGGGCTTATTTATAAATAAAAATATTTGAGGGGTCTATTTGTAAATAGATAAATATTAAACTTCTAATTTAAAATTTTATATTCTAAAACCTTCAATATTGTAAATTTGTATTTAAAAGAGTTAAAATTTAGACTTATTGATAAAAAAAATATTTGAGGTGTTCATTTATAAATATATAAATATTAAGCTTATAATTTGAAATTTTATTTGGGGTTTATTTCTAAAAAATTTTAAACATTTAAAGTCCTCTTTGTAAATTTTATTTAAAAAATATTAAAATTTGGACTTATTTATAAATAAAAATATTTGAGGGGTTTATTTATAAATATACAAATATGTAAATTATAGTTTAAAATTTAATTGAGGGTTTATTTGTAAATATTTGAGAGAGAGAGAGTAGAGGGTGAGAATTTAATAATTTTAAAGACTTTAGTTGTAAAATTATAAGGTAAAAGTGAAATTTTTGGAAAAAAATTTTGATTAAATAACAATGAAGGGTTGTAGGTAATAAATTTGGAAAGAAGGGGAGTGTAGGTAAATACTGAAATTATGGGGGATTTTTGGTAAATAAGGCAAATCTTGAGGGGTTGTAGATAAATACCCCTTAAATAAATAATAATATCTATAATGGCTTAAATATTTTTGTAAAATAATTTATACTGTAAGCACAAGCTCGCGAGTTACACAATAGATTTAGTTTAATTCTATTGTTTATAATGAAAGAGAACGTTTAATTTGTATGATTCTAAATGACAGCGTCTAGACCACATAGGCAGAGGTGGCCACCTAGATGGCTTGAATACATAGAATGCTAAGCGAAATTTAAAGAGTTTGTTCAGATCTAATAAACTTAATTGAGAAAATAGATCGGGTTAGGATTTTTTCATCGTGTGCCTCTTTTTTCTGTCCTGCAGTGACTCTTCCTCTCTTGGTAGTTTGCTTCTTCCCTATCACAACAGCCAACGCCCTTCCAACAAGTCATAGTGGATACAAAGTAGTTGAATTACTATGGTAAAAAAATGTAATTTTTAGATATCCTATGAGTTTTGAATTCTAAGAATTTAGAATTATTTTGAATTCTTAGATTTCTCATTAGTGCTAAATTATTATTGTGGTAAAATACAAACTTGTGAATTTTGAATTTTGAATTCTTAAATTTCAGAGTTGTTTGGAATTTTAGAATTCAAATTTCATATCATTATTTCATTAGTAATTAGTATATAAATTATTTTTTATTGAACATGTTGTTAGTATATACACAAATGTGTATTTATTCAAGGTATTATTTCAATTATTTTGGTATTTTTAATATTTTTACCAATCATATATATTTTTAAATGCTGTTTATTTGAGATTGCTCAGTAAGAATGTAAGGGCCTGTTTGGTTTGGGGTCAGGGACCAGGTCAGCATTTTTTAGAATTTTTTTTTTTATCTTGTGAAATTAATATTTATTATTTTATACTATTATTAAATTAAATTATTATAAAAAATTAAATAATTTTTTGAGTTTTAAATTATTGAAGTCTTAATTTTGATAAAAAGATATTAGTTTATAAAAGTGGTTCACTAGTCTTGACCTTGACCTTGACCATGACCTCGTTCCAAACAAACCCTAAAGGTGGTCGGCCCAACACAGCCTGCAATAGATTGTGCCGAGTACAACATAATTTCTATAATAACCGTGTTGGCACTATTGACACCACCTACAGTACAAAAGGGTTGGGTATGACCTGTCTCACAAACAAATTTGAATTTATTTCCCTCCCTTGGATGACAAACCCCTCATCCGCCCCTTTTTTATTTAAATATAAATTATAAAATTAATTTTGATATGATATATATATATATATATATATATAGATATATATATATATATATATATATATATATATATAATATATATATAATATTTAAAATTTCTATTTTTTTGCATTTTTTTATTTTTTTATTTTGTAATTTTTTTATAATTTTTTTTGAAAAATGGGGGATTGAACTAGGCAATACATAATCCACAAGCCCTTGGCTTCTATTTGGCACTAGTATATATCTTGATGGACTTGCTATGGTTTTGATGGTCGATTGACATGATCTGCTTTGTAATTTCTATTATTTATTATTTTTAAGATCTTGCTAATTAGATCTGAATTTATTTATATTTGGAAGATAAATTCATAACTCATGAAGTTCGACATATGGAGTTTCAAATTTATGAAAATCGAATACAACCATTAAAGCATAGTCACCAAAAAAAAATTATTCCGTAAAATGGAAAAAAATTTCAGGAAAAGGCCAGCAAAATTAGAAATAATAAATTATACAATAAAATAAGTAGATTTGAGAGTCATAGTATTACCAAATACAAGTTAATGGATCAAAATTAAATACGAAATCAAATTAATACACTCAACAATTGAATTGAACAGAAAATACTAAGAAATTTTGAGGGTTTATTCTCAAATAGTTTCACTTGAGGATTAATTTTTTATTTTTCAACTGTTTGAAAAAAATTGGAAGTAAATTACAAATGAACTCTCAAATAGAAGAATGGAGGGGCCCCTTCGAAAATAGATAGAGAAGAGAGAGTTCAAGAAAAAGAAAGGAGCTAAAAAAGAGGATATTGAGAGAATTGAAAAAAATAGAGCTAAGGAGAGAGAGAGAGAACTATCATGACGGATTGTGTAACCGCCAGAAGTGGCCAAAATGAAAATGAAAATGAAAATTTTTGTTGTTATCTAAATAAAAGTTCAAGCAACATACATGCAAACGGATGAATAATTCAGAGTTTAAATCATTTCAACATTGAATCACAATTTATTTAAAAAAATGCCGATAATTGTGACTATTTGGAAAGCTGAAATACAAAAGCCAAAAACAAAATGGATGGGCAAATCACAAGCTGCAACAAACCAATAAATTTGACCTATAATGCTGCTCTTTATAGAAATATCAAACAGGCCATCCAAAACAGATGAACAAAAAAACAAAGAAAAAACAGAAAATTTCCAATACAAGCCACAAGCGCGAAAATATATTCAACAAAAATATACAGTAATCCTTATCAAAGAGATTTCAAGGTACACCAGTGATGACTAAGATTCAAGCTACAATATGATGGACTGATTAAATCTCCTTTCGTTCTGCAATATTGCACTCGAGCAGCATTTGGTTAACATGGTGCAAACCATGCCTACAACCCAAAACATTTCCAACCAATTCTCAGGCCGTCTTCATCATCAAACAACACAATAGTACTCCTACTTGGATTCCCAGAAAATGATTTCTCCCTGCTCTCCAACCAACCCCAGTTCTCTGAGCCTCCTCTCTTGGTAGTACTCCAGCCCATCCAACTCCAGCTCCCTCTTCCTGAATATGTCATCAATTTGCTGCAGCACTTTCTTTTCTCCCGCTCTAATGCCAACAGCAATCTTAGCTCTCGCATTTAGCTGCCCGTCATCTATGAGCTTCTTGTCCTGCAATCCATCATTGAATATCCAATCATATGAAAAGCAAATAATGCATTATAAAGAAAGAAAAGCAGACAACTTTTACTAAATTCCTGCAGTAGTTGCACATAACTGTGCAACATACACCATATTATGAAACACCTGCATTAGCCCAAAGTGAATCAAGCCCATGTCTAGCTAACAAATGCACAGCCATGTATCTATTACATCCTTGTGTTGATAGTAGCACAGCCCTTTATTATTTCCCCACTATTGAATAAATAGTATTAAGTTATTAACTAAGATAACAGCTACATAACCAATTGTATTTGCACCATGTGACTACTAGGTGTCCAGTGTGACTGAATGATATGATCTTTGTCCTAATTGATCTCACTAAATATTTCAAACTTAATTCTATCATTGTATAGCTACCGACCACCTCCACCATAACTATTATTACCAATATAACAGGACTATAGTATCATTGAAAAAATTTTATTATGCTTAGTGTGAGTTATATTTAGAACATGGATACTTGATCTAGGAATGACATTACCATGTAGGTAAAATACCTCTTCTATGGTAGTACAATAGGCTGAAAGAGCAGATCTGCAGGCATCCCTTACAACAGAGCAGATCATCTCTTCATTGGTGCGGCTCACAGGCAACTCAAGATGGCCCCAAATCGAATTTCTGAAAATTGATTCCAAGAGAAAAGCATCGGTTCCTCCAAGAGCTACTAACCTCAGATAAGGGATCATAGTTGGAGGAAGCAGAGTACCCAGGACAATGTCAAAATATGCAGTCTCCCCCAAACCATTGGATTCTGCAATATCCAATTTATCATCATAAAATGGATCTGATTTGGCAATCCCCATGGTCAAAGTATATACCTCCCGTTCTAAACTTGACTCCATGAAACCATAGTCCAATGCCAATTCAGCATTGCTTTTTTTCATATCATATTGTATGCATACCTGCTCGCAAGACAAAGTGATGAAAATTATCACTGAAGGTTGTGAATATTCTGAAGTAGATATTATTTGGCAAAAACAATGAAAAGCATGGTAGCAAAGGCAAGGATATGCAACAACAATAGATCTAAAGGTGTCAAAACTGGACAGTCCTGTATTTTATCTTTGTATTCCATGTTTAGATCTCAAACTGTTCAATCACACTCAATGCAGATTGAACAAGAGGAAGGCTCACCTGATCCCCTGCACTGACAAAGATGGGTGTCTGCAGAGAAAATATGACTTCCCTAGAGAAAAGTCCCTTCCTTTTAATCTCCCATGGGGGCTTGTCTGACTTAATGCTTGGGTTGTGATTAATCTGATGGAGAGAGCAAAAAGATTAACCAACAACAAGAGAACTATCTTGTTGAGAATCAAAGTTTATGTATAGACAAAAACAAACACTCCTGTTACAAGAAAGTTGGCTCCTCATTGTACAGGATACTAATCCAAGTTCCATAGTATACCAGAGCAATCTCTATAATGTATATGTATGACTTGGACAACACATTTCATGTTCAGTCTTTGCCAAAGATATCAAATTTTGTTGACCATTTATTTCAGTTCAAGATGTGGGCAAGTACAGAACATTGAATTTATAAACATATGCACAAACAATGGTAAAAAAAAAAGTTGTAAATGGGCATTTAATATCTCAATTGACCACCTTTGCTCTTTCCTTTTTTAAATCTTTTGGCGCAACATTTTCACTGTTCTGCATATTTATGCATCAACATCAAAAGCAATCAGGTGCATATCCGAGCAATATAGCTTGCTTTCCTTGCTGTTACAAAATCCAGACACCATTTGATCCGAGCAGTTATATGTACAATTCTGTGATGATGATTGTACAGCTTAAGTATTAACCTTATGTTGCCATGTCAAACTTCTGCAGCTTGAAGATGAGAAATTCCCAGGGCAAGTGCTTCAGTCCTATACTCCTATTTAAGTATCAAAAACATGTGGACAGATTCAGCTATTCAAGGACCTCCATTTGTCACAATGTTTGCACATAACCTACTCCCAACATCCTTGTCTCTAATTAAACTAATCTAGATTGCAATCTTTGATTTACCCATACAAAGTGCACTTTCATACCAACAGCTTTGCACCAGGATATTGTGTGAATCATTGCAGAAAATGAACATCTTTGCAGAATGCTTCATTTATTGTTGAAAAAATGGACAACTTACAAGATCTGCCAGTGGGATAAGGACAAGATTTTCACCACGAAGGCCAGGAAATGCCCTCGATCTGAGCATTCCAAACACCCATAAGAAATCATGTGTTGTTATGGTCGAAGGAAAGAGATGCTTATTTGGAAGTATCACTTCATTTTCAACTTTGAGGAATTCACTTTCCACATATTCTTTGACACCCATTGTTGTACTCAATAATTGGGTTCCTGCAAAATAAGATCTTCTCAGTTTACAAGATAAGCGTTTTGACTTCAAATTTGGATCCTAAACTCATCCATTGTGAAAGGTTAAAAAGAGAGATTAGAAAACAAGAGTAAACACCACTGATTGTCTGAACTTTTGGAAGAAGGGACGAGTAGTAATTTCCACTCCTAGGATATTTTTGGTGAGTTTGACAACCTTTAAATTTCACGATGAATTTTGAATATAAACCCCTACATAACTTTGAAATGGCACATACATATAGTCTTAAGAGTTGATATTTGCATTAGTCTCACAAATTCTCATGTTTTGAGCAGCAATTTTTCCATATGTACCGAGAATGTTCCAACAGAAACAATTTATATATATACCTCTCAAGTGTACCAAACTCTCAAACTCATGACCTCTTATATATGCAGAGGGTACAACCAGCATGTCAATGCTTTGTGTGTGCTACTTAATAGTGTTGGTGGCGGGGATTTGCATAAAAAAAAAATCTTGAGTTTGCAGTGATATCCATGTAACTACCAAACTTCCAGAGTTGACTCAAAACACACACAAACGACTTGGACATCACTGTAATAAAAGAGGGAGAACAGAAACCGAACCCTCAATTAATCGAGTTGTATGCCAAAATTGGTGGAATTAGAGCACACCTTGAATCTCAGAGAGCTCCTCCTCCGACCTGCACTGCAAATCAATTCTCAAACATAACGCCAAACAAAATTTTTCACATCTCATCGATTGAAAGCCAAGATCCAAACCACCAAAACCTCACCAGAAAATAGTGGAATCAGTCGAATCCGGAAGCACGGCGAGGTAGGGTTTCCAGGAGGACGCGTCGCCTAAACCCCTCTCCCGGAGAAGAAACAGCGCGACGGCTACCCAGGGCTTGAGGCCATTGCAGATCCGCCCGATCTCGGAGGCAGAGACAGCGTCGGCGCCGATCCAGAGCGCTTTGGGGATCTCGAGCGTGGTCTCGTTCCGGGAAATGTCGCGCTGGGCTACAAGACCTAGCCCCTCCGCCACCAACCCTGGCTTCACCGCCGGCGCCGCCGCGCCCTTCGACGTTGCCCATCGCCAGAGGTCGTCCGCCGCCGCCGGCGAGGCCAGGGAGGCCACGATGGGTCTTCTCCGGGCTGTGGCTATGGCGGTGGCCTTAGGAGGAGGTGAAGGGATGGGAAGGAGGGATCGGAGATGGAGGAGAGCCATTGGACAGCTGTTTGGAGGTTAATGGCGGGAGAGTCTGCTTGCGATTTGGATAAGGGGGGAGGGTGGAAGGGATGCCTAATTTGCATCTTTAACCCTAGCAAAAAAAGAAATTTGAGAAGGGCTCCAAAAATGCTGAGAAGTTTTATATGAAAGGACCTGTAATAAGTATTATTTGCCGAGAGACACTTTTTTTTTAAGGCCCAGAAATATTATAAAGAATTCTATTATTGTTCATATTGTTGACTAGGGCGAGCCGAGCTGGGCTAAACCATGCTGGACCAGAACCAGATTGGACCGAGGCAAATTGAACTAGATTGAACCAAGTTAAACTAGAACTAGACTAAATCAAGGTGAACCGAACCATATTGAGCTAAGCTGAACTAAAACCAGACTGGATCAGTTTGAATTGAATGCGACTGAACCAAGCTGAACAAAGACTAGGCCAGGGCAGATCAGGGTGAACCAAATTGAACTGGAACCTAATTGGACCACAATAAACTGAATCGTGTCAAGGAAAACCAAACCAAACCAGGTCAAGTAGGCATGACCAAGACATCAAGTCAAATAGGGTCGTCCCAAGTCGATCCAAACCAAATTAATTAAACTTGATCAAGTCAAAATAGGCATGTTGAATTGGTCCAAACTAAAGTTATATGAAGTTGGGACCAAGTAAAGTCAAGTCATCTTGAACTGGCTCAAACAAGCTCGAGCCAAATCAAGGCTAGTCAAGCCAATTAACTTACTTCGGTCAAGTCAAAGTTAGCTTAAACCAAGTCAAGTAAGTCTAACTGTCCAAGTTCGATCAGCTTAAAGTTAGGTCAAATTAAATAACATAGATTGAGTCAAAATCAAATTAAATCAAACTAAAATTTAAGTCAAGTTAGAGTGCTCCCATATTCCCTAAGAGACAATGTAGCCGAGTAATGGTCTTTCACACCTTCCCTTGGAATGCATGAAAACATAATAGAAGCCCTTCGACTAGAGCTTCAGCCCTAGCTGCTAGTTGGCGATGAAAGTACGGTCGGTGTTTTGGTAACCTTGGAAGGGTGTTCAATAGCTGTCGACTTGGAGATGGGGATGATGCTAATGTTTTAAGGAGATAAAATCCGCTTCTGAAGTCAAGTAAGGCTCGATAAATTGAAATTACAACAATGGTGGCAACATCCGTTGTGCCACTCGGAGGATGGACTAAAGAGTAGAGTAGAACTTATGAAGTTTAAAGTAGCAACAAACAATGCCACCTAAATTTATATCTAAAATATGTTGATGATATACCAAACCACAATTATCAGCTCAGTAAAATTAGATAGGTATAAATCGAAACCAAAGTAGCTAGTCAAGGTAAATTCTTCTGAGTTAGAATTTAATAAGAACCAAATCTAAAATCAGGACGTGAATTGATGTATTTGAGGTAAAAGCTTGTCTTGACACCGAGCTATGAGAAGCTCGGTGTTCTCGGTTGATGACAAACTCTTTTATGGGTCAGCTACACTATGAGGGAGTTGCATTGAGCTATGACTTGGCTCAAATGTTCAATTAGTGCATGACAGGGACTGAATAATCATGGGATCTTATCCTTACTTATTTTTGGAAATAAATTGCGAAAGATTCGGGATTCATGATTGTCCATGACGAGAAGTCTGACAAGATTGCGATGCTGAGACCATGGAATCTTGATATGCGCTATACCATATAAATAGCCTAGTCTCTAGAGAGGTAGGGATAAATGCTTGATTCTCTTACTCCACTATACCTTATGTAACTAACTTAGGCGTCAGTGCAACTATCGTTGGAGAGTTTTTGGTAATCTTCTTTATGGTTTCTTCCTATCACAAGTTAGCAAGAGAGCATTCTAAAAGATCAATTTTAAAAAGCCTCTCGAGCTGAAACTAATGACAAATAAGGTTCCGTCAATAAATTAGTATTTTCATTGAGATCTACTCCATTTCTCTTTCTATCTAATCTAAGAGGTCACCAATGAGACTTTGACCATGCTTCTTGGAGTAACATGGTCCTCATCATCAAAAAATTTATCTATGGGGCAAACAACTCCGGTGCCATTGAAATCTCATAATTCATCCAATGGGCCAAATAAGCCAGCTCAGCAAGTTACATTCGGCGGCCCAGGCATAACAATAACCTAGAGAGCCCCCTCTAGACAATTCCTGAGGCACTAGGAGGTCCCTCTAACTTGATGAGTCAACATGAGTTTCAGACCTTGTCTATCGTTATCCCGTAGATAACATAGCTTCTTGAGGTTTAGATACAAGCTATGTAAAACTTGCAAGCCCAACAGTTGCAGAATTATGCTTAAATGATGCAAAATCTCCAAACTCATTATGGTCAACAAGCTCAAGCTTATGCTCCAACCCAAGGTGCCTCAATGAACCAACAATCTGTGGCTCCTCTTTGATATCAAGCCTTAAGGGATTATGCTAGGTACAAATTCACGTATGATCTTACTGACGAGGCCACATACCGCATGCATATTAATGAGCTTCAGTTAGAGCTATATGAGATACCCAGAGAGAGGTCATCTCACATTCAAGTCAAAACTATCAGTGGCACCGGCTCATCCGAACTAAGTAAAATATGATACTCCTTTAATCCCTAAGGTAGTGTACTCTCTTGTATAACCAAAGTTCCAACAACCTCTCTACGAGGTGTATGATGGCTCGAAGGATTTAGTGGATCATGTCAGCATATTTAGGAATGTTATGATTTTATAAAAAGCATGAGATTCTACCATGTGTAAGGCATTTCTTATGACATTGCAAGCCTTGACCTGAGCTTGGTATTCAGGACTTTCAAGGTACTCCATCACCTACCTCAACAACTTGGTAGATAAGTTTATACAATAATTAGTCTTGCTTGTACCTTGGCATGAGGACCCCTCTATAATATTAACACTGAAGCAGAAAGAGGGCAAAGCCTTGAGGGAGTATTTATCTTGGTTTAACAAAACTTAGCTTGAGGTTATTTAATTATACAACTCCATCATCCTTCCTATTACAATCAATGGAATCCAATAAGCTTGGGTTACTTATTAGATGGCTTGCTAATTTTCTAAGAGCTTAGTAGAGTTCATACAACTAGTCTAGGAGTACATCAATGTTGATGAAATAATCTCAACTAAATGAGAGTCTAAGGGTAGCAATAGGCCGAAGAAAGAGCCTTGAGAGGTTAAACTCCCTGAACCAAAAAAATAGAGAATTGATCGGAGAGAGCGTAGGCCCAAGTTTTAGCCTTAAACACCATTAAACAACTTGAGGTCTAAGGTTCTTGTTTAGATTGAACACTAAGACTTTTTGTGGAGGCCTTTACAATTTCACACTACTTAATAGAATCTTGACAAATCAAGGTATTGTCATTTCCATCGAGAGCATGGTCATGATACTAAAGAGTATATGCATCTCAAGGATAAAATTAAAAGACTTATCAAGAAGGACCACCTCGGGTATGTGAGATCAAAATTGACCACGTAGGATAGTGAAGATTTTGAGAAGTAATCTCGAAATAATAAATCACAAGTGTGGTGATTTAAGTATGCAATTAGGTATTGTGGGAACATGACTTTCAACAAGCATAAACCCTTATTGTTAATTATCTCGACAATCATCAAAAATCTCTTAAAGTAAGAAACCTAGCTAATAAAGATAGAGACATAAAAAAAAAGAAGAAAGCATAATTTAATTTATATAAAAAAAGGTACATAGCTTAAGTAAGGGCACACTCTCACGTTATATCTTAAAAGATTTAAGTTTACAAATAACATGAAATAAGAAAGCATTGATGCTCCCTACTAACCTATTTTTGTGTGTTGGACTATAGTCTAGCTCGAGTAGATCTTGATGTAACCATTGATAGATGTTGATGATCTAATTTAATGGTATCATCTGACGGGATATAGAAGGCGATCAGAGGAGTTTAAAGTGTTTTCAATAACTTTAAGCTTCGATGATAACATCATTGGATGGCATTGCTGGTGGCTTATCGGGATTAGCCTGAAGCATTTTTAATAGCTTTGGGTTTTGGCAATAATTTCATTTGAACAAGGCATTATGATTGACTGAGTTCAAGCCTACCTTAGTTCGATTTGATGGTTTGAAGTATTCTCATTAGCCAATAAAATATTGGCAATAACTTCGTAATTTGAAGTGTCTCTGTTAGCTGATAAGACATTAGTAATAACTTCCTGATTTGAAGTATTTTCATAGCTAATAAGGCTTCGGCAATAACTTCTTGATTTGAAGTGTTTCTATAACCAATAAGACATAGACGATAACTTCATGGTTAAAGTATTTTTATAACCAATAAGATGTAGCCGATAACTTTATTGTTTGAAGCATTTTTATAGTCAATACGGCAGAGGTAATAACTTCGTTTGAACAAAGTATTGTAGCTGACTTACTAAGCGAGTTTAAGCCTACCCTGATTCTCTTATCCACTATGCCTTGTGTAACTAACTTGGACATTGGAGCAGCCACCGTTGGAGAGTTTTTGATGGTCTTCTTCATGATTTCTTCCTATATTAGATTAATGGGAGAGTGTCCTAGGATCGATCTCAAGGAGCCTCTCGAGTTGAAACCAGTAGAGAACTAGACTTCATCAACACATGTTATCTTGCTAAAAAAAATATTAGAATGCTTCTGTTGATAGAACTTGGTTCACCACCATCTTTATTCAAACAATTCTTTGAAATCTTGATTTGCTAGGCTGATCATTCATTGATCTATAAGAGAAAAAACTATGAAAAAAATAACTAAAAATTTTTTGGCAATAATTGCGCCTACACTCAAGTCAATTACAATAAAATTCAAGTGGAAGAAGAAAAGAATTGGGTATTAGTCTTACTTTTGTGTGTGCTCTTTATTTATAGTGAATTGGAGGAGTTTGGTGTATCTAATTTCCTAATCCCAATTGGAATATTCACTTAATTTTATGCAACTACCACACCTATATCTCAAATTTTTTGAGATTATTTCGTTAATCATAAAATATATGCTCACCTTTTAGCTTGATATCTTACCTTGTTATGACTAGTGTGTGCATTACCAAACTCCAATTAGCTCAAAAGTAGACCAAGTCTAAGACTTCAATCAGTTTTAGTGAAGGTCCTGCTTATGTGAACAACTTCGGTAAATTAACTCGATAAAATTGGTTTAGTACATCATTAGCTTCCAAGGTTTTACTTAACTATCTCTATGGGAGAGATTCAATTATAACAAATAATGGGGGCTTTTTGCTTAAATTTTTCATGTTAAAAAAACCTATCAAGTAGGTTTTTTAATTTAATTATGTAAAACTAAATCATGATTTTCATTAAAAAATTTTCTTTGTACCTTTTTTGAGTTTCCTCAAGTTCTTTTGTTTTAGAAGTTTTGTCATCTTCACTTATAGATAAATTATCAACTTGATTTTTACTTGAATTATTTCTTTCTTTAGACTTTGGCACAATATGTTTTTAGTTTCCAACAAGTTTGGTTTGTTTCTATAGTTTGTTTGATTGTAGAGCTTCACAAAGACTAATACTTTAGCCATCCTTATTATATTTTTTCTCCAAATACTTTCACATCTCTTTTATGCTTTTCATTCCCATAATTTGTTGAAAAATAATTTCATCTACTGATCCAAAGAATAAACATTGTGTGTTTTGATTTTGTGCACATATCTTTTTGAGTTTCAAAAACTCATCATTATCTTCTTCAACTTCAATATGCATATAGTCATTCTCCATCATATCTTATAATTTTTTTGATTTGAATATGCATTTCATTATAATATTTCATCTCTATAGTAGTTCCTATCTAATTAGGATAATGTTGAAAATAATATTTATTATCATTCATTATCAGCAACTAGTTTTATACTCATGCTTGCTAATATTTTTCTTCAGGATTGACATGTTGTCTTTATCATGGTTTTAAATCTTGGTCGAAACCAAAACGTTTCGATCAGTGGTGAAACATTTTGCTAAATATGGTTTTGATTTAGAATTTTGCAACGGCGAGTGTAGAGGAGAAGTGGGCCGGTGAGGGTGCGAAGTCAGTGCCAGCTCGTAGGCGAGGGAGCTAGCTCAGTGAGGGCACGAACGCAAGTGTGAGGCTGGCGCAAGGGCATGGGCGCGAACACGAGGCCAGTGAGGGTGCGGGTGCGGTGCCATCCGGCGCGGGTTCGAGCAGCGTGGGAGTAGGTGCAGGCATGGGTGGGGGCTCATCGGCAAGGGTGTGGCCAAGGCATGCGAGCTCGATACTGGCGAGGGCTCGAGCGCTGGCACGAGGCTGGTGAGCTCGCTTGTGTCGGCCTCTAGCTCCCACGCCAGAGAGCGAGCTCACCAGCATGGTGCCCGCCCCATCGCTGGCCTCACGCCAATGCCTGAGCCCTAGCCAACATCAAGCCCGCACCCTCATGCTAGCCTCTAGCGCTCACAGCCTAGCGCTCATGCAAGCGTGTTCGCTGGCCTGGCACCCACCGCATCACTGGCCTCAGGCTCGAACGCGAGCGCAAGCGAGCTCGCCAGCATGGCGCCTGCACTATTGCCGGCCTTGTGCTTGCGCCCTCGTCGGCCTCGCTCCAACGCCCGAGCCCTCCCTAGCATCAAGCCCGTGCCCTCGCGCTTTCCTCTAGCACCCACACCCGTGCGCTCACCCAAGCGTGCTCACCGACCTAGTGCCAGTGCCGTCACTAGCTTCGCACTCACGCCTGTGCTCGCGCGAGTGCATGGGGGCGAGCGCCAGAGGCCGGCATGAGGGCACGAGTGCCAAGCTAGTGAGCTCGCTCGCACCGGCCTCTGGTGCCTGTGCCCAAGTGTCATCACAATCAAGCTTGCCAGCATGGCGCTTGAGCCCTTGCCAGCATCGCGCCCTCACCATCCTCGGACCAGCGGCCGAGCCCTTGCCAGCCTCACACTTGCGCTCGTGCCCTTGCTGACCTGGCCCCCACGCCCACGCCCTTGCACTGGCCTTTGGCGTTCGAAGCTGAGTGCTTGCCAGCCAAGCGCCACTCCCTCCCCGGCCTTGCGCCCTCACTGCCTTGGCCCTCGCGCCCGTGAGCTGGTGCCGACCTCACACCTGCACCAATGCCATCGCCAGCTCGTCTCTGGCGACCTCGTCGGGCAAACCCCCGTGGCGACGCACTTGTGTTGTCGCCAGTCTCTGTCAAATACTGTTCACATGCATGGGACTATTTACGTGTATGAGTTTTTGGTGTATGGTACTGTTCACTATTTCAAAATTTTTTAAATATATTATAATATTTTTAATTTGAAATTAAAAAATAATTAAAATAAAGTTAATTTTTGGTTAAAATATAATTAATAAATAAAAAAATATTTTGATCGAAATTGAAATGAAAATAATTTTGACCGAAACGCGTTGATTTCTCTGTTCACATGCATGCGTGCATGACCATCCCATCAAAAGCAAAGCCAAAAAAAATTATGTCGGTTCCACCCCCATGTGAACCGCTCCCACGAGATTGTACAGAGTTAGTTGTTCTGACTCGTATGCCTACAAATACTTATCTGGATTGTCCAAGTACTGAACTCATAATTTCACAAAATATTCTAAACTCAATTGATGATGACAATGATGATGATTAGTTGTATTACGTTATAATTAATAAATTATGTATGTATCAAGTACATTTTAATGATAAGTTAACTTTGCTTATGTTAATTTTTAACTATTAATCATATTCATATTATTTCTCTTATTTTTTTTATACAGTAATATATAAAAAATAGACTATATTAGTGGTTAACTATCAAAATTAATTTTAATTAATTAAAATAATATTTAATATTATGGTAAAATTAATTATAAATTTTTTCATAATTTTTAAATTTTTATAAAAATTTTTTCAAAATTTTATCATATTTTTAATTTGAAGTCAAAGTACAGTCAAAATATAGTCAAACTCTGGTCAATACACAATTAATAACTAAAAAGAATCTTTCGGCCGAAACTGAAACCGAAAGCGAGATTTAAAATCTTGGTATTTATACATCATTGATCGCTTGAGTTCTGATATCACTTTGTTGGAATAAAATGTAAAATAAGGAAATAAAAATATATATTATTTCATTATGTTTTTCTCAAAACACTATTATAATAGAAACTTTGTATAAACATTAAATAATTTTTTATTTGCTTTTAAATATATAAACTGATAATACAAATTAAATTTAGGGAAAATTCCTAGATAAACTTTGAAAATTTTTTAATTTACCAAATACCACTCCAAGTTCTCTATTTCTTAATCAACCCCTCCGTTTAGCATTGTTAGTGCAAATAACCTATTGGTTGGCTCTGTGGGCATGTATCTGAACTGACTGCTCCTGCATTGCAGCAGAAGCAGTACAGATGGGGAAGAAGCGGGAAAAGCATGCCTTCTTCTTTCCCATTCTTAAGCTATTGTTCAGACCATTAATGATGATTTGAAGATATCCCATGATAGAAAATCGCCATTCCAACATAGACTGACCATCCTCCACTAATCCATCTTCTTGATCTCCTCTAGTTTGCCTCAAGTTCTCTCTGACGACCTCCACCATTGCACCGATTATAGTTATCATTATCCTAGGTGTTCATCAGCCCATAACCTATATAGCCACCTACATGAAGTGTGGACCAATTGACAACCCTCCTCAGGCTTTGTCACCCTTCAACAGTAAGTTTTCTAAGCTTCTCCAATGGATAACATCATAGCAATAGCTCGATATCATGAAGAAGGCTACATGATTAATTTTACTATGTTGATAAATTGGAAAGAAGTTGGACTAACATTTGTAACCATTGGAACCTGAACCCATCATTGGTGATTGTCAAATATATTATTTCAAATGAGTACTATATGCTGATGATGATCCATGGCAATGTCGGGTTTTATCGAATATGCGAGGTGCACTGCATCTTTCAAAGAGGAGTGATTGATTGTAATATTGAGATCCATAATTTATAAGTAGAGTTAGAAAACATGAGCTTAACTAAGTATGTCTCCTCTTGAAGAAAGTGATGGGTGAAGTGTTGAATACTTTGTTTTCACTTCTATATTTAGTTTATATTGTGTCCCACATTTCATGCCTATCATTGCAATATTCTCATTAGTATAAGTGAGGAGTTTATGTGCTTGTAATTTTGACTTACTTATATTCATATTATGGACCTTATCTGATCATTTCATTGAGCAAAGTAGTTACTCCAACCTAGTTTTCTTCATAAAGGATGCAAAATGTGCATATCTTAGTGTTTTTTGGCTTTGTTATTTGAGAAGTGTTTATATAATTTTGGATTGACATGTACATCTGAGTAAACCATAAGATAGAAGTTGATTATTCAATATAGTTGACATATATATGCCTTTTCATTTTTTTAAGTGAAATTGAACTAGATACATATGCCACTATAATTGCAAGCTAGGTTAGCAGATCACCATCACAAAATTTATCTATGATTTTAGCATTGTAGGATGATGCTATTTTAGGCATTGGCCAATAGTTCAATAATGCAAATCATTTTAAAGACGCACTATACAACTATGCTATCAAACACAATTTTGATTTTCATTTCATCAAGAACTGGAGTAATTGTTTGATGCGAAGATAGAATATGCAATTGGCATATCCAAGCTTCTAAGGATGCCTCTATTTATATGTTTATGATCAAAATGTGTGAATTGATGCACAAATGTGGGGTGCAAGTAGTCATTGTGTCCCATTCAAAAGCTTCAAAGATATGGATTAGTAAGACAGTAATACCCAAATTGAAAGTACAACCTTTTCTTAGGGTTATAGAAGTTCAACATAAATTGCTAAATAAATTTGGTGCTTATGTGAAATATAAACAAACATGGCATAATAGAGAAATGGCCAAGAATCAGATCCATGGTAGTGATGTGGCTTCCTGTGACCTTTAGTTGTGGCACAGGGATGTGGTATGTGAGACAAATCCTAGAAATATTACAAAAATTAAACATGAGGGTGACATGTTTTTGAGGGTTTTCTTTTGCTTTGGTGCGTGCATAAGAGGTTTTAAAAGACATTATCGACCACTTTTATTTCTTGACAACACTCATCTGCTATTTAAATACAGTAGTATTTTGCTTCATGCTACAACAAAAGTTGAAAATGAAGGTTAGTAATCATATTGTGTTGTAAGCATTTAGTTAGAAAATAAATGCTTATAACTAGCTGTTAGTGTTTACATTGACACATTAGTGCATAGGTTGTATATATTTTGCATAGTATTGACTATTTTACATTGGCACATTAGTGCATAGGTTGTATATATTTTGCATAGTATTGACTATTTTGTTACTTGGCAGGTTTCTTCCATTTTACAATTGTTAACAATGAAATAGATGCAAACTGGATATAGTTTGTTGAAAACCTTGTTGTTGCATTAGAGAGCAATGGATGGTACAATAGAACAATTACATTCATATCTAATAGGTCAAAGGGACTTATTAATGCTATAAAGTATATTTCTTTTTGGATCACCACATGAGTTTTACTTGCGATATCATGAAGTAAATTTTCATAGTGCTAAACTTAGCCTACCAAAGGTTATGAAGGACTAATGTTGGGCTTTGTTCAAGTTCACTGCCTTCGTTTACATGGAAGAAAGATTTCAAAGGAGTTATTGACGTGCTTTATATGATATCATCAAAGGTATTTCATTGGGTGATGGAAAAGGCATACATAGAGCATTGGAGCAATCACCATTTTCAAGGTCCATGATAGGGGGAGATGTAAAAAAAATATTGCAGAGTCCTTTAATGCATGGATCAAGGATGTAATACATCTTCCTATGACAAATATAGCAGATGTCATAAGGTTTGTCCATTCCTCCGCTTGAAATATTTGTTTGTAATACCTTATGATTGTTTGATTTAATAATTATGTTCTTAGTATATTGATATGATTTTGAGTGTATTATGGATATTCTATGTATCACACTTTTTTTTGCATAGTTTAGTAAATTTTTATGTATTTTAGTTACACTCATGTTTTGTATTTTAGATATTCAATGATGAATATGATGCACAACTGATGTAATATTGCAGAGTGTTGATATGGACATTTATGTCCTGAAATTGAGAATATACTTAGGAATACTATCCAAGAGGCTTGGTCACTAAAAGTTAGTAGATCAAAGGGGAATCATTTTGAAATTGTAGTCAATGAAACAAATGATGTAAATATTACTGAATGTGTTTGCAACTATGGTGTTGGCAAGTGAAAGAAAGGGTCACCTTGTATATATGTGTGTCCTACGATCCTACTAATGTACTCACATTTTGATGCTTTTGTCAATGGCTATTTCACAATTGGCAACTATAGAGACACTTATGAAGGCGTCATCTACCCAATAGCAGACATCAGCTAACCAGATGATACAAGGGACCTGAGAATGAGACCACCAATCATTTAAGAGTGACTAGCTCACCCATATAGAAGGCGTATCAAGTCACAAACCTTTGATGTAAGGTCACAAAATTGTGGTCAATGCAATGGAGTTTGGCATAATTAGAAGATATGCAACATAGTGATCATAGATTAAAAGAGATTAGCAATTGTGATTTTGTTCATTTGTTTTGTCATCTAAGAATATACCTGATTATCATGTCACATATGAAAAATTTATGTTTACCAAATAGTTATCTACTAATATGATGGCAAGTCTACTTATGTATCACAAATCTACTAATATGATCATAAACATTCTAATATGAACAAAACTTTACACATGTGATCACTTATGTATCAATATGAACATAAATTTACTCATGCAATCGCATATCTACTAATATGATCACAAAGCTACCAATGTGAAGATAAATAATGATATATGATAAGCAAAATCATATATGACAAGTATGCATAACTACTAATCTATTGATATGGCCACAAATAAACTAGAACTATAAAAAATAAATTGTTTGCTAACCAACAACAAATAAAACATGTTTTCAAGTTGCAAGTCATCAATATACAATCGGTAAGTCGAAGGTTATATTGTAGGGCAAATGTCCGCAAATGTCTTCACTTTTTGAACCAGTGTGACCATCTTGAATGACAGTTTTTTATTAGGAGGGAGGCCATCTATTACGATATTAGCTATAAACCTATAGTGCAAAGTCAACATGGTCAATGAACAGAAGCATGAATGTGCCACAATCGATAGTTCTGTGCAATACAATTGTTTTGTCAAGACTTAATGTGGATATGCCATTAATGTCAAAGAAATAGCTTAGTAAAGAATAAGTTGGATTTTAGTGCATATGTAGAGCTTTGTCTAGGGTATGACTACAAGTGATTAATGTCTATTCATGATGGTGAATCCACTACATTGTGCTTCTCGCATAGGTGCTTTTCTAGAATAATTCTCTACAAGAATACATAAGACTTGAATCAATGAAACATACAAAAGAGTGACACAACATGTTTAAAGGAACTAAATCATACCACTTCCCTCACAACCACATTATATTTTCCACCCTTGATCAAAGTGAGTGCCAATACTATTTTTGTCCGAAATCACAAAGAAGCAGATGCTAGTGGCCATCTTGGATTAGAGGGAACATAACCAATTTCATGTTGGGATCTATGTCGAATTATTACCACAAGTACTATTGGGTGGTAACAAGACCTTGTAGTAGCAGCTAGTAGTCTCAATCGTACAAAAATGATAACTATGTAGTCACTGGGAGTAGCTATCATATAATTGGGAAGCATGAAAATAGAAGAATCGATAATGTCTTCCGAAATGAATTTACCAAAAAAAATTGATGTAAACTCCTCCTAGTCATAAACAAATTAGAGGAAGACCATACAGGCTTACTGCAAGATAAACATATTTGACATAAGTACAAAAATATATAGGAGAAGTATATCAATATGATAAAAGAGTTGGAATAATTAGAACAAAGCATAGATAAGAAGAAATAAGATAATATAATTAAAATATATCTAAAATATATACAAAAAAGCTGAAATGATCAGAATGAAGTATATATGACGAAATTTAGGCTAATATGATCAAAACATATCTAAAATGCATACAAAAGAGTTGGAATGGTTAGAACAAAATATATATGATGAAAATTAGGCCATAATGATCAAAACATAATACATACAAAAGGGCTAGAATGATCGGAACAAAGCATATATGATGAAAATTAGGCCATTATGATCAAAAACATATCTAAAATGCATATAACATAGTTGGAATGATGAACAAAGCATATAGGATAAAAATTAGATCAACATGATAAAAAAATATCTAAAATGTAGAAAAAAAGAGCTAGATTGTGAATCTTATTGATCATATCACTAAGTAAGAGTTGGATTACATTTGACCATTTATCATTCAACAAATCCAGTCCTTCTGGAGTACCAATTTCGTGGAATCCTCTATCCGATGCCCCCATATTGCCGATAACTTTCTACAACTGCTTTAGTTTAGAAAAGTCAAGGCCCTCCATATTTTCCTTATGGGAACCCATCCTACAATCATCCTTCACTGATAGTTCATTGTCACTAGGCTAGGCATCACTTTCTTCTAGGAGGGTTTCCTCAATTGCCTATCCAATATTATTTTCACCCATAACTTTGTCATCTTTGACAACTCATCCCATCCCTCTAGTCCTCTTAACCCTTATTCCTCTCCTTTGCCGAATTAGGTGTTTCTTCCTTTTTACACCTTCAGCATTGACAATCGATAAAGCTGGAAGAGGACATTCAAATTTGACTAATATACAAATAAACACAATTATATACATAGAAGTGATGTAAAATAGTCACACCTCTGCTATTAAAATTATTTGTAAGCAAATATGACCAAAAAAATAATAATATTTGCACACTTATCGACATTCAAAGATTCTAGAACATCAAGGACTTGCTTTATTTGCTCACTAACAACTACTTCCATAGGTAATGTGCAACATCACATGATTTAATAATATATTATAGGAATATACTAGCATCAATTATAGAATAGCTCAAGTTAGTTAAACACATACTTTGCTCGATAGGTGTTGGTGGCTCATCAGTCAATGGATCATTATTCCATGGTTTTGGTGGTTTCCAATTTTGCTATGGATCCAATGGCTCCAGTAAACAATTGGTGGTTGGCTCCCCAATTAATTTAGCCAATCTTCGGTCCAACGCACTCAAATGTTTCTCTATTTTCTTTAACTAAGCATTATTCTCCTTATAGTGTAACTTATTGGCTTTTTTCTCCTTCTCAAATTTTCCCTCCAATGCACACATGCATTTCTCTCCCTTCTCTAACTCAGGAAGAGCACGATGTGGAGGGCCAACATTTGCAATAGAAACCCTACTAGTTGAAGCTTGATGATGACTTCCTCTAGATTTGCTGGATGGACTAGGTGTGTCCACAACCAATTCTCCTCTTCGTACTATCTACAAAGGAATAGGTCTAAAAAGGACCTTCTCAGCTTTGTCTGGCTTAAGTACCTTAAGCTAATTCACATTAGTTATACTTAATTATTTTTGTTTTGAATAATAATATACCTACTTACAACCTAAAATAAATAGTTCTAACATAATATACTGTGGGATTGATTTTGGTGGCCCAGGATAGATAGCGAAGACCTCAGGAGTGATCTTGAATCATAAATCAAAACTTGTTTGATTTAAAGTGTATTATCAGGTATTATGAGAATATTGACTTTCAACAGGTGTAAGCTCCTATTGTTAATTACTCCAACGATTATTAGGAACCTCCTAAAGTGAGAAACCTATCTAATAACATAGAGACACAAAAAAAAAGAAAGCATTCAATTGATTTTAAGAAATGATACATGACTTAAGCAAGGTATACCTCACTTTATAATGTTTCGCATGGAATTATAGAAAATATGAAAGAAATAAAAAAAAAGGAGTGGAGAAAAAGCTCTGATATATGTTGTTGTCCCTCTCCCCTGCATTGGACCACGTAGCGTTTGACTCAAATTAACTTGATCTTCAACAGATGTTAATGGTGTTGTTTGATGGGACATGGAAGGGAATGGAAGAGATTCAAAGTGTTTCCAATAGTTTTGAATATTAGTGATAACTTCATTTGGTTTAGTGGCATCACCAATAACTTATAAAGTCGGGTATAGATTTGAAAACTACATTGTTAATTACTTTTGAAATTGACTAACTTGAAGGGTGTATTGTCAACTACTTCTGAAATTAACTAGCTTGAAGGGTGTGTCATCAACTGCTTTTAGGGTTGACTAGTTTGAAGGGTACATCATCAACTACTTCTAGGGTTCACTAGCTTGAAGGGTGTATCGCCAATTACTTTTGGGGTTAGCTAGCCTAAAGAGCATATTGTCGACTATTTTTGGGATTGACTAGTTTAAAGGATGCATCATCAACTGCTTGTGGGATTGACTTGCTTGAAGGATGTGTCATCAACTACTTTAAAGGTTGACTAGCTTGATGGATGCGTTACCAACTATTTATGGGATTGGCTAGCTTAAAGGGTGTGTCATTAACTGCTTCTGGGGTTAACTAGCTTGAAGAGTGTATCATCAACTGCTTATGGGGTTAACTAGCTTGAAGGTTGGCTAATGGCTTTAAGCATGTTATTGATTGACTTTATTTGAATAAGGCATTGTGATTGACTAATTAAGCAAGTTTGAGTCTACCATAGTTCAGTTTGAATTGAAGCATTGCTAATGCTTTTTGGTTAGCTTAGCTTTGAAGTATGGCTTATTGCTTTTTAGCACATCCGACAAGACTCAGTTTGATCTTATCTAGTTATATTTGAACTAATTTTAGTTTAAGTAAGGATAGTAATATCACCCTTTGTTTATAGCCTCAGAGTATTGTTAAAGATTCGGCAAACTCAATAGGACTTGGTTTGCTCCTATTTAGTTTTGCCAGGACTAATATAATTTAGGTCTGAGTTCGATTCAAAATCAATTCAACACTCATTTTCAATTTAAGTTTGAAATTAATTCAACCTGATGTTTAAAACTTGATTGAATTGTGATTCCCTAACTCCTTAGAAAATAGTGATATATTTTGATATTTCTATTTTCAAAATCTTTAATGACCGTGTCTACACTAACACTTTATAGCATAAACAGGAGAATCATGTAAGACATTAAAGTCATTGAATGTTTAATAATGAATTTAATCCACCAAGATTAGCATTAATTTTTAGAAGAACATTCGTCAAATACTGATAATTGACTCTAGTTTAAACAGTGCTAATTTTAATTTAGGTCTGATCTAGCTTAGTTCAATATTCAAGACTCAATTTTGGTTCGAGTTTGGTTTTATTTGATTCAGGTCAAATTTGACCTTGTGTTGGACCTTTATTAAGTTTTGGTTTGCATCTTTGATTTAAGTTCAAGTCAATTTAGTTTAATTTAGTTTTAGTTCATGCTCAGTCTGGCTTAATTCTGGTTTGACTCTAAGTTTGCCCTTTTAGTTTGGACTTGATTTAACCTAGTCAAGGTTTGATTTGAGTTTAGTTCAATCAAGATTCAACTTAATTTTAAATTTGAATTTTTGGAGTCTAGCTCGATTCAGGCTTTTAGTCCATTTATTTGATTAGTTTAGGTCCATTTAAGTTAACTTGATTTTTGTCAATTTATTTTGGCTGAGTTTAATTTTAATATGATTAAGTTACTTCATATTAAGCAATTTAATTTGAAGGCTCTCAGTTGTTTAGACTCATAGCTTGGCCTTAAATGTGTGAACCCGGTGGCTAACTGAGTGCAAGCTCGAAAGTTGGCTTAGAGGTGTAAGCCCGAAGGCTAGCTAGGTGCAAGTCTAAAAACTGGCGTAGATGCAAACCCAAAGGTTAGTTGAGTGCAACCTCAAAGATTTGCTTGGATGTAAGCCCGAAGACTGATTCAGGTGTGAGCCCACTGCCTGGCTGAAGTGTGAGCCTAAAGGATGGCTTAGGTGCGAGCCCAAAGATTGACTAAGATGCAAGCTCAAAGGCTAGGTAAGGTACAATCCTAAAAGTTAGCTAAGGTGTAAGTCTGAAGACTGGCTGGGTGCGAGCCTAAAGGTTGGTTAAGTGTGAGCCTGAAGGTTAGCTGAGTGTAAGCCCAAAGGCTGATTTGGATGTGAGCCTGAAGACTAGCTTGGATGTGAGCCCAAAAGCTGGCTGGATGTGAGTCTGAAGGCTAAGTAAAGTGCGAGCCCAAAGATTGGCTTAGATGTGAGCCCAGAGGCTATTTAAGTATGAGCCGGGGTTGATAAAGTGCAAGCCGAAAGAATGGCTTGGATGTGAGCTTGAAAGCTGGTTGAGTGCAAACCTGAAGGCTAGATAAGTGTGAGCCCAAAAGCTAGTTTAGATGCGATTCCGAAGTCTGGCTAAGTGCAAGCCTGAAGGATAATTGAGTGTGAACTCAAAGGCTAGTTGCATGCGAGCTCGAAGGCTGGCTTAGATGTGATGGAAATTTACTGTCTTTGAGGGGTTACATATGGCCATAGTGGTGTCGAGACTCTATCGTCTTCGAGAGGCCATGCGTGGCCACAACGATATTGAGAGTCCACAATCTCGAGGGACTGCAGGTGATCGTAGTGTTGGTGGAGCTCTATCGTCACACCAAGGATCATGAGTGACTATGATATTAATGAAATTTTACCAAAAATCAAAGTGCAAGAAGTCTTTTCTTTTTTTTTTTTTAAACAAACTTTTTTTTTCCTTTTTTGCCAAAATTTTCTTTTTTTTACTCAACAAATTTTTTTTTGGTTTTTTTCCTTTATTTTTTCTATTTCATTCTTCCTCCTCGTCAAGGCAACCTATGCCTCTTATTCCTTATTCTCCAAAATGCCACCAGGCCCTACTTGCTGGGCTAGCTAGATCCGGCCCTTCTCCACTCACCGGTGAGCACAAGGGCACCCTGCCCCCTTTGTTTTTGCTAGATCTAGCCGATCATGGCTGGATCTACTTTGTTTCTTCTCTGGCAAGACAGTTGTGAGATCTACGATGGGATCTTGTCGAAGCCGATAGGGAGATAAAGTTGGGCATGAGGAGGAGATTGGGAGCAAGGTCGAGTGCAAGGAGCAGTTACTTCGGCATAACTCGGGGCTTGTCAAGGCTACAGGTTAGGCCAGCAGACGGAGCAGGCCGATGGGCTGAGGTAGGGCTTCGGCCGAGGGGGCAAAGTAGGGCGACAGGCTAGGTGGGGTTCTGGCAAGGTGTTAGCATAGTGGAACCCATAGTTGAAGACAGGTCCCTGACCGATCCAAGCAACGAAGCGCCTAGGTGAGGTTGGGGAAGTAGAAGCCAGGCCAGTTGACCAATGGCCTACGCAAGTGGCAGCCATAGACATTGCGAACACAGGCCAAGGTAAGGGTAGCATGAGGTCCCTACAAAAAATACCAAAGAGGAAAGAAGAAAGGAAAAAAAAATGAAGGAAAAGAAATGAGAACCAACATCTTGCTCTTTCCTTCTCGTCCTACATATTCTGATCTCCTCCTTATATTCTGATCCTTCTTCTTTTTATGTAGATTTTCAATCATTTTTATAGGCTTTGAACAGGAATTTAAAATCAAATTAAATTGATTTGAAATCATATCAAGGAGATTTGGAACCGTGTTTGATTTTAGTATGTTCAGAGTTGTGATTTGTGATTTGATCTGCAAATGACTCTGCTTGGCATGTAATTTCTTTGATTGGGATTTGTATTTAAAAATATGTACTATTTTAGTTGCTAAATTTTTAGGCGGTTTTTTATAATTTTTTTGGACAGCTCAAGTCCAAAATATAATTTCAAAAGTTTCAGGGGTTTTTTTTACAAAAAAGATATATTTTTAAAAATTTAAAAATTTTTGAAGTTCTTTTTGAATAAAATTTGGCCTTATTTGTAAATAAAAAATCTTGAGGGTTTATTTGCAAATTGGGCCAAAATGTGATTGGATAAATTCTGAGGGACCTTTTATAAAATGAATATATATGAAATTTTTAGGGTCACTTTTAAATAAAATTTGAGCTTATTTGTATATAAAGATTTTCAAGAACTTATTTACGAATTTCAGAAATTTTTAAGATTATATGTGAAAGTTAAAAATTTTAGAAATTTATTTACAAATATAAAATTTAAGAGATTTATTCACAAATCCTAAATTTTGTGGAGATTAATTTAAAATTTCAAAACTTTCAATGACCTTTTCAAAAAAATTTCATTTTAGAAATTTATTCATAAGAAAAGCTGGACCATGGACCCATTTGCGAAGATTTTATAATTGTCATTTTAACCCATATATTTAATGAATTTCAATCCTAATTTTAGTCTTAGTATCTGATCCAATCAGCTCTCTTTAATTTAAGTCCAATTTTTTCAATAATTTAAATCCAAATTAAACTCAATTTTTAGTCAAATTTGATTGCGATTTTAATCCAACTGAGGCTCACATTTGGATCACAGTCCAGTGGTATCCAATTCTATATTTTGATTAAATTTTGATCAAATTTAATTTTCAGTCAAAATTGACTCAAACATATGTGTACTAATTGGTCAAAAGGATTAGTTTACACTATTTGAGTAAATTTTGTAAACCAACTCTGACTTTGAGTTCAACAAGAATTAGAATTAGACCTTGAGCATAATTTGTGATGGGTTGGGTCTAATTTAAAATAAATATGGGCTGAAAGTTCAGGTCCAAATGCTGAACTAGGTTGCACTAATCAATTGCTTGGCAAATCTGTTAACAAGTTCTCATCGACTGGATTTGACAGTGCTCTATCAATCGACCAATTTCTTAACTGATCGACTAATTTCAATAAACCAGGACTAGCGCGATCTCCCAGCCGGTTGACCGGTTCCTTAACCAATCACCTAATCCAGGTTAGGATCAAATCTAGAAATGAATGTTCCCCAAATTCATCATCAATCAATAGAATTTTCGGTTAAGGGTATTGCAATTTCAAAATATATCAATCAAATATTGAAATATGAGATTTGATTGCAAAAAAAAAAAGGAAAACATGATCTAATCAAACCTTAAATTTAAATTAATCAATAATTCAATTTGAGGATCCTCTTAACTCTATAAAAATATGCAAAGATTAACACATAGGGAGAGGAAATTAAGCACAAAAATTGGAGGAAAATAGCACAAAAATTAACACGAAGGAGATCAGGAAGACATTATCAAGAAGGAGACCAAGAGAGCATTATCAAGAAAGTATGGAGATGTAAGGCCTCTTTCCTTTTCTTTGTCTCCTTTTTTCATTTAATTTCTTCTTTTCCCTTTATCTCTTGTGATGTTGTTGAGTTTTAGGTGTCTCGAACTCGAATTAGAGTTTGAGTTAAAGTAGGAATCCAAAGTTGGATTTAAATTTATGATTGATTTGTATTATTAGGAGTTATAATTAGAGTAGAACTCAGACCCAATAAGAGTCTATAAATATACTATAATATATAGGGCTTATGTGTGGCGTAATATTGAGATTGAACTAGAGAGAAATAGAGAAAGAGGAATAGAGAGAATAAAGAGAAGAGAAAGAGAGAGAGAGTGCCGGCTCTAGTGTGTGGTTCTTTCTAATGTTTCTCGGTGGTCTCTCATGGTGTTTTCTTGGAGATTCTCTCTGAAGGTGGAGGCATTGCCGAGGCTTAGAGAAAGAGTTTAATTGAGTAAGAAAGAGTGAAATCCTTCTTGTCAACTCTTGTAAAAGCCTTTATCTTTTGATAGTGGATCTTTCGCTGTCTTATCTTGTTATTTTCTTTTATCTTATATTACTTCTAGTTTCTTGTGTTGTTTGAGAACAAAGTGATTCATGAGCCTTTTGCTACAAATCCCAACAATTGGTATCAGAGCCTAAGAGCAAACAACCAAGACGCAAAGTCCTTGCTCGAGGTGGAGAAGTTTGACGGCAAGATAAATTTTGCCTTATGGCAAAAGAAGATGAAAGTGGTTCTTACTATTCAAGGTCTGCAAAAGACGTTAGAGGGAAAAGAAAAGAGGCTGGTCAAGATAAGCGATGAAGACTAAGAGGAGATAGATCAAAAGACATTGAATTTAATTATTCTAAGTCTGACTGATGAGATTTTATACAATATCATTGACGAAGAGATAACGATGGACATCTGGACAAAACTCAAGAAGTTGTACATGTCAAAAAGCCTCACAAACAAGTTTTATCTGAAATAACAGTTGTACGGACTGTGTATGAGTGAAGGTACAACTATATTACATCACCTAAATGCTTTTAATAAGATTATCAATGATTTGCTGAAAGTTGATGTGAAGTTTGAAGAGGACGATAAGGCGCTGATTCTCTTGATGTCTCTTCCTGCTTCGTACGATCATATTGTGACCACAATTCTTTATGATAAAGAAACTCTCAAGATGGAAGATATAACAACTAGTCTTCTTTCTAATGAGAGAAGTAGAAACTCCAACATTAATATGGAGTTTGGTGAAGGATTGGTGGCTCACGAAAGAGGAAGATTAAGAGAACGTGGAGAAAGCAAGCAACGGTCCAAATCAAAATTGAAGGCAAAAGTACAATGCTATTCATGTAAGAAGTATGGTCACATTATGTGGTATTGTCCTGAACGTGGGAAGATAGAGTCCTCCAATATGACGACGGCAATAGCGGATGATACTTCTGATAATAATGCAAATGGAGATATTCTTACAGTATCCACAGAAATCGGCACTTCTGATAAGTGGATTTTAGATTCCGGTAGTTCTTATCATATTTCCTCCAGGAAGGATTGGTTTACTTCTTATGAGGAGAATAAGAAGAAAAGTACTATTTGGTTGGGCGATAATTCAGCCTGTGAGATCGCCGGTGTGGGAACAGTCAAAATCCAGATGTTTGATGGAGCGATTCGTACTCTTACTGGGGTGAGGCATGTCCCTAAGATGCGAAGGAATCTAATTTCACTTGGTGTACTAGACTCAAAAGGCTGTAATTATTCAGCAAGAGATAGAGTCATGAAGGTGACATGTGGTATTAGAATCCTGATGAAAGATGAGAAGTGCGGCAATGTTTATCGATTAATAGGGAACACTATTGCAAGTGGAGTTCCAATGGCTACAGTAGTGAAGAGGAAGCATGATACTTAGAGCAATTTGATGGGAGATAAACATTCTTCTCGAATTACTTTTACTACAACAGTAGACACAGATCATCTGAAAAGCTTCCGAAAGTACAAGACTGTAGGTGTGAAGAACAAATTCGAGGTTGGCTCAAGTTCGTGTCTTGAAATTAGCTAAATAAGCTAGTAGCCTAGGGGCAGAGGCTGGATGAGAGATGACGGCTGAAGATTCGTGATGGTGGCATGCCCGAGTTCAAGCCAAGGTGGAGATTGTTGAGTTTTAGGTGTCTCGAACTTGAATTAGAGTTTGAGTTAAAGTAGGAATCCAAAGTTGGATTTAGGTTTATTATTGATTTGTATTATTAGGAGTTATAATTAAAGTAAAACTCAGACCCAATAAGAGTCTATAAATATACTATAATATATAGGGCTTATGTGTGACGTAATATTGAGATTGAACTAGAGAAAAATAGAGAAAGAGAAATAGAGAGAAGAGAAAGAAGAGAAAGAGAGAGAGTGTCGACTCTAGTGTGTGGTTCTTTCTAGTGCTTCTCGGTGGTCTCTCGTGGTGGTTCCTCATGGTGTTCTCTTGGAGTTTTTCTCTGAAGGTGGAGGTGTTGCCGAGGCTTGGAGAAAGAGTTTAGTTGAGTAAGAAAGAGTGAAGTCCTTGTAAACTCTTGTAAAAGCCTTTATCTTTTGATAGTGGATCTTTCGCTGTCTTATCTTGTTATTTTCTTTTATCTGATATTACTTCTCGTTTCTTGTGTTATTTGAGAACAAGGTGATTCGGGAACCTTCCGCTGCAAATCCCAACAATGTCCCTACTGGTCTCTATTTCTTCCCATGTATCGATGAATCACCATCTCTTTCTCAAGCTCCATTACCACCATGGATAACCATGGCCCGGTCTTCGCCACAGTGTTGTCCTAACCATTATGCTGAGCCACGACCTCACCATGCCTTTTGACCAAGCTCCACTAGCTTAAGGAGCTTGAAGCTTGAGACTTGCCATGGAGGTCTTTGAAGAGAAGAAAGCGAGAAGATGAAGGAAACAGGAGAATGGAGAGGTGAAGAAGAAGAAACAAAAATAATAAGAGAGAAAAGAATAACCCATGTAAAAATAAAAATAAAGAAATAAAGATGAAAATAAAAAAGGAAAAGAAAGTTTTATATTGAACATGCTCCTATCAACCATGACCTAGGGCCATTCTGCAGGCTTGTCCAAAAATCAACTGGTGTAGGCCAAGATGTAAGCTCATCCAAAAATTATTTCTGACCTATGGTCAGTTTGCGGGCTCTACTGAAAGTTAATTTGGCAAAGTGCCAGTCTGTAGGCTCACCCAAATGCTAATTTGGACTAAAGGCTAACTTATGAACTCAGCTAAAAATCTAATCCAACTACACACTAGCTTATAGGTAGGCCTAAAAGACTAATTGGCTTAAAACATCCAGCATGCTTGCCTGAAATCCAAGTACTGAAGGACTAGCCTATGAGCTATTCTAAAAGTCATTCTGACCAACGACAAGCCTGCGAGCTTGCCCAAAAGTCAATTTAACGAAGAGCTAGTTAATGAGTTTGCCCAAATGCCAATTTGGACTTACACCTAGTCTGTAGGCTAACTTGAAAGTCTAAATCAATAAAGTTCACCTTGAAAGCTTGCTTGAAAGTCAAAAATGATTCAAAGTTAGTCTATGGGCTCACTTAAAGCCCAAAACAAAATTGATAAATACAAATTGATTAAATGACTTAATTACAATGGACTCAAGCCAATTCAGCTAAAATAAATGAACAAAACCTAATTGATTCAAACAAAGCACTAAGTGAACCTAAATGGATGAAAATAAATAGACTAAAACTAGTCTATGTGAGCAAAAGAACACCCTATTAGTCGATCGGTCCTGATCAACTGGAAATGGCATAGCTTTGTCAGTTGATCAATACCTTAACTGATCAATCAGTTCTAGCCAATTGAGAAATTGCAAGCCCTCTGTTAGACGACCGATACTCGAATCGGTTGTCAAGTTCAAATAAATCCAAAATAACACCATTTTGGCCGACTGACCAGTACCTCAATCGATCATCCATTTTATTTAGAAAATTGATACGCTAGGTTCAGATTCAACTTTAATCGAGAAGCCTCAATCGAGCCAAGCCTGAATTAATTCAGGTTTAAGTTGAGCCAGCCCAGAATCACAACAAGTTCATATAGAACTCAAATTAAGTCAACCAACATTTGAACTAATCCATAGCAAGTTTGAATAGAACTCTAAGTTGAGTCAAACAATATTCAAACTAAATCATAACAAATTTAAATAAAACCCTAAATTGAGTCAAACTACATTAGAACAAAACCATCACAAGTCTGAATAGAACTCTAAATTGAGTTAAACATTATTTGAACTAAATCACAAAAAGTTTGAATAGAACTCTAAATTAAGTCGAAGCACATTTGAATTAAACTATAATAAGTTCGAATAGAACTCTAAATTGAGTCAAACCATATTCGAACCAAATCATCACAAGTTCAAATAGAACTTTAAATTGAGCTCAACAACATTTGAACTAAATCATAATAAGCTCAAATAGAACTCTAAATTAAGTCAAACAATATTTGAACCAAACCATCACAAGTTTGAATAGAACTCTAAATTGAGTCAAATAACATTCAAACTAAACCATCATAAGTTCAAATAGAACTCTGAATTGAGTCAAACAATATTCAAACTAAATCATAACAAGTTCGAATAGAAATCTAAATTAAGGAAAACCATATTTCAACTAAACCACAACAATTTTGAATAGAGCTTTAAATTGAGTCAAACAACATTCAAACTAAACCATAATAACTTCGAATAGAACTCTAAATTGAGTCAAAATATATTCAAACTAAACCACAATAACTTCAAATAGAACTCTAAATTAAGTCAAACAATATTTGAACTAAATTATAACAAATTTGAATTGAACTCTAAATTAAGTCAAATAACATTTGAACTAAACCACAACAAATTCAAATAGAACATTAAACCAAGTCAAACAACATTCAAACTAAGCCACAATAAGTTCGACTAAGAACTCTAAATTGGGTCAGCTCCCTTCAAAGCTAGCCAAATCCAAAAGCTATTGGTGATGCTCTCTTCAAGGCTAGTCAACCCCAAAAATCGTTAATGACACTCCCTTCAAAGCTAGCCAAGCCCAAAAGCCATTGGTGATGCTCCTTTCAAAACTAATCAATCTCAAAAGCCATTGATGACTCTCTCTTCAAAACTAGCCAATCCCAAAAGCCATTGGTGACACTCCCTTCAAAGCTAGCAAACCTCAAAAGCCATTGGTAATACTCCCTTCAAATCTAGCCAACTCCAAAAGCCGTTGGTGATGCTACAAGCCAAGGTGATCAGTCACATCCTTCTGTATGTTATCAACATCCACCAAAGATCAACTCAAGACTCATCCGAGTCAAATCCCACTTGGTTAATTGCACGGTAGTTGGGCAACAATTAGCATCAAGCTTCTTTCCAACTTTCTCTTTCTTATTTTCATGCATTTCATGATTACATATTTAAATTCAGTGTAAAGTGGGTATATCATTGCTTAAGCCATGTACTCTTTCTCAAATCAATCAAAGCATACTTTCTTTTTTTATTGTCTCTATTTTATTAGATAGGTTTCTCACTTTAGGAAGTTCTTAACAATTATAGAGGTAATTAACAATAGGGACTTGTACCTATTGAAAATTATATTTCCACAATACCTTATTAGGCACTCAAACTACTATCAAATTTGATTTGTTGTTTTGAGACTACTCCATAGGGTCTTCGCTATTTTGGATAACCAATTTTGATCCCACAAATTCTGACATACTTAGTGGGACATGACTTCTTCTCCAAGTGTAGAAACCTAGCTAATATGATAAAGATGTTAATAGGAGAGAATTGCAATTGAAACATGATAAATTGTGTTCTCTTTTATAGAAGAAAGCATCAAATGCCATCAACATAGAACATCCCCACCGAAACATACACTATTTTCTTGGGGGAAGGTTCAGTTGTGTATTTATTTCAGTCGATAATCGTCACAAGAGTAGCTAAAGCTCAGATTGAATTTAAAACCATCTCTAAGGTCATCCAATTCAAGAGCGCACTTGCTAATTCACCAACTAGTATTACAATCATATAAGACAAATCTGCTTCTCGCCTTCCATTAAGAGTAAATAGACCCAATATCATCATTCCCAATGAGAAGAATCAATTTGATGAAAAGCTAAAAGCTATGCCTCAACTAGCAAGAGCATCCATCTTCCAGAAGTTAGCCATTCCAAGATGAGTTTGAGTGTTAACTAAGAAGCTCAAATAAATTAACTATCAATTCCAAGACTCAATATAAAATAAAAAATCTAAACCTATGAGCTTGGAGTTGATCTCGCATCTTAAGCATTCTTTGAGCTCCCAACTAGATCTTTAAGCTTCATCTCTAAATTATCATTCTCTTTATCTTCAATTCATCATCTTCAAGCTCTAATATTAAGACTCGGTCCTTCATGATCTTGGATTATCATTGCAAATCCTAAGCATATCAGAACTTAAAAAAAACTTGTTAAATACTAGTCTGATTATTATCAAAATCCAAAGTTGAACACAAATTCCCTCTCTAAGGATTATGTTACAAGAGGAAATCATAAAAAAGAATAATTTTTATCTTTGCTTAGATGAGCTAGACTTCTTAGATAAAATAAGGCTTGTAGCTTAATAAAACTTGAAAATATATCGAGCACGAATGTCTAGGACTTACAACAAGATATACTAGCTTAGATCTTTCTAGGAAGAAAAAATAGTCTTGGTCTTGAAAAGACCCATAATCCTGAATTGAGGCAAGAAAGGCAAATTTGAGCCTAATTGGAAGGCCCTTATATCATTGAAAGGATATTTGAAGGGGGACTCTACTAATTGATTGATGACAAAAGGTAAAGATTTATGCCACCAATTAACACCTGAACCCTGAAGAGGTATTATGCATGAGCCTCTGGGGGCAACAACAATAATATGAAAATGTTTATATTTTGTTTATGATGGAATGTCTAGCTTTCTCAAAAAAAAAGGAAAAAAAAGTTTCTCATTGAATGTGCTCCCATCAATTATGATCTAGGGCTAATTTGCGACTTTACCCAAAAGTCAACTAACCTAGGACTAGCTTACGAGCTTGTCCAAAAGTCAAATGGTGTTCAAATAGCCTATGGGCTCATCTGAAAATCATTTTTCACCTAGGTCCAGTATACAAGCTTATCCAAAAGTCAATTTGGCCAAGGAATAACCTGCGAGCTCACCCAAAAACTAAGTACTAACTACAGGCTGGCTTGCGGGCTCATCCAAAAGTTATTCTAACTAAGGGCTAGTCTATGGGCTAGCACAAAAGTCAATTTAGTTAAGGGCTAGACTGTGGGCTTGCCAAAATGCCAATTAGGAATCAAAGCTAGCCTACGAGCATACCTGAAAGTCTAAATTGACTAAAGGTCAGCCTGCAGGTTTGTCTAAAAGTCAAAGATGACTTAAAGTCAGCTCGTGAGCTCTCCTATTGTCATTATAATAGCCTGAGGGCTCTTGAACCAAAATAAAATTGATAAATATAAATTAATTAAATGACTCAATCACATTGGACTCAAGCCAATTCAGCTAAAATAAATAAATAAAATCAGACTAACTCAAACAAAGCACTAAGTGAACCTAAATGGATAAACATAAATAGATTGATACTAGTCTCGTTAAGTAGAAGAATGCTTTGTCAATTGACAATTCTCTTAACCATTTGGCTAGTCTTGATCAATTATAAATGGCAAAGCACTATTAGTCAACTGGAACCTTAACTAGTTGACTAGTTCTGGCCAATCGAGAAATTGCAAGCCCTTTGTCAAATGATCGGTACCCAAATTGGTCAGCTGATTGGGATAAACCTGAAATAACACCATTTCGGCTGATTGACTAGTACCTCAATCAGTCATCCATTTCAATCAAAAAATTTATGAACTAGATTTAGATTTAACTTTAATTGGGTCAAGCCTCAATTGATCCAAACCTAAATCAATTTTGGTTCAAGTCGAGTCAACCTAGAATCATAATGAGTTTAAATAAACTCAAATTGGGTCACACGATATTTGAACTAATCCATAGCAAGTTCAAATAGAACTCTAAATTGAGTCAAAAAATATTTGAACTAAACAATAACAAGTTCAAATAAAACTCGAAATTGAGTCAAATCATATTCGAGCCAAACCAAAATAAGTTCGAATAAAATTCTAAATTGAGTCAAAAAATATTCAAACTAAATCATAACAAGTTCAAATAGAACTCTAAATTAATTCAAACCACATTCAAACTAAACCATAATAAGTTTGAATAGAACTCTAAATTGAGTCAAATCATATTCAAAACAAACCATTACAAGTTTGAATAGAGTTCTAAATTGAGTCAAACAATATTCAAACTAAATCATGATAAGCTCAAATAGAACTCTGAATTGAGTCAAATCATGTTTGAACTAAACCACAACAAGTTCAAATAGAACTCTAAATCAAGTCAAACAACATTTGAACGAAATCATAACAAGTTTGAAAAGAACTATAAATTGAGTCAAACAACATTCGAACTAAAATATAACAAGTTTGAATGGAACTCTAAATTGAGTCAAGCTATATTTGAACCAAACCATTATAAGTTTGAATAGAGCTCTAAATTGAGTCAAAAAAACATTTGAACTAAACCATAACAAATTCAAAAAGAACTTTGAATTGAGTCAAACTATATTTTAACTAAACCACAATAAGTTTGAATAAAACTCTAAAATAAGTAAAATAATATTTGAACTAAACCATTACAAGTTCAAATAAAACTCTAAATTGAGTTCAAACTAAACCATAACAAGTTTGAATAGAACTTTGAATTAAGTCAAACCACATTCAAGCTAAACCATAACATGTTTGAATAGAACTCTAAGCCAAGTTAAACAACATTCAAACTAAATCACAATAAGTTTGAACAAGAACTCTAAATTGGGTCAACTCTCTTCAAAGCTAGTCAACCCAAATGTCATTGATGATGCTCCCTTCAAAGCTAGTCAACCCTAAAAACTGTTGATAATGCTCCCTTCAAAGCTAGCCAAACCCAAAAGCTATTGCATGAACCCTTCTATTTCGTTAGCTGGCATGACCTTCTTCAAAACTTTATATTTAGGTTATTTCTTTTATGGATGTTTGGATTGGCTCGACATAGGAGTTTGATGAGCTCCAATATTAGCTTGTTTAATCCTTTTTTAAAATGTCTACTTCTTTTGGTGCTTACTGGTATAGGGCCTTCCAAAGTGGTTATAAAGCTGTTCTAATTTAGACATTGAGTCATATTCATTATATGTGTCATATATGTATAATTTCTTTAAATTTGGTAGAGGGTGCCCTTCCACAAGCTCTAGGATTGGGACTTCACCAAACTTAATGGATTGATCATTTGCCACTGGATTACTTGATGGTGGTTGGGATGGTAGATCACCAGTATCTATACTAGTTGTGTGAGTCACCATGCAATAAGAAGCAACATATTCAAATAATTATCCTTGAGGAAGTCTATATTCCTTGATCTGTTTTTAGGGAAGGTGGTGTGAATGATTATTCTTGTCCTGAAGAGGGTTGGTAGGCAATTCCCTGCCACTCCTGTAGGGTCTTTCGTGTGTCTCTACCTTTTCTGCTATCATCTTTTCCTTCTTCTCTCAATTTCTTTGCAAAGCATAGTAGTCACACTTGACATACTTTCCATGTGGACTACCATAGCCTACAAGCATTCATTCAATACTTCTATTTGTCTCCTAATATATTTCATATTAGTTATAGATAGATCTTTTACAATATCTAGCTATAGTTTAATCATGTTATAATCACATGCGTGGGTGAACCACTCTTTAATATAGTCATTTTAGTCACAACCCATTGGGAGTCCCTTGAGAATCTCTATTTCATTAGTGATATGCTCCATGAATTCATTTGCTTCTTCCCACCTTGTGCTCTGAACCATATCATTATTAGAGTGATAAGATGACTTTGATAATTGGCTTAATTATGAACTTCTAATAGTAAAAATGGTAGTGCATGTTGTCACTAGAAGTTCATCTTCTCCACTCCCAGTGTCAGAGCCTTCAAGCAATGCTCTGAGTTTGTCAAGAAGAAATTTTTTAAGAGTTACTTGATTTCTTTCTCCTTAGGCATATTCCTCTATGGCATCGATATATTTTTGGATAGCCAATTTCTTGATAGTGTATCCCTTTGGTTAAACCAATTTCTTTTTATTTTTTTCATGTTTTGGGTTAGTGGGGAAGCTTATCCATTCAAGCTTTTAAGGGTTCTTAACCATCTTCTTTATCAACTTATTTAGCCTTTTAGAGATATATCTCCCATAGGTGCTCTTGTTTGAGTATATGCTATGCTTTTTCCACCAAAAGGAGTCTAGCAAGTGGCTCATGTGTCTCAAATATAGTGGTGATTAATGTATTCGGTAGGTGTTTCAAATAATGTTGACTTTGAGGAAGTCAATTTACCCTCTCAATATTGCTTTTTGCTCCAATCCTTGAACACATGGTAGTTTTCAATGGTATGACCCAAGACTCTGTGTTAAAGATAATAGTTTAGATGATCCTTTTTATTAGCCTCACTTGGCCTTTTGCATTTTGGCAATTAAAAGCCTAATTTCATAACATCTTGCAAGATTTTACCCACTCTCTCTCTCTTTTAAAGGAGTATTTCTTTCTAGACCAATGTTGAAAAATGCTGGATGGTTGTACTTGCTCATCTCCCCCAAGAGTTGATAATTTCTGAGAACTACCTCCATTTGTGGTAGGGTTTATAGGTTTTTTCTGTTCATTTGTTATGAATGTTGCCCTCACATTTTTAGAAGGCTTCCCATGCTTTGTCTATCTTTCTCTAGTTTAAAATTTTGTAAATTAGCTAAGACTAGTGGACCAATCCTTTTTAACTTCATGACTTGTATTGGAAAGTGTGAATAGAAGAAGCACTTAAATTGAGTACTATATTTATAGCCTCAAACTAGTTTATGCATTATTTACACTTAATGTTGAGATTTTTTCACCATCTAATATAATCCAACACCAATTTATTATTGTGCTTTGGTGTTGAGATGAGGCATGTACGGTCACCCTATCACTAACTCCTCCAAACCTAATTCAAAAAGCCTCTTTCATTTGCAAGCAAAGTTGTATGAATCTTGATTGTAAACTAGTATACCACTCAAATGCGACCTCCGTTAAGCTTGAAATTGGTGGAGTAGTAACGAGGGGTTATTAATTGAATCCCCACATAGAGTCACGAAATGAGTTATATGTTGTTCAGGACTACCAATGCCATTAAATTATTTGAAACTAAGCACTATATAGCCCCTAGGATATGACACTCAGTTGTGATGACTAGGGTATGGTTTGTTTGTATTATTTATCATACCCGTGTCACTTTCTTATCCCAATTGTGCAGCCACCATTCATTACACTTGCTATTATATATATACTAGTAGTTCCATGTTGTTGGGAATCCCTAGAATTTGTAATTGGGTATCTCTTGCTAGCGGAGGAGGCACTTACAAAGAGCCTACATTTTTATGGATCTCATCTATAGGATGTGTGTCCTCTACCGCCTCTGTGGCTTCTTGAGATGACTATTGAGACTACTCCAACTTGTTGAGCTTTAGTCTCATTTGTATTATTATTTTCATCAACTCCATGACCTTATTTTGTGCTTTATTTTTCTCTTTCCCTTGTTATTTCATTTGCTCTTGCAGTGCTTCTACGATCATTTCCTCATTAGAACTTTTAGTTATAACCAAAGCTTCTATCAAGATATGATGGTCCACATCTTAAGGATCAAGTCTAGATTTAGTGTGTTTTGGAGAGGGGATCACTTGTCCCATCAGGCAAGTTGCCTCATTCAGGAGTTTACTTATAAAATAAGTAGTTACACTTTCTCTCTGTGCAGTCACAAGGATTGACTCACACGAGCCCTTTCTTCCTAAAACCCTTTATCTATAAGTCTTGTTTATGTAGCCTTCTTTCTGTGTTTGGCTGGTTAGACCATGGGCTTACAATCCCTTCCAAATTCATGATAAGAAATGACTGACAATATGGGTGGCCTCCCTTTTGGGGGTCTCATGCGAGGCTATAGCCTTATGATGACTCTTCTTGTTTTATTTGGTTATTCACCCCTTAGCTACAATCTTGAGTAAGATTGTAACCTTTTTGACTTAACTTTATTTTTCTCTAAACCATTCAATGGGGCAAAGAAATTAGAGGTGAGAATGGTGATGATTGATTTCATTACAGGGGCTAGCTTTCTAAGTCAGTTGAAAATTATAGTGCATTTTCTTTACTTGTGATAGTTAGGATGAGTTCTTCTTCATCCATGCTTGTGTTTGGACTTTCTTTTAGCTGCTTCTTATTAGGAGTGGGGTGAAGGCAATCAAAGACATAGCTTTGATTGGTACCTAACCTCTGGAAGATGAATGCCCTTGCTGGTTGAAGCATAGCTTCTAGCTTTTCATCAAATTAATTCTTCTCATTAGGAATAATGACATTAGGTCTCTTTCTCCTTGATGAAAGGCAAGAAGCGGATTCATCTTTTATGATCAAATACTAGTTGGCAAACTAGCAAGTGCCCTTTTAAATTAGATGACTTCAAAGATGGTTCCAAACTTAATTTGAGCTTTAGCTACTCTTATGATGATCATCGGCTGAGGTAAATGCACTATCGATTCTTCCCCCAAGACAATGGTATATATTGGGATGGGATGTTCATTGTTGATGTCATTTGATACTTTTTTTCTATAAAAAAGGACTCAATTGATTAGTTTTAAATTATACTTCTCTCTTATTAACATCTCTATCATATTAACTAGGTTTTTACACTTGGAGGAGAAGTCATGTCCCACTGGACATGATAGAATTTGTTATTTTGAGATTTCTCCCAGAGGTCTTCGCCATCCCAAATGACATATTTTGATCTGAAAACTATGTTGCGGTATATAGTCAAAGAATTTTGGCTTTTCGCTCAATATCTGAAAATAATACTCTGAATTATCTTGGAGATAAGATATAACTAATAGACCGCTAACTAGCCTCATGGTGGCAGCAAAGGAATAAGAACATTCTCAGAGAAGCCTTGGTCATACTCAAATTGTCGGCAGAACTGATGTAGATTAGAAGACGCTACAACCAAATATTTTCCTGAGTGAAGGGAAAGCACCCCGTGTCTCAAAGAGATAATATACTCACAAGCTTCTAGAGATAAAGGAAGATGAGAGACATCCACTAGCATCTTAGAATCAGAAAGAGTATAAGGATAAGCTTGCCACTCAAAATTTTGAGAATCCCACACATACATCCTACCCTCTCTAGAAGAATATAGGGAAGCAACCATTTCATGATTCAAATTATTTCAAGAATAGGGATTGAACATGAGTAACATCGCTTCCTGATTTTATCACTAGGCTCCAACTTAGTATATGTTCTTTGGAAGTGGGCATAAATCCAAGCATAAAGAAAAACTACCTGGTCCTGTAGGACTATTCACCATCGTCTGAGACCTACATATATTGAGCCTAGCATTGCAGGAACTAAAAAAGCTTTTTGTCTATGCACCATCCTACAAGTCATCACAAACATCTCTGAGAGAATGTAATACCCATGGTGTGGCATAATAAAATGGATAAGCCATAGATAGATGAAAGTATAAAATAAGTCTCAAGGCTGAATTTTAGAAGAATGGCCTGTGTCATACATAACCAGGTCAAACCTTGTTGGCTCACTCCTCAAAGTTCTCTCATAAAAAAGCTCAATCCAATTGTCAAAGTACAACTAATTCTAATTATTTGGAAAGTGTATCACCATCCAATTTTAAATTTTGAAGAGATCATGCAAAATGTAACTAAGATCAAGACGAATGTAATAGTTAGAAGGGATATATTCATCATAGAAACTCCCAAGGATAGGAATTCTAGCTAATTATCTTATGACCCACAAAGAAATACCAACTTTACTATACGAAGTATGGAAGGTGTTTGTAGCATGATTGCACGTCTTAATCACACTATACAAAATTTTTGAGTCTTTGTGCATATTGTCCCTTGGATGCTATGACTCCTAAAATACCGAGACCCGCAAGTTAAGCTAAAAATAGAGATACCACATTATCAGCCCACTCCAAATAATTTGGCAAAACTGGCATTTCTCTAGCAAGTGGGAAGGATCGCCCCCAAGCAAGCGAATGGCTGTTAAGGATATAAAATCCCAAGGTTTTTGAAGACTCTTATTACCTAAAATGCTCGACTAGCTCCAACCTGAAGGACTCTCTGGCCCTATCAACACATGACATCCCCTCTTTAGAAAAGCAAAGAAAGGAATGATAATTATTAAACCTCACTCATTTTTTATGCTTCTAAGGTTGATATACAATTGCCGCTTCAGCGTCAATTCCCAAGATGGGAAGGAAGTGAGGTAAAACCAAATCGTCTTCTTTCTCATTTCAAATTCTCTCAATTACAAAAGACTCCATGATATCTTCAAAAGAAAAGAGAAAAAAACAACTAAAAAAAGGAGAAAATAAACTATTGCAATGCATCAAGAAAATAAGTAAAGGACCCCACTTGTCAGGCACTTGCAAAGGCAATGATATAAGATCAAATACTCATTATTATTCGCATCTGATGCTCTCACCAAGAAAACTCATGAAGTAAATGCAAAGAGAGTACTTTATTTGAGTAAATTTTGTACGACAACTTTGATTTTGAGTTTGACAAGAATTAGAGTTGGACTTTGAGCCTAATTTGTAATGGGTTGGGTCCAATTTAAAATAAACATGGGCTAAAGTTTTCAAGCCCAAATACTCAACTAGGTTACATTGGTCAACTACTTGGTAAATTGATCGACCAATTCTCATCAACTGGATTTGATAGTGCTCTATCGATCGATTAGTTCCAATAATCCAAGACCAACATGATCTCATGGCCAATCAATCGATTCCTCAATCGGTCATGCGATTTGGGTCGAGGTCAAATCTAAAAATGAATTCTTCCCTAAATTCATTATCAATCAACATGATTTTCCATTAAGGGGATTGTAATATTGAAGTATATCAATCAAATCTCTAAACATGAGATTTGATTGTAAAAAAAAGGAAAACTTAATCCAATCAAACCTCAAATTTAAATCAATCAATTAATTAATTTGAGAATCCTCTTACCCCTATAAAAATATGAAAAGATCAACAAAAAGGGAGAGAAAATTTAGAATGAAAATTAGAGAAAAATAGCCAAAAAATTATCATAAAGGAGATCATAAAGACATCATCAAGAAGGAGATCAAGAGAGCATTGTCAAAAAAGAAAGGAAATGTAAGGCCCCTATCCTTCTCTTTGTCTTCTTTTCTTGTTTTATTTCTACTCTTCCTTTTGTCTCTTGCGAGGCCCCTACTACTCCCTCACTCCATCACCATCGTGGCCACTCGTGATCCCATCTCTGCCATGGCATCAACCTACCCATTGTACCAAGCTATGGTCTCTTTATGTTAGGATTCGTAGTGAAAAATTCACGAATCACCTTGTTCTCAAACAACACAAGAAACGAGAAGTAATGTAAGATAAAAAAAAAAACAAGACAAGGCATAGTAATATACGTGGTTCACCCAAAATTAGGTTACGTCTATACGGGGAGCGAGAGATCCACTATTAAAAGGCTTTACAAGAGTCTACAAGAAAGACTACATTCTTTCTTACTCAACTAAACTCTTTCACCAATCCTCGATGATACCTCCACCTTCAAATAGAATCTTTAAGAGAACACCACAAGGAATCACCATGAGAGACCACCGAGAAATACTAGAAAGACCCCCACACAAGAGCGGACACTCTCTCTCTTTCTTTTCTCTCTATTATCTCTATTTCTCTCTAGTTCAACTTCAACACTACCCCCACTAAACCTTATATATTACTAGAATATTTATAGGATCTTATTGAATCTGAGTTTTACTCTAATTATAACTCCTAATATTATAAATCAATCATAAGTATAAATCCAACTTTGGATTCCTACTTTAACTCGAACTCTAATCCAAGTTCGAGAAACCCAAAACTTAATAATCTCTACTTTGGCTTAAACTCGGGCGTGCCACTATTACGAATCTTCAGTCACTATCAAGAATCTTCAACCATAATCTCTTATCCAACTCCTTCCCTTAGGCTACTAACTTATTCAACTAATCACAAGATGCGAGCTCGAGCCAACCTCAAATTTGCTCTTCTCCGCCATCGTGGTGCTGTGCAACTCTGATGTGTAGTCATTATCGCACCACCTTTCGATCGTTGTGCCACCTACAAGCGACTCTCTGTCATTGTTGCACAACCTTAGCTATCTCACGGCCTCACTATGTCTCCCTATCTATTGTAGGACCAGCCCAATTACAACTATGTTGCTTCCTAGCTCACTGACCTGAGCTCCGCCTTCTGTGCATGCATGCATTCTATTTTCGCACTCGCTAACCTTCACCTCTTAGCTGCTTAGCCATACTGAGTTCTAGCTGAGATGCCTTGCTGCACCTCATCAAAGGCCACCTCCTACTGATCTAAGCCCCAGTCGCCATTAATTGAGAGCCCTACATAGCCCTTCGTTGACCTCTCCAACTCCGGGCGACTCACGCCCTGCATGGCCCTTTGCCAGCCTACTCTTGCACTCCCTCTCGTGAGCATCGTTGGCCTATTCCTGTACCTCACCTGACCTTTATCTTCTTCTGCCATAAGGCAAAATTTATCTTGTCGTTAAACTTCTCCACCTCGAATAAGGATTTTACCATCTTGATTATTTGCTCCTAAGCTCTGATACCAATTATTGGGATTTGTAGCGGAAGGTTTACGAATTACCTTATTCTCAAATAACACAAGAAATGAGAAGTAATACAATATAAAAGAAAATAATAAGATAAGACACAATAATATATATGGTTCACCCAAAATTAGGATACGTCCACAGGAGGAGCAGAGATCCACTATCAAAAGATTTTACAAGACTCTACAAGAAAGACTGCACTCTTTCTTACTCAACTAAACTCTTTCACCAAACCTGGGTGATGCCTCCACCTTCAAATAGAATCTCCAAGAGAACACCATGAGGAACCACCATGAGAGACCATCCAAAAATACTAGAAAGACTCACACACGAGAGTCGATATTCTCTCTCTGTCTCTTCTCTCTAGTTCAACCTCAACGCTGCCCCCACTAAACCCTATGTATTACTAAAATATTTATAGGCCCTTGTTGAATCTAAGTTTTACTCTAATTATAACTCCTAATATTACAAATCAATCATAAGTCTAAATCTAACTTGGATTCCTACTTTAACTCAAACTCTAATCCGAGTTCGAGACACCCAAAACTCAACATCATCATGCCTCTCCACCAAGCTCCACTAGCTTGGGAAGCTCAAAACTTGAGACTTGTCATGGAGGCCTCTAAAATAAAGAAAAGGAGAAGATGAAGAAAAATGGAGAAGGGAGTTGTGGAAGAAGAAACCCAAACAAGGAAAGAACAACCCATGCAAAAAGGAAAAGAAAAAAAAGAATAAAGAGTAAAGATGAAAACAAAAAAGGAAAAGAAGTTTCTCATTGAATGTGTTCCCATCAACCATGACCTAGGGCCAACCTGCAAGTCACCCAAAAATCAATTAATTAAAGACTAGCTTGCAAGCTTATTCGAAAGTCAACTGGTATAAAGCCAACTTGTGGGCTCGTCTGAAAGCCATTTCTAACTTAGGGCCAGTCTGTAGACTCGCCTGAAAGTTAATCAAAAATTACTTCAGACTAAATGTTAGCTAGCCTATGGGCTCACCTAAAAGTCTAATCAAATCAAAGGCCAACCTTAATCAATTTAGGACCAACTTGCGAGCTAACCTAAAAATCAAGTACTTACTAAGGCGTAGCTTGCGGGCTTGCCCAAAAGTTATTCTAACTATGGGCCAGCTTATGGGCTCCCCAAAAGTCAATTTAGCTAAGGGGTAACCACAAACTAGCCTAAATGCCAATTTAGACTCAAGGCCAAATCACGAGCTCACTTGAAAGTCTAAATAGACTAAAGGTCAACGTACAAGCTCAGCTAAAAGTCAAAGATGACTCAAAGTCAACTTGTAGGCTCACCTAAAGTTATTATGATAATCTAAGAGCTCTCGAACCAAAATAAAATCAATAAATATAAATCAATTAAATGACTCAATCGCATTAGACTCAAGCCAATTTGGTTAAAAAAAATAAAAAACCTAATTGACTCGAACAAAATAGTAAGTGAACCTAAATGGACAAAAATAAATAGACTAAAACTAGTATAGGTGAACAGAAGAACACTCACTGATCGATTGTTCTCTTAATCGGCTGATTGGTCTTGATCAACTAGAAATGGTAGAGCTCTATCGATCAACTGGTACCTCAACCAACTGACTAGTTCTAGCCAATTGAGAAATTGCAAGCCCTCTGTCAGATAATTGGTACCCAAACTAGTTATCTGATTCAAATAAACCTAAAATAACACCATCTCGACAAGTCAACTGGAACCTCAACCAGTCATCTATTTTAGTCAAAAAATTAATGACCTATGTTTAGATTCTACTTTAATCGGTCAAGCCTTGATTAATTTAAACCTGAATCAATTTGGGTTCAAGTTGAGTCAACCCAGAATCACAACAAGTTTGACTAGAACTCAAATTGAGCCAAACAATATTTGAACAAATTCATACCAAGTTCTAATAGAACTCTAAATTGAGTCAAACAATATTCGAACTAAATCATAACAAGTTCAAATAGAACCCTCAATTGAGTCAAACTATATTTGAATCAAACCATCACAAGTTCAAAGAAAACTTTAACTTGAGTCAAACAATAATCGAACTAAACCATAATAAGTTCAAATAGTACCCTAAATTGAGTCAAACCATATTCGAACTATACCACAACAAGTTTGAATAGAAATCTAAATTGAGTCAAACCATATTTGGACCAAACCATCACAAGTTTAAATAGAACTCTAAATTCAGTCAAACAACATTTAAACTAAATCATAATAAGTTCGAATAGAACTCTAAATTGAGTCAAATCACATTCAAACTAAATCACAACAAATTTGAATAGAACTCTAAATTGAGTCAAACTATATTCAAACCAAACTATCACAAGTTCAAATAGAACTCTAAATTGAGTCAAAGAACATTCTAACTAAAGCATAACAAGTTTGAATAAAATAGAATTCCAAATTGAGTCAAACAATATTTGAACTAAACCATAACAAGTTTGAATAGAGCTCTAAATTGAGTCAAACAACATTCAAACTAGACCATTAGAAATTCGAATAGAACTCTAAATTAAGTCAAACCGTATTTGAACTAAATCACAATAAATTCGAATAGAACTCTAAACTAAGTTAAAGAATATTCAAAATAAACCATAAAAAGTTCGAATAGAGCTCTAAATTGAGTCAAACAATATTCAAACTAAACCATAATAAGTTCAAATAAAACTCTAAATCAAGTCAAACAATATTTGAACTAAACCATAATGAGTTCGAACAAGAACTCTAAATTGGTTCAACTCCCTTCAAAGCTAGTCAAATCCAAAAGCTGGTGATAATGCTCCATTCAAAGCTAGTCAACCCCAAAAGTTATTGTTGATGTTTCCTTCAAAGCTAACAAAGTCCAAAAGCTATTAATGATGCTCCTTCAAAACTAGTCAACTCTAAAAGCCATTAATGACACTCTTTTCAAAGCTAGCCAAACCCAAATGCTGTTAGTGATACTCCTTTCAAAGCTAATCAGCCACAAAAGCTATTGATGATGCTTCCTTCAAACCTGGCCAAACTCAAAAGCTGTTGGTGATGCTCTCTTCAAAACTAGTCAACCCCGAAAATCATTGAAGATGTTTTCTTCAAAGCTAGTGAACCCCAAAAGTTGTTGATGACACTCCCTTCAAAGCTAGCCAACTTCAAAAGTTATTGGTAATGCACCTTTTAAAGCTATCCAACTTCAAAAACTATTGGTAATGCTACAAGCTTAGGCAATTGGCCACATCCATCAGTATGTTATCAATATTCACCAAAGATCAACTCAAAACCCATTCGAGTTAAATTCCACTCGATCAATTGCATGAGAGTGGGATAGCGGCAAGTATCAAGTTTCTTTCCCACTTGCTCTTTCTTATTTTCATACTTTCCATAATTATAGATTTAAATTCATTTTAAAGTGAGGATATGTCCTTATTTAAACCATTTATTCTTTCTCAAATAAATCAAATTATGCTTTTTTTATTTTTTTTAATCTCTATTTTATTACCTAGGTTTCTTACTTTAGGAAATTATTAATAATTATCGGGGTAATTAATAATAGGGGTTTGTGGCTATTAGAAGTCATATTCCCATAATAACTAATTATGCACTCAAAGCACCATCAATTTTGATTTATTATTCCGAGATTGCTCCAAGAGTCTTCTCAATCACGGGTGATTGATTTCGATCCCACATACACATATAAAGCTTATAAATAATCTAATAAAATTATTAATGTTACAATACAGTCAAAATAAGAATAGCATGAATGGAAATTGATCAAAACAAACTATAATCAAAGGTTTAACCTTATCAGTATGAAAGATTACAAATTGTACTTTCACATGTACAGAGCTTTATGAACATTGACTCGCATATGTAATGATCGAGGGGTAACCTTCAAGCATATTCCTCCTATATCTTGTGGTAATCTCTTTAAACCACACTGGAAGCAAATAGATATATCCCCTAAGATAGCCCACATTCATCTCCTTGTCATTATCTCTATCTTGAAGCCTCTTCATTGTGCTTGGTATGTCCTCCATCAACCTACTATGGATCCTCACTCATAACCTCTTCAGTACGCTTGGTACGTCCTCCATCATCTAGCTATGGATAGCTCAGGCTTAAGCATATTCGTTGAGAGAATGAATGTCTTCCATGTATCAAAAAATTCATGATGAGACAAATATATCCGAGTTGGAAATAGTACAAAGCTTAAGAGATATACCAACAAAGTTCTAACAAAGTCCTCCTCACCACTACCACATTTCTTCATGGTTTATCTAACAATCTAAGCACACTCTCCTTATGCTTATCTATACCACGTGGCATGGTCTGTACCTTGAAAGGTGGCCTCTCATCTCCATCAACTATGTATACAACTTTTTGTCTCTCTTAAGGAAAGCCCTAGCAACAAATACACGTCCTCTACCCTAAACATAAATTCCTTCCCACCAAGGATAAAACCACCCTGCTCTTCGTCATACGTGGTTAATAATAAATCAAGCAGAGGCCTATCATTCTCCATTTCCAGGACATGTAGAAGTCTTGCAAACAGTGTTACTCCCAATAGCCATTTGTATGTCATAAATATCTTATTATTCAACTTTACTATCATAGAATTGAGACTTGAAAAGTAACATCTGTGGGAGATTAGACTCTTCCCTTTTGCCATTATAATTATCAAAAAAATTATTCACATTTCAATAATTAATCAATAAAATAATAATCACACATTATCTTCAAACCGTGAACATAATTGATCCATGCAACATCGTTAAATATCTGATATGATTAAAATATAACGAACAAGTACAAAAATAATCTATAGTAATCAAAAATAGATGCATTGCACATATATCAAGTTTAAAGTTCACATAGTACAAACATAATAATTCATGTACAACCCAACTATCGGTCATACTCATTTACCCTTATATATCATTGAAAAATTTCTCAAGACAATAATAATCTTAAATCATATATCTAATCTATGTATGGTATACATAAAAATAATAATCTCACATAATCGATGCACACTTACTTTGAAAGGGACTACAACAAAAATAATAGATCCCAATACAAAATTCAACCTATGCCATATCAATGAAATGAGAAACAAAGAAAAAGTGGAATAAGGAACAAATATGAGTTGGTATCAAAACGGAGAAAGATTGTGCCACTAAAAAATGATTTTGGGATCTCCAAGCAGGACAAGGGCCCATTGCCAACAAAGATGTGATAGTAAGCCAATGATGATCTTGGACAGGAGCACAAGCGCAAGCAATGTGTAGAATTGGCGATGATCTTGGCGTGTGACTGAGAATACGTTCTAGAACGGAGAAGAACAACAGAGGCAATCAACATTTTCACAACAACTCTTTTAATTTAAAAAAAATTATCCAAAGCAAGATCGGGGGATTTGATAAATTGAAAATTTTTCAAAATTCATTTAAAAATCTTCCCTTAAATTTAAGGGAAAATTACCTACAACCCCCTCTAATTAGCCCTAATTACCTACAACCCTCCGTAATTTTCGGAATTACCCACACCCCTCTTTTTTCAAAATATTTACCTACACCTCCCTGATTATTATTTAATCAAAATTTTTCCAAAAAATTTCAATTTTACCCTCGGTTATTTTTACAATTAAACCCCAAAAAACTTATTTTTTATAATTTAACACTACAAAATTCGAATTTTTGTAAATAACACACCGAAATTATTCCGATTTACAGAAAAGTCCCCAAAATTATTGCGACGATGGCGAGGGTGGCGGCGCGCGAGTTGCGACGTCCGATGCTAGTGGCGGAAGCGGAGCCCGAGGCCGGCGCGCGGGAGCTGACTGCGAAGGCTGGCGAGCCGGTGTGGAAGTCAAAGGCCGGCGCGCTGGCGCCCTGGCACGTGGTCGCGGACGGCCAAGGCCAAGGCCATCCGCGCCTATTGCTGGCGCGCCGGCCTCGGCCTCCGAGGCACATGGGTGCGAATGGCCTCAGCCTTGGCTGTCCGTGCCCACCTACCAACGCACCGGTGCACCAGCCTTAGCCTCCGTCCCGCGTGTCAAGGCCGAGGCCGGGGCTGTCCGCGCCCGCATGCCGGCCTCGGCCTCCTTCCCTAGACAACCTCGACCTCAACACGTAGGCATCGACGGCCTTGGCCTTGGCCGTCCGCACCCCCGTGCCGACGCGCCGGCCTCGGGCTCCGTCTTGCTTGTCGAGGCCGTCCGCGCCTGCGTGCTGGCGCACCGGCCTCAGCCTCGACATGCGAGCGCGGACGGCCTCGGCCTTGGCCATCCGAGCCCGCGTGCCAACGCACCGACCTCGGCCTTCGGCTTCCGTGCCCACTCGCTGGCCTTCGCCATCCGCCCTCGGGCGCCGGCCTCGGGCCTCCGCTCCCGCCACTGGCCTCTGGCCTCACCGCCCCCGTGCTATCACTCTCGCCGCCGTCGCAATAATTTCAGAGTGTTATTTACAAAAATTCGAATTTCGGGATGTTAAATAATAAAAATAAATTTTTAGGGATTTAATTATAAAAAAATCGAGGGTAAAATCGAAAATTTTTTGAAAAAAATTAATTAAATAATAATAAAAAGATGTAAGTAAATATTTTAAAAAGGGTCAACATGGTAATTTCTCCTAAATTTAACTACAAGTGATTAGATTAGATTTAATAAGTTGCATTCAAGTTTTATTTGTTTCTCTAAGTGTTAACAGCATCCATAAACTCCTCATCCTCGAGCAATGCCCGCGCCGCCACCGGCGACACACAAACCTCCAGCGCCATGCTTCCGGCCTCCAGTCCCGGATATACCGTCACTTTCCCATCCACTTTGTTCCCTGGCCCACTCCGCACCGCCACTGGCTTCCCCCACCCGAAGTCATTCCCATAGATATTGAACCTCGGTGAGCTCCCCGTGGCCAAATCACCCTTCCGTAACGACGACGTATAGGCAAACACCGGCTTCTGTGTCCACGAAGCGAGTAGACCCCGAACCGTCTCCTCTGTCATCGATGCCACGGCTTGGTTCAACTGCCATGCCGCCCAACCTAGACCTTTCTCCATTATATCTCCTGCTTTTGCCGTTGCTGCCGCCGAAAACACCGTGTTGCCAAGATACTCTTCCGGCAGCGGCGGTGTTACTCTTTTTCGGTTTCCGACGAGGACCATATAGGTAGTCTCTTCTTCTGGCTTGAGCCGCCGCGCTTTGCTCACCATCCGCCACACGTGGGCAAGCAGCGCTTGTAGGGTGGATATGCGGGTTGCGTGCATTTCTTGGTTGGCCTTGGCCTTCAGCTCCACAAGGGAGTCGCCGGAGAAACAGAAGAAGCACTCCTTCACTGGGGTATATACTGGTCGCTTGATGAACTCGGTGGCATCGGCGAGGGGGAGGTGAATGGGTGGCGGGCAGGAGTCGAGGAACCAGCGGTCCAGAATAGGAGAAAGAGAGACAGTGGAGTCGTTGTTGCGGGAGATTTCGGACCAGCAGTTGAAGAAGCACCAGAAGGAGGTGCCGTCGCCGACAGCATGGTTGAGGGAGCAGGCGATAAAGATGGCGTCTTTGAGCTCGGTCAGCTGCACGCCGAGAAGTGGAGCGTCGTGGCCATCATGGCCAATAAGACCATTGAGAGGGAACATGGAGTTGATGAGGGAGGAGGGGATTATGTTGGAGTTTAGAATATCGGAGCAGGTGATGTCAGGGGCGGAAGCGTGGACGAACTCGGCACCCGCATCATTGCAAAGGAGGGAGACCGTGAGCGAGGGCGGCGTGGTGTCATGATGGACGGTGGTGAGGCGACCGGCCAAAGGAAAGAAGTGGTTCAAAGCGAGGGTAAAGGACGAGAGAAGAGAAGAAATCAGGAAATCATACTTTTCCAAGGGGGGTTGGGGAAGTAGGATGCCCTTTTGGATGTAGTTGACAGAAAGCATGAGGAGATCCCATGGAGTGAGGTGGATCACCTCCGACGACGATGATGCCGGAGACTGTCTGGGCCGAGGTGAAGCACAGACTGTTCGCCTCGAGATGATGCGGACAGTGGCAGCCATTTGCTTTTGGCAGTCTGCACTGCACGTCTTTTAGATCTGCGGAGCAGCGAAATAATGAGCTTATTCATAAGGGGGAAGATGAGTAGATAACAAATGGGTGGCTGATTTCTTGTCAAGACCCACGTTCCCTGAGGGCAATTTTTGGAGTTCCTATTCAGATATTCAATGCAAGCTACGAATTTAGTCTGCACGACATGACATCTAATATGCTTGCTGAATCATTTCATAACTCACTATTTTGCTTGAATGGTATTGACTGACATGATTTTTGTATAGACGCAATCAGCCAATTTGTAATCGTAGGTGCACTGCAGACTGCCAAAAGTGTGTTGTTATGCCCGTGTCAAGGACAGACTGTGCGTCGATATGATTCGGGTCAATTTGATTTTTCTATAGACGCAATCAACCATTTGCTTTGGCAGTCTCGGCATTAAATGGTTGAGATTGACTCGGGTGAATCGCAATCAAATCAAATTATAATTATTTAATTAAATAAATTGAATCAGGCTAAAGTGAATCTTAATTTAAATTTAATTTGTTTAATAAATAGATTACTCAAATTAGGTTGTATAATCTATTTAAGAGTAAAAATTGAATTCAAATTAAAAATTTTAACTTATTTAATAAATAAGTTAAATTAGTGCTATAAATTTGATCTCGTCAATTAATTCAAATTGTCAGATCTGATTATTGAAAATATATTTTTGAGAACAAAAACACCTTATTCTTCTGAGACCAAAATTGAGAGGATGACCTTCGACCAATAAACCAATTGTTTCGAGATTATTTTGCTCACAATATTATACACACTAATCGGTCTAAAGTGCATCACCTTAGATGATCCTTCTACCTTAGGAATCAAAGCAAGAAAAGTTACTTTCCACTATTCCGGAAGACACTCTTGCTCAAGCCAATTGACAATGGCCTTGAAGATATTTCCTTTCATCGTGTGCTAAAAAATTTTGAAAACATAAAAGACATACCATCTAGACCTGGTGCCTTGTCTGGTGCCATAGATTTGACCACCTCCCCCACTTCCTCAATGCACACTGGTTTTACAAGATCTTGATTATCACATTCATAAACATTCACTACGTGAAGCCAAGGATACAATCATTGCAAGCTTGTACTGGTGGACCCTATCAACCTTTGTAAATTTGAAGGAATTGAGATTGGATTTGCAACTCGACAATTATACTAGCACCATCACCGCCACATCCGAAAAATTAATTTTGTTAGTTGCTCTCCGCACCACGATAGAAGTATAGAAAAATTTTGAATTTCAGTCTCCTTCGAGAAATTGCACCCCGATTTCTGTTCCAAAATTGATCATCCAGCTTAAAAAGGATATTATAAGAATTCAAGAGATGTTATAGCTCTTTGGCCTCTACAACAGTGTTGATTGAATTTTTATTTACTTAGAGTAGAACATAAAATAGTGTCAATTTTGCTCAATAAATCTAATTTCATGTAGATATCCATTAAATAACTAATATGACATGTTTAAGACATGTGCCTCACACTAATATTAACCAAAAAGAGAATCATAACTCATGATAATTTAGAGCTCAATAGGGTATAGAGCACCCCAAAATTCATGAGTACCATTGTCTCCACCTAGTTCTCATCGAGGAGAATTCTTTCGCTCTTTTCCAAGTAGTATGCTCTTGCTTCAAATAAGAAAAACTACCCATCCAATATTTGTCGGGGAAAAAAATTCTAACGCTCAAGTTAGTGATTGTACAACCCTCTTCAAATAGAGGTGAGACAAAGGAGAAGAGGTGAACCACATGAAAGAATGACATAGTATTTTTTTTTATATCAAATGGATTTTATAAGAGAGAGAGATTTGAGAGAGTCCTCCCTAAATGCTCTCACCCACCTCCTTCTTATAATTGAGTAGGTAACTTGACCTCACTTCTGAAGATAACTCAATCACGGTTCTTAGACGAGTTAATCTAGAGCATTTGAGAAATTTTACCTCATACTTATACCATGGTTTGACGAACTTTATGAGATAGTGAGAGTTGGAGCAGGAGGTATAATAGGAGATGGAGTAGGAAGTAGTTATTGTTGCAAATGCCTATCAGTTAAGATGCTACATGGGAAAGTTGCCATGTGGACTAACGATATAAGAGATATTGAACCACTGCCGTCCGACCCACTTGTACCTTGTTTAGCTAAGGTGTGTAAGTCAAACTGTGAGTGTTTATCGAACTCGACTTTGATTCATATCATCTTTTGGCATGCTTCAATCTTTGGGTTTAGATCAATAATTTACCTTCACACATCATTACCCATCAAGCTCTTCATTCACATTCTTGTAATCTGAGTGTGGGGGGCTTACATTCTATGGAGGCCTTTTATAATAAGAGCCACCCAAAGTGACAGTCAGTTTCCAATGTCCAAAGCATCCGACACTCCAATACCTTGCATTTAATGATTTGGTGGCCAAATTTGTGGCTACCATTATGTTTTAAACATTTCGACATATCTTTGAGTATGGTTTCTACCTTTTTGCTTTTTGGGGCATGACATTTCGTTCATAGTCGGTTGTTTCTTTTGAATCATTGGATTTCTCTATAAAAAAGATATCTTGGGGTTTCTTCCCTTCATTTCGAAGTTCTTGCTTTCTTGTAATAATTTATTATTTACCTTGAGACAATATTGAGTAAGCCTCTATCCCTCTACTTTTGGTGTATATTTTGGGACTATTATTTTAACATATCACCTTGCTTTTTCTTGTGAAAGCTTTGGAGACTCACAATCATTCTATAATGATTAGGAAGGCATAGCTACTCCTACTTCCTCCTCTTCTGGGCCAAAGGGGGGAGTTCTTGCCCCTGAGGAGCTACTTGACCAAGTGCTCATCACCCTTGGCGTTGAATTCTAGGGGATGGTATATATTTGTGTTTGGTATTTTCTTTATCATTTTCTTATATACTGGTAGTTTCTCTTGACCTTTGCTTTAGATGGGTGATATTTTTCAAAATTTATCTTGATGCCTCTTAAGCCTCCACAAGGAAGCTTCTTACATTGTTGTGGCCAAGCATGATCTACTATACGAGTTAGATCATGGCCAACCAAAGTGGTTAGGCATCAAAGGAAGCTCTTTGCCTCTTGTAATCAACTTTCTAAGATAATACTACAGAAGATCTTCTTGAAAAGATAAATTAATGTCGAGTGGGCAAGAGCCCGCCAAGTTGATGAGACCTGGGGCCATGGTTGAGCAATAGAAGGCCAAGCTGTGGAATAATTTTGCTCCAATAACAAGTTCCTAGCATTGTTGGAGGAGGCCAAGTAGAGCAAGGTGATGAGTCCTAATGCCTCCTTGCTTAGTCAATATCTACTACCCTCCATCCAACCTAGAATTTATCCCTTCTGTTGGTTCTCCTTTATTAGGGCAATGAGGCCACAAAAGGGTCACATTACGTTTTTTTTTCCATTTTGTGTTAATCTCATACTTCATTGCACCATTAGCCTCTAGTTGTTGTGATCGTCCTTCAACGCCTCTCAGCGAAGTTCTATCTTTGGCAAAGAATGTCGAGCAAGTCACCCATCCTTTCCATGCTTGGCCTTTCACTATTTAATTTGGAGTTTTCCTAGACTCAATTCTTTATCTATGCTCTATATCTTCTCTTTTTCATATTTTCATTATATTTTTCTTACTTTTCACTCAGATTCCATAAATCTTCTCTTTTTTTACTTTGCTTTGCAAAACATGCTTTCTTCTTTTGGTCACACACTGAGCCTAAGCTCCTTGTAGTTTATTAAGTCTACTATCTCTTTTGGGTTCATTGAACATCGACAGTAGTGAGAGCTTGGGCTTACCCACATTAGGCATGCATTTATGTGAAGAGAGTAGCTTCACCTCAATTGCCAAGGTGCAGGAACACATTCCTCAGAGTAGTCTTGATGAGCTTTTATCTAGCTGTCCCAAGTATTTAGACCTCTTAAAGTTTGACCCCTAGTGCACAACCCCCTTCACACATTTGAATATGACTTACAAAATGAATTATGGTAAAGAAGAAGATTTGTCTCATTTCTGAATTTAGCTTTTTGACTCACTTTAAGGTTGAACTTTTTAAGAATGACCATAATTCAAATGCTATAGTATAGGGGTTCTTGTTCTATTATGATATCTTTTATATTAAATTCGAGGTTGGGCTTCGATCCCCCTTTCCCTTATTCCTTCATTATCTCCTTAGGCACTATGAACTCCCTTTGGATTTGGTTACTCCCAATATGATGATAACTATCTCAACTTTTTGGGTATTTTTCAATGCTCATAGAATCACCCCCTCCATGAATATATCCAAGAACACCTATACAATGTACTAAATTGGTGACCATGAGGGCAACTGCTATGTAGTGTCTAAGAGGGGTCAATGATTATTTTAGAAAAACTCTTCTTTAGTTCACAACTAGAAAGAGCATCAGATAAGGATCTTCCACTTTAATAATTTAGGGTTATCTCTTTGGGTAGAATAACCTCCTAAGTGCAATAAAAGACCTAAACTTTTTGAGCATAAGATAGATATTCTAGCAAGTTAGGTCTGCATCATGATTGACAGTAAGAGAAAGGCTCTTTTGTGGAGCTCTAAGGAGTATTTATGTTTGTACAGGCTTAGCGTGGCCCGAGAATTTAGTGATTAATGAACTGTCAAGTGGCTGGCTTTGTGCTTTTATATTGATTTCCTCGACATTTTTTGTCCACCAATGGCTACTTTAATTTTTTGCATAAGGGGGGAGACACGTGGTGCTTTAGAAAATAAGTTTTCCTAATTAGTTGCTCAAAAATGCATTACAATAGAAGGTGGCTCTTCCCAACCCCTGATGATAAAGAGTTCAAGGTCCTTTGCCTCATGATAGGGTGGTGAGGCTATTATTTCTTCTTTGCCTTGGCCTGAAAAAAAGGAAGGGCAAGGAAAATGTCGTTGCCTCTAGGTGAGCCTAACCAAGCTACCTGCAGCTTCTCTAGTGGCCCAAACTGCTTCCATGGCTCAAGTCATCAATTTGGATAAAATGCACCATGTCAATATGCCACAAAAGATTACTTCAAACTTCAAACTCGCCAATTCATGGCCACCAAACATAATAAGGGGATTTTTATGGTGAGTACAGTCATTGCCCCTTCTTCTTTTTCCTTTTTTCTCTTTTCCTCCTCTAAGTTGACTATTGAGGTGATGATTTCATAGCTAGTAACCACCACTTAGGATGTCCTTGATTAACTTGCTTTTTCTCATGAATTCCTTCATAAGGCCCATGTCGTTATTGAGGCTAGGAATCAAAGATCAGCTAAGCGCACAAATAAGTTATTGAAGATCAAGGATCAGCTGGAGCAAGCTAGGTGAGAAGCTACAACTACCAAACAAGAGGTATAGATCGACGGATGCTAAAAAGAGGGCTAACTTGGTAGAAAGTCAAGCTTAGACAACCAAAGTGAAGGATTAGGAGGCAAAGGAGGCTGGAATTGGGCAAATTGAGATAGTTCAATGGGAGGCCATGGAGAAATTTAAATAGTTGGAGGAATACAAGGATGAGCTCACTAATAAATCCATGTTTGGCTTGTCTAATAGGTATACAAACTATAGGTAGGATGTGCTTAATTGGGGGAACAAACTTAATTTTGATTTGTTCAAGGATTTGTACCTATGATTTGATGATGACCTAATGGAGAAGGATTGCTACCTTCACCATTTTGATTCTTGTGGCTTTACCTTGTATTTGTCTGAGCCTCCAATCCTGGTGGAACCATCCCCTCATGTGAGGGTGTCACAAACCTCTTCTAAGCTTGAACTTGTGCCACTACCAACTATTAATCATGCCTCTGAGGTCTTTGTCAACCATAGTGCCTCTAATGTGATTATGATGAGTTATCCTCCTTGGTGCTCCAATTGGAACAAGCAACACAAATCAGTTCTTATATGTTCTTCTGTAATTTATCAAGCTTAGACTTGGTCCATGGAGTCTTTTTGTAATTGGGGCTTATGAGAACTTGGAACTTTTATGTTTCATGATCTTAATCAATGAATTTTTTTTGGATATCTGATAGTGTTCTTCCCTTCAAGTGATAATGAATGAAACAATAGGGGATCTCAATGCCTACTTTGAGGTACCAATCTAGTGTTTAGTATCATGAGATAGGTTTTCAAACATCTTTTTGAAGTGGGTTGGAACTTGGTGTCGGATTCATGCTTGAGCCTTTCTAGTGCAAGGGATGAGCTCCCTATGTTGAGTGTGCAGCTTGTAATCTTGCATCATGGTCAAGTGTGGGACTTACAACTGAGCTTCATGGGTCGAGTGTGAAGCTTCTAATCTCATACTATGATCAAATGCGAGACTTGTAACTGGACATCATGGGTTAAAGCGCAAAGCTTGCAACCTTATAATGCCATCAAGTACGGGACTTGTAATCAATCTTCGTAGGTCAAAAGTGAAGATTGTAACCTCATACTTGGTCAAGTGTGGGACTTGCAATCAGAGTTCATGGGTCAAGTGCAGAGTTTGTAACCATGTATTATGGTCAAGTACAGGACTTGTAATTAGACTTTATAAGTCAAACATAGAGCTTGTAATCTCATACTATAGTCAAGTGCAAAATTTGTAACTAGACTTTATGGCTCAAGTGTAGAGCTTGTAACCTCATATTGTGGTCAAGTATGAGACTTGTAATCAGGCTTTGTAGGACAAGTATGGGACTTATAGCTAGGATTCATGGGTCAAACACAAAGCTTGTAACCTCATATTGCAATCAAGTGCAGAACTTGTAGGTAGACTTTGTGGGTCAAGCGCTAAGCTTGTAACCCTATGCTATGGTTAAGTGTGGGACTTGTAATCAAACTTCGTGGACCAATTGTAGAGCTTGTGACCTCTTACTACAATAAAATGAGGGACTTGTAATAGAGTTTTATGGGTCAAATGAAAAGCTTGTAATTTTTTTATTGTGGCCAAGTGCAAGACTTGTAACCAAATTTTACAAGTCAAGTATGGAGCTTGTAACCTTGTATTATGATCAAGTGTGGGATATGTAACTAGATTTCATGGTTTACGCATGGAGCTTGTATTCTTATACCATTTTTAAGTGATTTTTGTTAACCCAAACTCCAACTTTGAGTTTGACAAGAAATAGGATTGGACTTTGAGCCCAATTCATGCTGAGTGGAGCCTAATTTCAAATGGAAAAGGCTAAAAGCTTGGGCCCAGACCGACCCACATTCAAAGGCCCGAACCATAGAGGTTCGAGTGCCTAAACCTAATAGACTGAGCACGTCAATGCCTAGTTAGATGACCAATTCCCCAATCAGTCATCCGATTCAAACATGATTTGTAGAAACATAAATAAAATTTCTTTCAATCCATCAAAGGTTGTTGGGATTTTCAAATAAGGAAGGTATTATCTCAGAATATATCAATCAAGGATTCCTCAAATCTCAAAATTAAATCAATTCTCTCAACCCTATAAAAAGGGGGCTAGAGCACACAAATTGAGGAGAGATCAATAATTGATTCTTGGGTGAAATTCTATACAAATTGAAGAAGGAGATCTCATCATGAAGGAGGAAGTCAAAAGAGCATTGTCAAGGAGTTAAAAAAATGCAAGTCCTTATCTCATCTTCACTCTTTTGTTCTTTTGTTTCTCTTGTTCCTTCCCCATATGTTGCAAGGTATCGACGTCCCCATGCTTCTGCTGCTGCTGCCCTCCCTTCCCTCCACTTCCAAGCTTGCAACCACCCACGGCCTTGTTCTCATCAAGCTATCATTTGTTCGTATGTAAATTGCATAACTATCTGAGTTTAGATAACTATACCTAGGAGATCGAGTGTCCAAACCATGCCATAAATGCCCATCAACACCGTGGCCTCCCACGATCTTGCTTCATAACCACTTAGTTTCTCACATTTAGATAACTGAACCTAGATGGACCAAACACCCGAACCACACCACGGATGCCCAATAACACATGGCCACCCATAACGTTGCTTCATGTGTTACTTGGTTCCCCATGTTTGGATGATTGAACTTAGAAGGATTAAACACCCAAAACTTTACAACAAACATCTCTTTCCTCCATCAACACCATGGCCACCTGTGGTCTTGTGCGTAGGAAAATCACCATCACTACTGTGACCTCCCATGGCCCTGTTCACTTAAACTTGAACAAGAGTGAAGATAATTAAAATAACTAAAACTCATAAGATTAAGCTAGCGTTTGAGCTTACAGAACCAGACCAGTCTTCGAGCTTGTAGAATTAAGCCAGTCTTCAGGCTCCCAGAGTTAATCCAACCTTCAGGCTCATAGAACTAAGCTAACTGTCAAGCTTGTAGAAATAGACTAGCCTTTGAGTTCACAAAACCATCCAACCTTTGGCTCGCAAAACTAAGTTAATCTTTGGGCTTGTAGAACTAAGCTAACTTTCGAGCTCATAGAAACAAGCTAGCCTTTGGACTCACAAAACTAAGTCAATCTTCGGGCTCACAGGAATAGGCCACCCTTCGAGCTTGCAAAACTAAGCCAACTTTCGGGCTCACAAAACTAAGCTAGCCTTTGAGCTTGCAAAATTAAGCCAACATTCGGGTTTGCAAAACTAAGCTAGCCTTTAAACTCATAGAAACAAGCCAACCTTCAGGCTTACAAAACTAAACCAGCCTTTAGACTTGCAGAAATAGGTCAACATTGGAGTTCATAGAACCAAGTCTTCAAGCTTGCAGAACCAAGCTAGCCTTTGGACTCATAGAATCAAGCGTTTAAGCTCGTAGAACCAAGCTAGCCTTTGGGTACACCAAACTAAGCCAGTCATCGGGCTCACCAAATCAAGCTAACTTTTGGGCTTGCCAAATATTTATTAGCTAGCCTTCGAGTTCATAATTAATTGGACTATAAGCCAGCTCTCGAACTCGCCAAATATATATAAGCCAACCCTCAGGTTCGCAATCACTTGGACCATAGGATAGCCTTCAGACCTACTGTAATAGTATCATAACAGCCTGAGGGCTCTCAAATCAACCAACCTAGGGTGAAAACAAAGTTCAAGTTGAACTTCAATCAAAGTAACCTAAGTCCCACTTGGTATGCTAACTCTCTGACAGTATTCTAAGTCTATGCTGTGGTACAAAAACCTTTGGTATCACTCCAAATTTATGCTCAACTCACAAATAGTTAGTAATGCTCACTTTAAAATTAACAAAATTATTGTTTATGCCTTGTTGGCTATAAAAATATTTCAAATCAATGAAGTTATAGTCTACGTCTCATTGGTTATCAAAATACTTCAAGTCAACAAAGTTATTATCTATGTTTCATTGGTTATGAAAACACTCCAAAATTAACGAAGTTATCACCTACAGCTCATTGGCTATGGAAACACTTCAAAATCAAGAAAGTTATTACTTACACCTCATTGGCTATAAAAATACTTTAAAATTAAAGAAATTATTGTCTATGTTTGATTGGCTATAAAAATACTTCAAAATCAAAGAAGTTATCACTTATACCTCATTAGCTATGAAAAGACTTCAAACTCATAAAATTATCTCCAATGCCTTATTTGCTAACAAAAATACTCCAATGCAATAAAGTTACCTCCAATGTCTTATTGATTAACGAAAATACTTCAAAACTCATGGAGTTATCATCAATGTCGTATTGGTTAATGAAAATACTTCAAAATCAATAAAGTCATGGCCAACACCTTATTAACTAATGAAAATACTTCAACCCCAAATGAAGTTATCTCCAATACCTTATTGGCTAACAAAAATACTTCAAACTCATGGAATTATCACCAATGTCTTATTGGCTAATGGAAAAACTTCAATCCAACAAAGTTTCTTCCAATGCCTTATTAGCTAATTAAAATACTTCAAAAATCATAGAGTTATCACCAATGCCTTATTGGCTAATGAAAATACTTTAAATCAATAAAGTTATCTCCAACGGCATATTGGTTAATGAAAATACTTCAAACTCATAGAGTTATTGCCAATACCTTATTAGCTAATAAAAACATTCCAATCCAATAAAGTTACCTCCAATGTCTTATTGGCTAATGAAAATATGTCAAAACTCATGAAGTTATCGTCAATACCTTATTGGCTAACGAAAACACTCTAAACCAATGAAGTTATCTCCAATGACTTATTGGCTATCAAAACTCATGAAGTTATTGTCAATACTTTATTGACTAACAAAAATACTCTAAACAATAAAGTTATGTCCAACACCCTATTAACTGAAGAAAACACTTCAAACTTGTGGCGTTAGCTCCAACACTTTATTAGTTAACAAAAAAAATCCAATCTAACAAAGTTATTACTTTCACCTCATTGGCTATGGGAACATTTCAACCAAATGAAGTCATTGACTATGCCTCATTAGCTATGAAAATACTTCAACTTAAGAAGTTATCACTAAAGTTCATAGTTATTGAAAACACTTTAAACTAATCCTGATAAACCATAAGTAATGTCATCTAATAAAGTTATTATTGACACTCAAAGCTATTGAAAACACTTCAAACTTCTCTCATCACCTTCTGTATCTCACTAGATAATGTTATCAATATCTACCCAGGATCTAGTCAAGACCTATCTGTATCAGATGCCACATGATCTAGCATAAGAGAGTAGGGCAGTAGTGCCCATCAGAGCTTATTTTCCACTCCTCCCTTTTTTTATTGTCATATTTTCTATAATTTCATATTAAAATTTATTATAAAATAAGGATACACCCTTACTTAAGGCATATATTATTTCTCATATTAATCAAACCATGTTTACTTTTTTTCTTTTTATATTTTTATTTTATTAGCTAAGTTTCTTATTTTTAGAAAGTTTCTAATAACTGTTAGGGTAATTAATAACAGAGGCTTACACCTATTAAAAGTTAATATTTTCACAATACCTGATTATGTACTTAAATTAAACACATTTTGATTTATGTATCGAGATCGCTCCTTAGGGTCTCTGCAATCCCAAGCTATTGATTATGATCCCATATACCATAGTCAAGGATGGGACTTGTAATTGAAATTCGTGAGTCAATAATGGAGCTTGTAAATTTTTGCCATAGTCAAGTGTGTGACTTGTAAGTGGGTTTCATGGTGACCAAGTTTCCTACAGCAAATTTAACTATTTCATTGATAAAATCTCTTCAAGTTCTTTACATGCCAAGTGTGGGGTAGAAGTTTTCCATTCATGTATTCTAATTTGTAGGTTCCTAATCTACTACAACATGTGATATGGTAGAGTCCCTCGCAATTTAGGCCTAATTTTCCAATGGCCTAGTTCATGATGTATGTCCTTCTCAATGCTAGATCTCCTTGTCTAATGGATTGTTCTAGTACTTTTCAAACTTGTGCACAAGCAACATGATGTTGGCATGTTGCTATCCATATGCAAGATTGATCTTTTACTTCTAGGAGGTGGTCTTTTTTTGCTCTTAAGCTCTCTTTATTAATCTATAGTTCATAATGTTGCACCCTAAGAGAAGGCAAGCCAATTTCAATCGATATCACTACTTCCACTATGTAGGGGAGCTTAAATGTTGCTTCTCACATGGAACTTCATAAGGTGGTCCTATAAGACCATAAGATGTTGGGAAGCTCTTCCACCCAAGCTCGCTTGGTGCCTTCAATATGTTTCTTCAACACTTAGAGTATAGTACAATTGGTAACTTCAGCAAGCCCATTCGCTTGTGAGTGTGCAATGGAGGTGAACCTTTGTTTAATGTGAAAATTCTTGCAAAATCTACTGAACTTTGATCCATTGAACTACTTGTCATTATCAATCACCAACACCTTAGGTATGCCAAATCTACATATCTCACCTTGCCAAAAGAATTCCATTACTTTTGCTCTTTGATTGTTGCCAACAGCTCGACCTCCATCCACTTGGTGAAGTAGTTTATAGCCATAATTAAGAACTTTCATTGTCTAAAAGCTAGTGGGAAAGGACCCAAAATGTCTATTCCTCATAGATTAAATGGCCATGGTGGTTGTATTTGCTGCAACTTAGTCATAGGCCTATGATGCAAGGGTCCATGCATTTGTCCTTGCTCACAACATGAAGTATACTCATGCTTCATTGGTCATATTTGACCAGTAATATCCTTGTTAAAGTAACTTATGGGCCAGGGTATGTCTACCTATATGGCTTTCACATATTCTTTCATGTACTTCCCAAAAGGAATATTCTGCTTCAAGTGTAGTGAGACATCTCAGTAGTAGCCTATTTGACTCAATTTTCTAGCCCAACTTCGACTTCAAGTCTGAAAAGGATTAAAGTCAGACTTTGAGTTTAATTTGTAATAGATGGGGCCCAATTTGAAATAGAAAAAGACTAAAAATTTGGGCCCAAATGTTGAATCAACCCATATTAATCGACCGATTCTCAACTGATTAACTGATTTGATAAGCCAAGCATGCACCATTCATAGTTGGTCGATCGGTTCCCAATCAATTGACCAGTTTGGGTCTCGATCAGCAAAAATGGAAACTAATTTCTATAAATCTTTCAAGAATCAATGGGACTTTTGGACATGAAAGTTGTAATCTCATAATATATCAATCTAAGATTTAAATTTGAGGTTTATGGCAAGAATGCGTCCGTCAAATCTTAGAATCAAATCAATCAATTATTTGATTTGAAGATCCTCTTAACACTATGAAAAGAGGGTCAGGGCTCACAAATTTAAAGGAATTTCATACTTTATTCTTGGGCAAACTCTGCATGAATGAAAGGAAAATTTGGAGGCCAATTCTTGAGGAGCTCTACAAAGGAGATCTCATCATCAAGGAAGAGACAAAGGAGACATCGTCAAAGAGGCAAAAGAGATGTAAGGCCCCTACCGTCATTACCCCATACCCTTGCTCCCTAAACTCTTGTTGCCCCATATTCTTGTTATATCCTAAAGATTTAGTTACCACCTACATTTAGATGACCAAAGCTGAAGCATCTAGGCACCCAAACCTCATCTAGAACTTCTAATGCCTTGATGAACACCCTATTGCCCAAGTTTGAACAAGTGAACCAGAGAAAATCAAGCTCCCGAGCTCTCCTGAGAGCCTTTTTAACTTCACCAATGCCATAGCTACCCACGAACGATCCTTCATATGATGGCAGATCTCCACCAACATTGTAGTCACCCGTGGCCCTTCATGTGATAGAAAATCTCTGCCAATATCGTGACTAGTCGCGACCCATCATACTATAGCCAATCTCCACCAATAATGTAGCCACCCCGACCCTCCATGTAACAGTGGATCTTTACTAACACTGTGGCCACCTCCGGCCTTTCGTGTGATGGCAAATCTTCACCAACACTACAATCACCTATGGCTCTTCCTTTGATGGTGGATCTCCACCAACACCACGGCCACCTATGACTCTTTGTATAATGACAAACTTTAACACTACCGTGGTCACCCACGATCCCTTGTGTACTAAGGTGCCACTCTTTGTAAAAAGAACCTAAATTTTGAAGCCCTATAAAGTTCTTTAAAGGTGAAGGAAAGACAATGACAAGAATTCACTTGAACTAGAATAAGAATAAAAAGAATTAAATAATTAAAACTCATAACCAGACCATAAGCCAGCCTTCGAGGTTACAATTATGCCAACCTTTGAGTTCACTATTATGACAATCTTCAGGATTGTGATTATGCCAACCTTTGGGCTCACCATTATGCCAATCTTTGGCCTTGCGATTATGCCAGCCTTCAGGCTCATAATCATGCTAGCCTTCAGGTTTACTATTATGCCAGCCTTCGGGCTTGCTATTATGTCAGCCTTCAGACTTGTGATTATGCCAACATCTGGGTCCATGATTATCCTAGCTTTCAATCTTGTCATTGTACCAACCTTCGAGCTCACAATTATACCAACCTTCAGGCTCACAAATCATGCCAACCTTCAAACTCATAACTACGCTAACCTTAAAGCTCACAATTAAGCCAACCTTTAGGCTCACAAATCACAAGCCAACCTTCGAGCTTGCATTCATAAGCCAACCTTTGGGTTCGCTCTTATTTGGATCATAGGCCAATCTTTGGACTCACTATAATATCACCATGATAGTCTGAGGGCCTTCAAACCAAAATTAGTCAATATAAAATCAATTTAATGACGCAATCATGTCAAACTCAAGCCAATATAGCCAAGATAAATGAACATCGACTTGAACAAAGCATCAGATAAGCCCAAGTGGACGAAAAAGGTGACTAAAACTAGTCCAAATAGACAGAAAGGCTCTCAGCCAATCATCTAATAGTCTCAATCGATCGACTAGTTTGGTTCTATTGAGTGCTCACACACTCATAGTTGATCGATCGGTAGCCAATCGATCATCTATTTTGGACAAAAAGCTAATGATTTGAGCTCAGAATCAAACCAAATTAAGTCAAGATTCAGACAATCCAAACATGGGTCAATTTGGAACAATGCAAAGTTGACCTAGAATGAAAGCAAGGTTTGAGTTGGATTCCAAAAGGTCAAATACCATTCTAACTAAATCAAAATAAATTTGAATTAAAATAATATTTGACTTAAAATAAATTTATATTGAACTCTAATTGAGTCGAATCACATTTAAACTCTAGTAGAGTCAAGTCACATGGATTCGAATCAAGTTCGAACCAAGTCCCAATTGGGTCAGGCTGAGTTTAAACCCACACCCAACGGGTTGAATCGGGCCCCAACCAAGACAAGCCTAACCCGAATACATTCAAATAATAACTAAATCAAGCTACACTAAGTCCTGCTAGGTGTGCTATGAAAACCTTTGGCAACACTCCATGGTGATGTCCAATCCCATGAGTAGCGGAGGAATCCTACTAGCTTGACTTGGATCAAGACAAAGTTTGAATGAAAGTAAAGTAAGTCAAACTGAGTCCCACTAGGTGTAATCTATTGAGAATCCAATTGAGACCTAACCGATGACGGGATCCAAAGACCAATCACGTTTAGCCAATAATAGAGCCATTGACAATGCTTCATATTTGATCAATAATAAGTTAAGAAAGGCAATCAATTACTAAGTCCCACTGGGATGCCACGAAAGCCTTCCAAGATTATGCCTAATCATATAAGCAATGGATGATGCTTTTAATCTAAACTAGACCAAAACAAGTTTGAACAAAGTTAAACTGAGTCAAACTAAGTCCTGCTAGGTATGCCACCAAAACCATAGGCAACACCTCAATTCTAATCAATAGCAAACCAAGAAAGGTCATCAGTTATTAAATAAAAAATTATTAGCCCAAGTCAAGACTGCTAATCATTCCTTCAAATCAAACTAAATAAAAGGAGGCTTGAAATCACTTAATCAGTCAGCCAAAATGTCTTATTTAGACAAGGTCAACTACAACAAGCTCAAAGCCATCGGCCACCTTTCAAGCTAGTCAACCTATAAAAGTAGTTGATAATAGATCTCTTAAGTTATTCAACCTCCAAAGTAGTTGACGACGTGCCCTCTCAAGTTAGTCAACTATCAGAAGCAGTTGATGATGCACTCCTTAAACTAGTCAACCTCTCGAAGTAGTTGATGATGTGTCCCTCAAGTTAGTTTGTCCCAAAAGTAGTTGGTGATGCATTCCCTCAAGCTAGTCAACCAACAAAAGCAGTTGATGATATATCCAACCCTCAAGATGCAACATCCAATGCACATATGTAGTTAATGAAATTCTCCTCAAGATGCAATTGATGATGCACCCAACTCCAGAAGTTGGTGGCAATACTCCCTTTAAGATAACCAATCCCTAGAAGATGATGATGACTCTCCTTTCAAGAGCTAAACTTAACAAGTCATTGGTAACACTATCAAAAGTTAATATCCAACACCCTAAGCTATTGACCACACTTTAAGCTAAACCCGACAAGTCATCGATAACACTATTCAAAAAGTTAAATGCCAATGCCCAAAGCTATTTGCTACACTTCAAGCTAAACCTACCAATCTATTGGCAATGCTATTAAAATGAGTTAATCATCAATGCTCCAAACTATTAGCCACACTTTAACCCTTTTCCATCTTCTTCTATGTCCTATTGGATAACAGCACTAAACCAAATCATCAACAACCACTAAGAATCAAATCAGGACATACCCGAGCCAAATTATATACGGTCCAACACATGGGAGTGGGGCAGCAGCAACTATCAAACTCTTTCTATTTCCCTTTTCTTATCTTATGTCATTTAACCAAGATTTTAAGTTTCAATTTCGGTTTTGGTTTCGGCACCTAGCAAAACCGATACGTTTCGGCCGTTTCGGCTATTTCGGTTTCAATTTCGGTCGTTTCGATTTTGGCCAAAATATTATTTTTAGTTATTAATTGTGTATTGACCAGAGTTTGATTATATTTTGATTGTAATTTGACTTTAAATTAAAAATACGATAAAATTGTAAACTTTTTTATAAAAATTTAAAAATTATGAAAGATTTATAATTAATTTTATCATAATATTAAATATTATTTTAATTAATTAAAATTAATTTTGATAGTTAACCACTATTTTTATATATTACTATATAAAAAATATACGATAAATAATATGAATATGATTAAAAAGTTAAAAATTAACATAAGTAAATTTAAATTATTATTAAAATATAATTGATACATACATAATTTATTAATTATAATTTAATACAACTAATCATCATCATCATTAGTTGAGTTTAAAACATCTGGATGTGGAATTATGAATTCAATATCTAAACGATCCAGATGAATATTTATAGACGTACAAGCCAGAATAACTATCTCTGTGCAATCTCGTGACAGCAATTAACATGGGGATGAGACCGACACAAATTTTCTTGTCTTTACTTTCAGTAGAGCGGTCATGCACGCATGCACGTGAACAAAAAACTCAACGTGTTTCGATCAAAATCATTTTCATTTCAGTTTCAACCAAAATATTTTTTTTATTAATTATATTTTAACTAAAATTTAACTTTATTTTAATTATTTTTTAATTTCAAATTAAAAAATATAATATATTTAAAAAAAATTTAAAATAATGAATAATTACGTGAATAATATTATGTATGTGAACAGTATCTGACAGAAACCGGCAAGGGCGTTGGAACCAGACTGGCGACAGTGCTGGCCCCGGTGCAAGGTCAGCCTCAGCTTGCGGGAATAGGAGCCAGGTCGACGAGGGCACGAGGTGGGTGAGGGAGCGGTGGCAGGCTGGCAAGTGCGCCGGGCCAGTTCGGCAAGGGCGTCGGCTCGGACATGAAGCCGGCATAAGCTCGCCACACGAACTCGCCCGACGAGCTCCCCACGCGCGTTGCACTGGCACCACACGCGTCGCGCTCGCTCTCATCGCCAATGAAGATGAACAGTAAACCCTAAATCAAAATGAAATTTATGATTTCATTTCGGTATCAGCCAAAATGGCTCAGTTTCGGCTGAAACTTAAAACCTTGCATTTAACCATTCAAATTCATTAAAATATAAAGTGAGAGTATGCTCTTACTTAAGCCATGTACCTTTTTCCAAAATCAATCAAATTATCTTTCTTTCTTTCTTTTGTATCTCTATTTTTATTAGCTAAGTTTTTCATTTTAGAAGGTTTCTGATAATTATCGGGGTAATTAACAATAAGGGCTTGTGTCTATTAGAAGTCAATGTTCCCATAACACCTTACTGTGCACTCAAATTAAACATACTTTGATTTGTACATCAAGGTCAATCCCTGGGGTTTTTATCATCCTAGGCCACTGACACTAATCCCACATAGCCGAGTGAGTGACCTATTGAATAGCTCTCCCCTTTGGACCACAAAATTGGGCACCAACCTCTAGATTTTTTGAGTTTCATTCCTATTAGTTGGTAGGTTCCTAGTTGTTTAATAATTAAGGAAGGCATCCTTCTAAATTAGTTCAAGGCTCTATCACCCAGACTTTTGATGCTACTCCTATGGTGGGAGCTTGGAGCACTTAAACATAGACTGCTCACTCTCTTCTTTTGAGCAGAGTTGAGGTGAGCTTTGCTAGGAAGTTGACTTCCAAATTTTCCTCTAGTGGGACTCGCTCTACTTCCACTTGATGAATGTTAACATGGCATAATGCACTTCGGAAGGTACTCTTTAATCAGTACATCTTTGGCTTCATATGTTACAAGGATTTGACTAGCGATAAGCTACAAATCATTATAAATCTTAAGCTTTTGCACTCTAACTACTTGCACCATTTGTTGTCTCATGATCACTCTGTTGTACTCGACTATATTGTTAGATGCCCTAAATTTGAAACTTAGAGAGTACCTGAGTGTATCTCCTTCTAGACTTGTCAATATGGCTCTGGATCTACTTTTGATTACACAAAATGACCTATCTACATGGACCTTCTAGATAAGTGATTCTCCTTCTGTTACCTCAACGGGCTTGATGAGCTCTGTGATGAAGTCTTCTACTATTTAAGCTTTAATAGTGGTCCTCATTTCAAAATGGATATTGAATTGGCCTAATTCCATAGTCTACTTAATTATCCACCTAAAGCTTTCAGGCTTTTGAAGAGCCTAGCAAAATGAAAAGTTTCCTTGAACTATCATAGTGTGAGCTTGAAAGTATAACCTTAGTTTCTAGGATAAGAGCACAATGACACAAGCCAAGTTATCCAGGGAGGGATAACAAACTTTAGCACCAGTTAGAACATGACTTACGTAATATACAAAAAATTGCTTTCCTTTATGATTACTCACAAGTACCCAACTGATTGATGCCCCCTCTTTCCATCATGTAGAGGTGCAAATTCTCTACATGAATTAACTTTACTAGCAATGATGGAGAGGTTAGATACAATTTTATCTCCCTGAAGGCACACTCACACTCCTCATTCTATGCAAAGTGTCCTCTTTTTTGTAAGACTTTGAAGAATGGCATACATTTTTTTCCTTGACTTTGAGAGAAATGGTCGAGGGTTGCTACACATCTAGTGAGCCTCTGCACCTCCTTTGCTGAGGTTGAGGACCTTGTCTCTAGGGTAGCCTTGATCTTTTTTAGATTGACTTCAATCACTCTTTTTAAGATGAGGTAGCCAAGGAACTTGCTAGCGGCTATCCTAAACACACACTTTTTTTTTTGTTCAAATTCATTTGATATTTTTAGATAATACTAAAGAACTCTCGTAGGTTGGCAACATTATCTAAACTTTGAATGCTCTTTATCAACATGTTGTTCACATAAGCTTCGATATTTCTTCCAAGGTAAAATTTAAAGATCGAATATACCATTCTCTGATAGGTTGCCCCTGCATTCTTTAGCCTCAATAACATGGCTAGGTAACATAATATACCCTAATTTGTTATGAAAGATATCTTTTCTTCATCTTCAGAGTTTATTCTAATTGGTAATGCCCAGAAAAAGCATCTAGGAAGCTCAACAACTAGTGTCCAATGGTGAAGTTGACAAGCAAATCTATTATTGACAATGGATATTATCTTTGGGGTAGGTCTTGTTGAGGTCAGTGAAATCCATGCACACCCTCCACTTTTCACTACTTTTCTTAACCATGACTATGTTGGCTAGCCATTTTAATTATTGTACTTCCCACATGAATCCCACTACTAGAAATTTTGCTATCATCTATAGCTCTTTGGTGCTCAAGAGTTCATTTCCTCTACTTCACCAACATGGCATCCTTGAGCATATCAAGCTTGTGCTCAGTGACTGAAGAATCTATCTCTGGGAGGTCTTTTGGAATCTAAGCGAAGGCATCCTGGTTATTCCTTAGCATGTTATGTAACTCTATCAACAACGGCTTTGGTAGTTTAGCTCCTACCTTGACAACGCAGCCTTTCACTTCCTAGGATGATGTTCATCAGCTATTTGACAACTTTAGACCTACTCTTGGGTTCATTCTCCATCTTCTACTTCCCGTTTAGCTTCCCCTACTTCTTCTAGTATGTTGCATAATAATGGCGAGCCTTGTCTCTATCTCCATGCATTCCCTAAACCCGAACTTGGTGGGAATTTGAAGAAGTAGATTATAGGTAGAAATAGTTGCATGGAGCTTATTAAGCTCTAGTATTCCTAAAATGGCATTATATGAGAACCGAGTCCATACCACTATGAAATTAGTGAAAAAGGTCAAGCTCCTCTAGCCTTCGCCCATTGTCATGAGCAGCTGCACTACTCCTTCTAAATTCAGTCAATTCCCAGTGAAGCCAATTGACCAACCTTGGTAGGGACATAAGAGTTGATTAAATTTCATTTGGTCATATGCTTTTGTCAACAAAATATTTGTCGATGTTCATGTAGCCACCAACACACTCGATGTCAAATATCTATCTAGGATTACAGTGATGACTACTAGGGCCTCATCCCACTACTCTAGACTCTAGTTTGGGGTTTGAATGTGAGTTGTTATACCTTCTCATCCACTCCCATCTTTTGGGTGCTTCACCCCTTCTTGCCTCCTAATGGGAGTTTGGTGTTTTAGGGTAGATGGACCGTCATTGTCCTACTACACTTCTTCCCATAAAACAACCAAGTATCCCTTAATAGCCAGAGTTGGTGTGAGGCATTGTGGTTCATTATTATCATTGCCAGCCTTCGCTTGATTATTCTCTTTCTTGGCTACTTTCATTGCTCAGTTTAGACAAACCTTGCAAGGTAACCTTCTCGAATAAGGCATTCAATCTCGATTTTTAAGTTTATGCAATCCTTTGTGTTATAATTGTAATGTTAGTATGGATTAGCAATCTATGGGAAAGGGTAAAAGAGGTTTTCAAATAATCAAACAAGTTTTCATTAAGATCATAAAGAACCAAAAGCTCTCCAAGCCAAATAGATGATCAAAACTCAAATTGAATTACTAAGACAATTAAAAGATAAGAGAATAATCAATCTACAATTAAATATGTAAAATAATTTTCAATCAATATCAAAATAAGTGCATAAGATAAAAAAAAAAAAAGTAGACATAATGCAAACCAATATACTTGGTTCAGCGATCAACCACACCTACTCCACGTTCTTTGCCTCAATCCTGAGGACTTAAACTCATCACTAGAGTTATCACTTCATTGTGGTGAAGCCACACCCTTATAAACTCATAAACTGTGAGTGTCACTCCACATCAGAGTTAATCGATCACTCCTCATAATCTAGGGAGTATGCACTCTCACCATTCTCCTAAAAATCTAGAAGAGCACTCCTCTCATAACAACCTAGGATACTTACAATAATAAAGATGTAAAGAAAAAAGAGATAAAAACTCACAACAAGAGTCTTTCAACATTTAAATATAAGGACATTTGAGGATTTGAAGGTTAATACCTATTTGAGCTCTTGTTAGGGCTAAAAGGCTTTGGGAGGAGGGTTCTTACTCTAAGAACATAAAAATCTAATTTTCTCACTGAGCAAAGAAGTTCTAAGCCTTTATATAATCACTAGCCATTTGAAAATCATCGCTGACTATCTCTATCATATTCGATCATCCAAACCTTAAGGTTCAATCATCTAAATAACTCCAATGGTTGAAAGTTAAACTAGTCGTTATATAGATATCACAGGTTCAGACATCTGATCATTAGGTTCGGATGCCCGAACCAGCCATGTTTGGATGACTGAATCTTGTCCAAAGTTAGAATCTGAGAACCACAAAGTTGCAGTTTCTGATCTTTAGTCATCTAAACCTAAGGTTCGGATATCCAAAGCTATCAATAACTTTAGGGTTATTTTTGTTATATTTAGACATCCAAACTTTGAAGTTTGGGCATCCAAAGTTTACAAAAAAATATTTATTGGTTCACTGCAACTTTAGTTCCCATTTAACATCAACTTATAACTGATCTTGGATAGAAATAATAGGCTGGTAAAGGCATTTTAAGATGAGTTTGAGTTCTAACCAAAAGCTCAAACAAACTATCAAATCCTTGACTCAACATAAATAAATGAAAATTCTAAACCTATGAGCCTTGAATTGATCTTCCACTTTGAATATCTTGAGCTTTCACCTTGATCTTCAAGCTCCATCTCCAAAATATCATTCTCTTAATCTTCGAGTCATCATCTTCAAGCTTTAATATTAAGACTAAATCTTTCATGAATTTGAATAATCATTATTAGTCCTGAAGTTTATCATAACTTAAAAAACTTATTAAAGCTTAGTTTAATCATCATCAAAATAAAAAAGGTAACAATCTCTTTCTTTTTGATGATAACAAATAATGTATAAAATAAGCAAATAAGCATGCTATAAGGTATATACACATAAAGATAATTAGATATGCTTTTTGTTATAAAGTTTAATTAATAATATATTTAATAAGTTTCATAATTATGCATATTGTTCTCCCCCTTTGACATTATCAAAAAATAAAACTCCCCTTAAACAAGTGCATTACAAAGAATATAGGGTAGAGAGAAATAATAGCAAGGATATAAATATGTTTATACTAATATCATACATCAAGTGATATGAAAATTTTAAGAATGAGCAAGATGTTTTCTATCAACTAGTCTCAAAATAATAGTTTAACAAAATCCAATGTAGTTATATTTGAGGCAATACGAAGCTCTCCCTTGATATATGCATAGATGGGTTAAAAAAAATTTTAGAATTACATAATGCTCCCCCTATTTATGATACATAAGATGTCAACTAAAGTAATTCTAAGCGTATACATAAGGTCTTGACTATCTATGATACATATGCCCAAAACAATGATAATCTCTAAAAGATATTAAAATTTATACATGAGAGAAGCATTGCATTAAAGGAAAGTCAATAAGAGTAAAAAAGTTTAAGATTACCTCATATAGTTATATAACCTTGAAGTATACTGGAATGCCATCCATATGAATCTCCTCTTCATTTTATACAAATACAATATGTCTATTTTTCTACACGAGATTAGTAAAAATAAATATTTAAGTAGGAAAATCAAGAAAAGCTTCAAGAGTGATCAACATAAAAAAATTTTAAAATTCATTAAAAATATATAAAAATTATAAAAAAGATCAATAATCATGGATATTAGTCCAAAAATATGAGCATGAAACTCTAATACTAATTGTTGGCTTGGATTGACAACTTTTGAGGGAGGGTGAAAGATGTATTCAAATAAGTAAACAAGTTTTCATGAAGAGCACAAAGAACCAAAAGCCCTTCAAGCCAAGTAGATGATCAAATTTCAAATTGAATTATTAAGACAATTAAAATATAAGAGAATGATCAATCTACACTCAAATATATAAAATAATTTCTAATCAATATCAAAATAAGTGCATAAGGTAAAAAAAAGTAGAAATAATACAAACTAATATACATAGTTCGGTGACCAACACGCCTACTTTATGACCCTTGCCTCAATCCTAAGGACTTAAACTCATCATTAGAGTTGTCATTTTATTAGAGTAAAGCCACACCCTTACAAACTCTCAAACCATAAGTGTTGCTTTCCATCGGAGCCAATTGACCACTCCCACAACCCGAGAAGTGTGCACTCTTACTACTCTTCTAAAACCCTAGAAGAGTACTCTTCTTCTAATAACCCAGGAGAGTTACAATGATAAAGATAGAAAAAAAATAAAAAATTACAACAAGAGTCTCTCAATATTTGAGTAAAAGGACATTTGAGGATTTAAAAGTTAATATTTATTTAAGCTCTTGTTGGGGCTAAAAGGCTTTGGGAGGGGATTCTTACTCTAAGAATATGAAAACCTAATTCTCTTACTAAGCAAAAAAGTCTCAACTTTTATATAATCATTGGAATAAGAACTAGCCATTTCGGAATCATCCCTACCTGTCTCTGCCACGTTTCATCATCCAGACCTTAAGATTCAGTCATTCGAATAACTCCAACGATCGAAAGTTAAATTAGCCATTAGACTAATGTCACAGGTTTGGAGATCTGATCATTAGGTTTGGGCACCTAAACTAGCCAAGTTTGGACTATCAAATCTTTTCTGAAGTTAGAACTTGAGAATCATGAAGTTGTAGTTTCTAATCTTCAGTCATCTAAACCTGAGGTTCGGGCATCCGAACTTGAGGTTTAGGCATCCGAAGCTATCAGTAACTCCAGAGTTATTTCTATTATATTCAAACATCCGTATTTTGAAGTTTGAGCATCTGAAGTTTACAGAAAAATCTTAACTAGTTCACTACAACTTTAGTTCTCATTTGACATCAACTTATAATTAATCTTGGATAGAAATAATAGGCCGATGAAGGAATTTCAAGATTAGTTTAAGTACTAACTAAAAGCTCAAATAAACTAATTATCAAATCTTGAGTTGATCTTCTACTTTGAGCACTTTGAACTTTCACCTTGATTTTCAAGTTTCATCTCTAAAATATTATCCTCTTTATTTTTGAGTCATCATCTTTAAGCTTTAATCATGGGACTCAATTTTTCACAAAATTGGATGATCATTGTTAATACTGGAGCTTATCACAACTTAAAAATCTTATTAGACCTTAGTTTGATCATCATCAATATCCAAAGGCTAATATGTAACCTATGGAACCTACAATACTTCAGGGTACCCAATTTCCCATGCTCTTGATGATCTATGATGGTCTCCTTAAATAACCATGATCCTCAATTTTGTGTAAGGACCTTCGTAAGGGCAGTTAAGTAGTGTGTAACTATGGAATTCTACCCTTCAGTCTTGTCATTCAGTCTTTGGCCTCTTCATTTTAGGTTAGCACAACTCCTTCTTCTATCTCTTACTCCTAGATCTATTAGCTTCCCATCAAGCAACTATCATTTATTTCATATCAATGTGCTCACAAACTTATTCCATGAATCCAACAAGCATCCATGGTGGTTAACACGCCTTATCATTAGCTACCCAGCTAACCCTTAGGTCATTCATCGCTACTACTAGTATGATTAAATTGTCCATGCCATTAATCTATATTTGAATTTGATTGAAGTAGGAGAAATAGTCCCTTGGGCTCTCTCCTTCAACTTGGCATATAGCCAGCAATGTCGATGAGTTGTGGCATCTTGGGATAAGTAAGACAAACAAATTCACAAACTTATGTTCCATATCAATGAAGTTTGTCACCAATCTTATCAACTAATTAGAGAACCAATATCATACCAAGCCCTACCAAGTAGCTGGAATTACCTTACACATCATAGTTTTCGTCACTCCATAAAGTATCATACTATTTTTAAATGATCCTATATGATACAAGGGAACCTTAGTTCTGTCATACGACTCCCAAGGTGGTTGTTGAAATTTGGGTTATGGCAGCTTAGCTAAGAGTTAGGGGCACAATGCACTCATGATACCCCTCGATTCCACTATTGATTTCACCAAGTTGCCAAGTCTCTCATGCACCATCTGTGCAATGAGCTTCTTCTCAATATCTTCCTGACTCCATATGGCTACTTTCATAGTCTATGTGCTAGCCTCAGCAAATGGGTCATAGTTTAAGGCCCAAATAGATAATCTAAGAGAGGGGAGGGGTATGAATTAGGTTTTTACAAGATATCTTAACTTTTTTATCAAATTAGAAACCCAAATTGATTCTCAAAACCACAATCAATACAATTAAAATAATAAGAAAGGTAAGAAAAGAATGTACTAAGATTTTATATAGTACAGTGACCAACCACACCTACTCCACGATCCTTATCTCGTTCTTAAGGATTTCAATCACTCTACTAGTGATGTCATTTCTTGAGATAAAGCTAAACCTTTACACCAACTCGCAATCCACAAGTGTTTCTTCCTTTGGGTAAAGCCAAGCTCCTACAACTCTTACTCCAATCAAGCAATAGCCAACTCTAATGCTGAAGCTTTATCTCTTACATACTCTTAATACAATAGGAGTGTTTATAAGCCAAAATGATGAAAAAAGCCTACAAATATGTCTCTTTACAAGAGTCTCTCAAGTTTGAGTATAAGAGTAAGAAAATTTAAAAGTTAAATTAGATTTAGAGCTCTTGCAAGATTAAAGAGTCAGAGAAAACTTATTTTCTCTCTCAAAGATAATGAAAGATGTAAAAGTTCTAATAGAAAAAGACTCCAAGCCCTTATATATATGTTGGGGTGAGAAATAGTCATTACTGGTTATTTTTTGCTATGCTCGGGCGTCCGGAACTTAAGTTTGATCATCCAAACTGGTCCAACTATTAAATTTAACTAGCCATTAAAAGCTGATGTCACATGTTCAAACACTTAGAACACAGGTTCGGATGTCCGAACCCTCTACTTTAGGCAGTCAAAGTGAAGAATAGATAATCAAAATTTCAGATAATAGAGAATGAAATTATCTATTTGAGAACTTCAAGTATCTATATCATAAGATTCGAGCATCCGAAGCTATTAGTAATACCTAATGATTTCTTAAAATATTTGAGCGTTTGAACCATAAGGCCCCGTTTGGTTTGAGATTAGCCTGAAGATCGTCCTTTTTCAGAATTATTTTTTTCTTATAAAATTAATATTATTTATTTTACACTATTATTAAATTAAATTATTATAAAAAAATTAAATAGTTTTTCGAAATTTAAATTATTGAAGCCTTAATTTCGATAAAAAGATATTAGTTTATAAAAGCGGTTCATTAATCTTGATCCCGATCCTGATCCTAATCCCAAACCAAACGGTGCCTAAGATTTGAATGTCTAAAGCTGACAGAAAACCTACACTAGATTATCTATAATTTCAGATCTTTTGATATTAACTCAAAACTTTTCTTGGATAAAAAAATAAGCCAATAAAAGTATTTCAAGTTAAGTTAAAGTATCAATCAACCACTCTAAAACATAGGTTCAACAAATTCAAATCTTTGACTCGACTTAAGAAAAATAAAATCTAAACCTAGAAAGTCCATCTAATTTATTGAGCCATATTCAAGCCATCCACATGTCTTCAAACCACATTCATTGAATCACCATCATACCTTAATCTTCATGATTATTTTAATATCCATATTCTCTTTGAGGCTTTCAAACAGTATTGAACTTCATTACAATTTTGGCTAAGCTACAAGTAACATAACTTAAGAAACCATCAAATAAATGATTTTGTCATCATCAAAACTATAAAGAGCAATAATATCTTTATATGAGGTGTTAGTCTAGGTATGACTTCCACGCTGAGCTAAGATGCCATGTGTGTGCTACTCTTCGGCATGGCTAGCATGGTCTCTAGATGCCTACTGTCTTTGTCTATTCTCATCTGGTAGGCTTACTTGCGCCTTATGGCCATGCTAGTATTGACACATTAGCATGTGCATCTGTGTCATCTGATGTTAGCCTTTCACAAACTTAGTCAGAGCATAAATCTCTGCCATTAGCCTAGTGAACTCACCTCTGGACACCTGCTCATCATCCTAATTTTCTTGAATAGCATCTAGCTAACTAGAACGCTTTGGGTATAACCAGGGACAAACTAATCACACCTTGTTCACCAAGCATACAGATGATAGGAAGAAGTTAATCCGATTGTTTATGTTGATGGCATCATAATAATCGGGAATAATATTCAAGAGATAGAAGATCTCAAGAAGCATCTAAGAGTCGAGATTAAAGTTAAGGATTTAGGAACCCTTTGGTATTTCCTAGGTATGGAAGTGGCAATGAGCAAATAGGGCATTTTCATCTCCCAAAGAAAATACACAATAGTTTTCTCGAAGGAAATAGAAAAGATGGGTTGTAAACTAGTTTAAACACCATTAGAGACAAATTGGAAATGGAAAGGCACAAAAAAAAGATGCCCCCATGGACAAAGGTAGATATATTAGTAGGGAGGCTTATTTACCTATCACTTACTAGTCCTGATACTACCTTTGTAGTGAGTGTAGTCAGTCAATTTATGTACTCACTTACTCAAAAACACCTAAATCTAGTAAGCCAAATCCTCAAATACCTAAAAGGAACTCCAAGTAAAGGTAATATATTTTGAAAGAAAGAATAAAGTAGAATTGAAGGTTTTGTAGATGCTAACTATGTTGCTAACTAGGCTGGAGATCCACCACAAGCTATTGTACAAAGATATGGGGTAATCTAGTTACTTGGAGAAGTAAGAAGCAATCTATGGTAGCTAATAGTAGTGCTGAAGTAGAGTTTAAATCCCTTGCTCAAGTGATTTGTGAATTACTTTGGCTAAAGAAACTAATGAAGGACCCGAGAATTCCTTAGTCTAATCTAATGAAGCTTTACAATTATATAAGTTTACAATCAACGTCACTCATAATTTAGTTTATCATGATAGAACCAAACATGTGGTCACTTATTGAAGTGAAGATCAAAGATGGAGTTATCAACGTATCCTATGTTCCAAAAACATCCCAAGAAGTAGATATTTTCTCATTTGGAAATTGAGTTTTTGTAAGCAAGTTGAGAATGATAAATATCTATCTCCAACTTGAGGGGGAGTGTTGGAAATTCAGGTGAAATCTTGGATTTCATGGGATTTAAAAGTAGAAGTAAAATTACTAGTTTTTGTATTTTTGGATTACTTCTTTTTTCCTTCTTAATATAAGAAATATGGGTTTTGGCAGTGCTCGACGCTTGGCACTTCTAACAAAATATCATCAATTGGTAGTGCTTGTCAAAAAGTGTCACCATTGTGATAGGTTCAATTGCCCAAATAGTAAGTTTGGGCATCCAGACTTAGCAAATAAAGCATGGGACTTTTGATGAAATGTTACCAATTAGTGACACTTGTCAAAAAGTGCCACTATTGTGATAGGTTTGGTCGCTCAAATAATATGTTTGGACATTCGAACATAGCATACAGGCTTTCAGAGCCCCACACTTATTGTTTGAATGACTAAATGCTTAAATTAGACCCAGATCTAACTTTTCTATTTAAACCCTAGTCCCAAATCAAATCTAATTCTAATTTCTCCTTTTCGCTAGCCTCCTCCAGCACCACCAGCTCTTTCGCTGGTCTCCTCTGGTAGAATCACTCCCTAGTGAGTACAAATGCTTTTTTCTTCGATCCTATTAAGGTATATGTCAATTCCTTTTTGAAACATAGGGTTTTGAATTTATAATATTGAAAAGCATCATTTTTTTTGTATTTGAGATCTTGAGCTTGATTTTTATCTTGATTTTCAAAATTTTAGGTTAATAGTGTATGAATTTGGGAAATTGTAGAAATAGTGTATAAATTTCAGAAATTAGAGGAATGAAATCCTAGGGCATGTTCAGATGAGCTTTCTTTTAACTTAAATTTGAATTATTTTATTTTTTGAATTATGCACAAGGCTTATTATTTGTTTTCATTGTTTATAAACTAATTTATGTAATATTTGAAAGTTATTATGATTAATTAATTTTGATTTTGAAGTTAATGTTAATAGAAGTTAATTAATTTTTTTTTTTTGCAAGTGCAAATCACTGAATGAAGTTGTAATTCAGCTCTTGAGTTGGGTTGCAATTTTATATTATAATAGAGTTTGAGTTGTAATTTTATATAACATTATTTGGATTGTAATATTTAAACAAGATTATAATTTTTGAATTTGAATTAATAAAGCTAGATTTTTTTTATGGTAAAATCAATTTTATTTAAACTTGTTGGATTATAATTTGAGAATTATATTTTAATTTTTGACATAATTTTCATGGCACTTTAAAAGCATTACAAAAAAATGCTTCATTACGAGGAGCTCTCTAGGGTTGTAATCTATGGATGATTTGCCGATGAATAAAATTAAGCAAAAATTCTTTTCTTCTAATTCTTGTTTTAATTAATTAAGTAGAATTAAAATCATAATTGGGAATAAGTGATTTTCACCGATTCCAAAAATTTCTAACTTTTCAAACACCTGAATCGGCAAAATTGAGGATCTCAATTTCATCAATTCTACCTCTATCCAAACCGGCCTAATAGTAATTTCTTGTACATGAATGGTATTATCACAAAGTGTTTCTTTTTTACCATTAATCTTTATAGGGACAGGATGTTATAATATTAGATGTGATAAATTAATCCCACATCGGATATTGGATAGATAAGGTCCAATATATATAGTGAAAAAAGCTCATATCCCATGAGTTTAAGCTTTTGGGATGGTTTGATATCCAACTCACTATATTATTCCGTTTCGACACTCTTTCGACTCCCCCAACAAATGGTATCAGAGCTTTAGATTTGAAGTTGTGCAAACTCTTAAGACTGAAATTACTGTGATGATGCGACTGAATTGAGTTGCATATTAATTTATCTTAAAAAATCAGAAGAATGAGACAAAAATCTGTTGATATGGATCACACGGTGGAACTGGTCGAGTAAAAGAGTTCTTGATTAAGAGTGTTAAAATTGATAGAGTCAAATCACACCTGAAGGGGGAGATTGTTATAATGTCATATGTGATAAATTAGTCCTACATCGGATATTGGATAGATAGGATCCAATATATATAGTGAAAAAGGCTAATATTCCATGAGCTTAATCTTTTAGGATGATTTAGTGTCCGACTCAGTATATTATTCCGTTTCAACATTCTTTCGGTTCCCCCAATAACAAGATTTCTCCATAAAGTGACTGAAAATGATTCTGATTTCTAATAATGATATCCTTCAAAAATTTCTAATTTCTCCAAATAAACTTCGGAGTCTTGTCACATGCCCAGACAATCTAGACGTCGTTGATATAAACCCCGCTCCGCCCGGCGGACTTCAGAATGCCCATTTCTTCCATTCTCTCTCTTGTCATTCTAACATCATTCCATCTTCTTTCCGCCGCATACATGTTTGACAGGAGCACAAAATGTCCTGCGAGGTATTTAGGATTGATATTGAGCTTCAACAACTTGTTGAAGGCATGGATTGCAAGCTCTGGATATCTGTGCACACAGCAAGCACTGAGCAAAGAGCCCCACACAACATCATTTGGTTTTATGGGCATTCTTTCAATGAGTTCCCGAGCCTCATCCAGGCGGGCAGCTCGCCCAAGCATATCTACCATGCATCCATAGTGCTCTACTTGTGGAGCGATACAGTGAACTTTGGTCATGAGCTCAAAGTAATGCCGACCCTCGTCCACGAGCCCCATGTGACTGCAAGCGCACAGCACCCCTAAAAAGGTTGCTTCGTCTGGCTTTTCATCTTCCGATTCGAGGCCCCGCATCTTCTGAAAGAGACTCAGGGCATCATCTCCACGATCATGCACCGCGAACCCCATAATAATGATCGACCAGGATATAGTGGTCCTTCGAGGCATGCCGATAAAGATACGATGAGCCTTTTCAATGTCTCCACATTTGACGTACATTTGCATGAGTGAATTGTTGAGCGATACCAAGTTTTCATCTTTTCGTGGCCGGTTAACTTTGTAAATGCGGGTATGAATCTGGCGACCCAATTCTAGATCTCCGAGGTCTGCACACGCGGAAAGCACAGACACCAGCATCACTTCATCAATGCTTGTACACAGCCAACTCATCTGACGGAAAATTGCAAGTGCCTGCATGCACCGTCCGTTCTGTGCGCAACCAGCGATCATAATGGTCCACGAGACGACATCTCTCTCCGGCATGTCATCAAAAACCCTGAATGCCAGTAGCACATCACCAACCCGCATATATCCCGCAAGCAACGAGTTCCAAGCCACCACATTTCTTTGCCGCATTTCATCAAACACCTTTCGACCGATCTGTATCAAACCGCCTGCAGCATACATATTAACCAAACTCGTCAAAACAAACACATTGGAGGCGAAGCCAGCGATCAACACCATCCCATGAACCTGCCACCCTTCACGGAGGAGTCCTGGCGTTGCACAAGAAGCAATAAGAGCCGAATAAGTGAAACCATTAGGCCGTGCATTTCCGCTCTTCCTCATCTGCTTATAAAGCAAAACGGCGTCTTGTCCGTTGTTTCTCTGTGAGAAGGCCCGAATGAGCTGGTTGTACAGGGTGGAACTGGGCTGTTGGACAAGGCGGAAGACAGCGGTAGCATGGCGAAGGTTGCCGGAGGTGGCGTAGCAGGAGAGCAGCTTTACGAGGAGGAAGTTCTTGTGGGAGAAGCCATTGGCGAGGACCTGGGCGTGGAGCTGGGCTACCTTCTTCTCTCGGGTTCTGCAGCGCTGTAGCATGAGGAAGAGACGTTGTTGTGCTGATCTGGAGCATCGGAATCGTGAGGAAGGAGCGGAAGTGATCGCCGTCGTATCTGTGCTTTTCTTCTCCTTCACTTGCCCTCCTTCGCTGCCGAGAGGACGATCGACTTGAGCTTGAGAAGGGCAGCCATCTGAGACTTGAACGACATGGTCTCTTCACTTAGCTTGGAAACCTCAGCGTGGTTGGTCAGCGGCCGGGGAGTCGGAAAACGCTCGGTGCCATGGAACGGTCTCACCGTTGAAGTGGTACTACCAGCTCGAGTCACGTGCGGTTTGATCTTAATTACATCAAATTCTCCCCAGGCCGAGTTCGCATCTTGGAGCGAGCTCCGACGATTTGGACTGGTTCAATTTAGGGATAATTACGCATCACCCCCCTAATTAACCTTAATTATATCTAATCCCCTGTAATTTTTAGAATTACCCACACATTCCCCATTTTCGAAAATATTTACCTACACCTCCTGATTGTTATTTAATCAAAATTTTTTTAAAAAATTTCGATTTTACCCTCGGTTATTTTTACAAATTCGGTTGTTTGCAAATAACACTCCGAAGTAAATCGTATTAACAAAAAAGCCCTTGAAATTTAAATTTTTACAAATAAATCCCCGGAAATTATTTTGATTTACAGAAAAGTTCACAAAATTTAGATTTTTGCAAATAACACCCCGGCGCTGGCGGGAGCGGAGGCGGAGGCCGGGGAGCCGGCGCGCCGAAACCCGGGCGCGAACGGCCACGGCCGAGGCCATTCCGCCCCCGCGTGCCGGGGACGGAAGCCGAGGCCGGCGCGCCGGCACGCGCGCGCGGACGGCCTCCGCCTTGGTCGTCCTCGCCCACGTGCCGGCGCGCTGGCCTCGGCCGTGGCCGTCCGCGCCCGGGTTTCGGCGCGCCGGCGACCCAGCCTTCGCCTCCTCTCCCATCAAGATCTCTCAACACTTTTATTCATTGCTTCAAATGACATGATAAAATAATACTTAAAAAATAAATTAATATTTTTCATTAGTGAAATAATGTCTAAATAGATTTTAAATAGATCTCTTATTATTTTTTTAAAATAAATTTAAAATACAGAGGACTGTCCATTAAAATTCATTGAGTATTTTAAATAGACTTTAAATCAATTTTTAACAAACATAATTTATAAATTTAATGGATCATTGGATATGTTAACAGACTTAGATATCACAACCTCATTGCGCCAATCTATCAAGCCTCCTTTATTTTGGAATCAGGATCAGGATCAGTTAGTTTTAGAATTATTTTTTTCCTTATAAAATTAATATTTATTATTTTATATCATTACTAACTTAAATTATTATAAAAAATTAAATAATTTTTTTTATTTTAAATTATTGAAGTCTTAATTTTGATAAAAAAATATTAATTTACAAAAATAGTTTACTAATCTTAATCTTAACCTTAACCTTGACTTTCAATTAAATCGTCCCCCATGGGCTAGGTCTGCAAGAACGATATGTTCGGACTTGTTTTCATGAGTGGGGTCGGCTGTTCATTCCCCCCTAAGTTACAGTAGCCAATTGTCTGGTACAGATTTTATCACACAAGATTCTTTTATGTAATTTTAAGGGATAATTACGGGTGACCCCCCGTAATTAGCCTTAATTACGGTTAACCCCCCGTAATTTCCGTAATTACCCCCATCCCCCTCAAATTCGCCGATATTTACCCACAGCCCCCTGATTGTTATTTAATCAAAATTTTGCCAAAAAATTCCGATTTTACCCCTGGTTATTTTTACACATACACCCCTAAAAACTTATTTTTTATATCTAACCCCCCGGATTTCGGAATTTTGCAAATAACACCCCGAAAGAACTCAGATTTACAAAAAAGTCCTCCAAATTCGAATTTTTGCAAATAAACCCCCGGAAATTATTCCGATTTACAGAGAAGTCCCCGAAATTCGGATTTTTGCAAATAACACCCCGTCGCGCGGGCGGGAGCGGAGGAGGAGGCCGGCCGGCCGGCAGCGGGAGCGGAGGCGGCGGCCGGCGGCGGGAGCGGAGCCGGAGGCCGGGCGGGCAGGAGCGGAGGCGGAGGCCGGGCGCCGGCGCGCCGAAACGCGGGCGCGGACGGCCACGGCCGAGGCCGTTCCGCCCCCGCGTACCGGGGACGGAGGCAGAGGCCGGCGCGCCCGCGTGCCGGGGACGGACGGCCTCGGCCTCGGCCGTCCGCGCCTGCGTGCCGGCGCGCCGGCCTCGGCTCCGTCCCCGGCACGCGGGGGCGGAACGGCCTCGGCGTCCGTCCTTCGCTCCCGCCGCCGGCTCGCCGGCGCCCCGGCCTGCGCCTGCTTCCCCGGGAGCGGGCGCGGATTTTTGCAAATAACACCCCGAAATTATTCAAATTTACAGTAAAGTCCCCGAAATTTTGATTTTTGCAAATAACTCTCCGAAATTATTCCGAATTACAAAAAAGTCCAGAACTTTCTTATATAACCCTCTTCTTTGTGTAGCCCTAAACGCATATTCGGCCTCCGCTTCCGCCCGCCCGGCCTCCGCCTCCGCTCCCGCCCGCGCGACGGGGTGTTATTTGCAAAAATCCGAATTTCGGGGACTTTTCTGTATATCGGAATAATTTCCGGGGGTTTATTTGCAAAAATTCGAACTTGGAGGACGTTTTTGTAAATCTGAGTTCTTTTGGGGTGTTATTTGTAAACTTCCGAAATCCGGGGGGTTAACTGTAAAAAAAAGGTTTTTAGGGGTGTATGTGTAAAAATAACGGGGTAAAATCGGAATTTTTTGGTAAAATTTTGATTAAATAACAATCAGGGGTGGGTAAATATGGGCGAATTTGAAGGAGAGGGTAATTACGGAAATTACGGGGGGTTTATCGTAATTAAGGGTAATTACGGGGGTCACCCATAATTATCCCTAATTTTAATAGCATGGGTGGCTCTTTGCAATAACACAAGATACCGGACTTTTATGTAATAACCTAAAATATAGGTGGGGTTATGCAAAAATTCCTCCAATATCATTGAGTAGGTCAACGAAAAGCGGGGTCGTGATGACGATTAGGGGTGAGCAAAAAAATCGAAAAATAAGTTAATTGAATCGTATCGGTTGAGAACCGAATCGGAAAACCGGTTCTCAGGGCAAATCGATACGGTTCCAATTCTGAAATTTCACAGAATCGGAAAACCGATTCCGGTTCCGGTTCCACGTTTTTTGAAAAATCGATTAACCGAAATCGTACCGGTTTAATATATAAAACCCTAACCCTAATTGCGCCGCCTCGGCCTCGCACTCGGCCTCGCCCTCGCCCTCGCCTCGACCCCGCGCTCGCAGCAACGCGCCGCCGCCGCCGCCGCCGCCGCCGCCGCCGCCGCCTCGGCCTCGCCCTCGCCTCGCCCCCGAGCTCGCAGCAACGCGCCGACGCCGCCTCGGCCTCGCCATCGCCCCCGAGCTCGCAGCGACGCCGCCTCGCCCTCGCCCTCGCCCTCGCCCCCGAGCTCGCAGCGACGCCGCCTCGCCGACATAAACCCTAGAAGCAGCGCCACAGCGGATCAATTCATCCATCGATCGTTTCCCAATAATTTTTTTGATCCCCACGTGTCCTTTCCTCGCTCTTCTCAGGGGAACCAGTAGATTTTTTTCCTATCTTTTTGTCTTGTGTTGCAATTTTTCGTTTCTGTTTGCTGTTGAAATCCGACATGGGACATGGATTCCGAGAACTTTGTTTATCTTGATGGAGCACTGAGCTCGATGCGGTGGAGGGTGAGAGGGAACAGGGGTGGTCGCCGAGAAGGAGGTTTGTCGCGGATTTGATCGTTGGGTTCCTTGGATCTTGCTCCGCAAGCTTGCATGATTGAGTTGGAGATGTAAAGTTTGGTTTTTTTATTTGCTTGGATGGTTTAAATTTTGGATCTTGGTGGATTTGGATATCGGTGTGCTATACCACTCTGCCTCCTCTTCTCTGTCTTTCTCGCCGGGGCCATCTCCGGCACCTCTGAGAAGGTCTTCAATTGCATTGTGCTGGAAAGCAGCTAGGGTTTGGAGAAGATGGTAAGTTAATCCTAGCATATTTGTTTAGTTGTAATTGAGCCTGTAGCGCATGAGGTAATTAGTAGCTGCGGGCTCCGAATGTTTTCCTGGCAAGGGGAATCCCTGAAAGAATTCAAAATTGGGGCTTTTTAAAAAAATTTGATAAAACTGCCGGTTTCTATCTTATGGATTTTTGTTTGCTCAATCTTCGAAACAGGGAGATAAAAAATCAGTCGATATGAATGCAACGTCGGCAGTCCTGGAGCCTGAGAAGATCACAAAGGGCGGATTATGGCTTCCAGACGGAGAGAGGCCGACGTTCAGGACACCTCAGAAATCTACTTTGGGTAGGTTACAAATACTCTGTTAATTTATCTCTATTTTTCTTATATTTCTTCATTTCAAAGAAATCCAGTGTGTTACCAACATATTAGGTCCTTATGCATTGTTAGGTTGAATGTCTTGAGCACTTATTATCTTATTATGAGTATAATTGTCTTTTGATAGTAGATGTTACTGTCTTAAAACATCAGTTATGTTGTTGTGTTGTGGTGTAGGAGTAAAAGACTTTAAATATGTACTAAAAGGAGATAATAGTTGATGTAATCTGCCATGTAGAAGCAGTTTGAAATTTGCATAAATTGGCCACCTGAATGGAACATAATTGGTTCCCCATCCCTGTGAAGGACTAGTCCAATTTCTGCAATACCCCATTGGTTATTCTTTGTCTGCTGATTTCTTTGATTGTACTCTACCTATTATGTTTCATCAGAGAATCTAAATCAATGTACTAATTAATATTTGAGCGTCATGTTTAATGTCTATTTTTTTCATTGATCAAAAGTTCAATCAACATTAGTCTATAGTCATTAGAATGCATTTATTGTTCAAGCAAATTTTTTGTTATGATTAGATTTATATATTGTCTAAAGTTGAAAAGAGTAAAAAACTTCACCAAACATTTTTGCATGGCTGCAAGAAAATCACATTTTTCCTTTCTTGTGATCATTTTTAATTCCCAAGCTCATGCCTTAATTGGTATTGCATTGTAGTTTAAGACTGTTTATGCTTATGCTAGTTATATTTTTTAATGGTTGTTGTTAGTGAACACTTCTTTCCTTCTTCCCTAGTTATTACTTTTTTTTCATTTTTCAATTTTCAAAGGTTGTACTAGCTTTGTAACCTATGTATTTGTTTTGTTACTCATGATGCATATAGAAAAATTTACAATGGCATGTGTATTTTTTATCGTAAACGGTAAATTAACTGCAAAGTGTCAGATTTTAAGTGTGCTTCTTTTCTTGCTAATGGATCATATATGATTGCTATTGTATAATTAGGATTGGATATACTTGCTAGTGCTAAAAAAGGGTCAAAAGATGAAACAAATTCCAAAATCCAAATGGAAAGAATGATTTCTTCTGTAACTTCTATTGAAGAAGACGAGAAGTCTAACGCACGTAGATTAGAAGATGTCAAAGATGCTGCATATCGAGTAGAGCATAACCATTCTGCCCGCCATTATCGAGGAGCAAAAAATGAAGAAAAATCAAACTCAGGTATCAAACTAAATGTTTTTGTACAAATCTTTTAATTGTCTGTCATGTAATGAATTTATCTGCAATATGAAATACTTAGTTAAGTGAATTATGCAAAATCAACTTTGTGATTATGCTGCTATGAATGGTGACACAACTATACTCTATAGTAATCAGCATGAAATAGAAGAAATAATATTACCAATTACTTATATCATAGAATAATATGGGTTAGGAGATGAATTGCAAAATAAGTGCAATGTTGGTGGGGATAGATTGAATATGCTATATTTACCTCCTATTTTTTTAGTTACAGTCAATCTTAAGTTGTAATTGATTCAAGTGTATTCAAAATTAATACTCTTTGTGATCCTTAATTATGCTTCCAAAACCTATTATTGGGCCTTGCAGTACAAAAGTTTTATATAATTTTATGGGTTGCATAATTGCATTATCTAGTCCACCATATATGTAGCTTTGATATGCGAGGTTATCCTTCATTTTTAATGTTTCTCATCATAAAATTTTTGTATTATGAGAACAATACATTGAGTTGTTATGATGACAAAGTAGAGGATCGGTATATTTTTTATGATTCAAGCAAAACACATAATATCAGTCTGTTAGATATTAAATTTTATGGTAGTCATATGTGGTGATCATTTTTTTTATAAAATTATATGCAAAATCTAATAAGTGTTCAAATTTTGTTGATTATTTTTTTCTCAAAAAAATGTCGATGTTTGTTTAAATCCTATCATTGGAAAAAAATTCTTATTGGATCTAATATGATTGGTGATACCTAAAATGATTTATTTGACAATTATTTCAGAATCTACCATTAATAATGAAGACAAAGGACATTCTGCTTCTTGGAAGCACCAATACAAGTCTCCTAGAAATAAGGTACTTTATTTATGCAAAAATTTTCATAGAACTAGAAGTTATGTTGCATTTTAGTTTTTAGTTGGATAATTATATGTTTGTAATCTTTTAGTTCAAATACCACTTAAGTTGCAAGTATTTTTGTCTTTAGTTAGGTAAATACGTTGGCTTGTAATTTTTAGGCAATAATGTTTGGTCTCTGAAACCGAGTAAATTAAATTACTTGATGATTGAATTTTATGTTTGTATTTGTTTTATTTGGAAGGTTTCGACTTTGAGAAATTCTTGGAGCGATTCTCAAAGCCGTAGAAATCATAATCAGAAGGAGAAATGTTATGATGATGAAGAGCGTTATGGTAGAAAAGATGATTATGGAAGAAAGAAGAGCAGACATGAACATGGTTTGAGATCAACACCAAGTTCATCTTTTATTTCATTTACTACTTAAGATTGATTCCTTTACAATTGTTGAGGTTTGTTCTACTTATGATATATAGCTAGATCTGATTGGGATGACCGACGATCACAATGGGAAGATAGTCCTTGCTATGATGGTCGAGATAGCTATTCTACCTCCAGTAGAAACAGTCGTTTTTCACCTTATCCTATGCTTGCTGGAACATCGCCTGATGCACGTTTAGTATCTCCATGGTTGGACAGTAGTACACCTCGTTCTGCAGGTAAAGAATGCTAATTTGTTTAGAGCAAGTTTCATTCATTTCTCAGTATCTTTCCCTAGTCCTCTATTTTGTCCCTTCATCTGAATTTAGCAATATTATGATGGATCTTTCTTGGCTATAGCTTCACCATGGGATAGCATTGCCCCTTCTCCAATTCCAATCCGTGCATCTGGTTCCTCTAAAAGATTTTCAGAAACTAGTTATCGTGAAAGGAAGCATCAGCTTGCCTTCTCGACAACTACTATGGCGAGAGAACAATTGGTCAGTACATTTGTATTTTACTATGCATCTTCTTTGCCACTATATAGGATGCCGATCAGATTTAGATTGTTTTCTAGTTGTATATGTTTTTTTAATGACTTGGTGCATTTTTTTATTTATATGGGGATATTGAAATTCTTTCCCGCTTAGTCAGAATTGTTTTTAGGAGTAAATCTTGTAGGATCTTTGGTGTTGATGTTTATGGCATCTGTAGATCGAATTGTATTGAATATTTGACAAATTGGTTGGAAGGATACGGTCAAAAATTGGGATTTTCAATTGTCTTTTCCCTTATAAATATTCCATACTTTTTCATGTTTTGTTTGCAGCGTTGTATTTGACTTTTATCATCCTAAAAATATTGTGCTTTACTAGATAATTATGGTTCTGGCTATTGATTAATGTCCTTTTTGGTTTCTGCAAAAATTTTTATCTTATCATAAATGACATCTTTGATTTACTTCTACGAGAAAATCTCATACCACAAGAAGACAAAATCTTGTTATATCAATAACATTATTCCAATGAGTCAAATGTGTAACTTCTAAAGAACTATGGCAGAAACTGTGGTTTAAACTATTATTTTTTTCCTAGCAAAAGCACCATTGCAGACCTTTCTCATGTAAAATTTAGAAATGATTATAAGTCAAATATGTAAATATTGAAATCACTAGCTAACTGCATTTATATTTTCAGTTCTATAATACTATTTGATGGCTGGTGGCAACTAAAGCTATACTTTTAAAATATATTTTTATAGATTGATTTGCAACACAGGAATTAGAAATGAATATACTTGCATGTATGTGCGCAATAAAAAAATTTCTAGCTTCTAATTTTACACATATTCTAAATCTGATAACATATTAGAACTTGTACCTGGGCTTGGTTATTTTTTTTTCCTACACTATGAAAATTTGTTATTTAAGAGATCTACCTTTTCATCCTTCCTATATATATGTTTTGTTCTTTTGTATTTAATATTAAGTACTGATGGTTTTTCGCAAATCTTTACTTTTTATCTTATGCATTTTTGTCTTTGATATTTTTTTCATCAGGATGATGTAACTGATAAGAATAATCTGACTGAAGAACAGAATTTTGAGATTACAGATGAAATGCGTCAAGAAATGGATTACAATGCTGATCGTGCATGGTATATTACTTTTTGAACCATACAATTTGGATTTGGAAGTACCTAAAATTTTTATAGTTGGTTTTTGATGGATTTGTGATTCAACTTTTTTCTATTGTATACTGCTGGCATAATTGAGTTGGAATTAAGGAAAAATGAGAGGAAATTGGAATGAAAAAGGTTAGAGGATATTCAAGAAGAAAACAAAAGAACAATATTTGATAGGGTTGTAGCTTTGTTTTTTGTACTGCTACATACCTCTATTCTATTGTCACCCTTTTCTTATTAAGGGCTCAAAATATTTCTCATTGGTTTAAGGCTTAAAATATAATTGCATTAGTGTACTATTCAAATACTTAAAGTTTTAGATTCATCATATTCCATAAAACCAAAAACCCATATAGAAACTACACTAATGTAAATAGACTAGAATTCAAGTCCAATAAGAGTTCTATTTATTTAAGGGATGGAACGTTAGGGTTTGAAAGGGGTTATGATATCTCAGAATTATTGAATAATAATTCAACTTCATTATTGACCAAAATCCTAATTTTGAGTTCTGAGATTCTAGAAATTTAACATTTCATAACTAAAGAAATAACTATGATTTTACTATTAAGCAGGGGACTAATCTTAATTATACCTACAATGAATCAATATAGCACAAACCAAATTAAGTCAACCAATACTGTTAGTTGAGAATATTTTATTTCAACCTCTTGTGCTATAAACTACTTATTCTTTTAGAAATTTTAATATTAAATTTTGCTTGTCAAATGCCCCTAATAAATTTAAGCTTATCATATTTCCAAATAGTTTTCTCCACCTTAAATAAGGTAATATGCCTAACGGTGTCCAGGCAAAAGCCCAAATCAATTTTGCAAATATTAATACCAATCTGGGTCTGAGGAGGGCCTCTAGGCTTTCATAAATTATGGGCACAGGTCCACACTGCAGGCAGCCTATTTTTTAGAATAAGAACACAATAATTTTTGACCAGCCTAGCTTAGTCCAACTTATTGATAGTACCACTGTTACCCACATGCTAATGTTGCTTGACCCACAATGATATTTTGAAATATGGAGATCATATTTGGTATCTTTCATGTGTATTTTCCAAGGTGATATGGAAAATTTTAAGATATGTTATTGTTTCCTCATCGTGTTGTTCATGTCAATCACATGTAGGTATGACAGGGAAGAACATGACACAATGTTTGATGCTGATAGCTCATCTATTTTTCTTGGGGATGATGCTTCAAACCAAAAGAAAGAGACTGAGTTGGCAAAGAAATTGGTATGCATTTGATTTGATTAACTTTCCTTTATCAGAATTTCGTCAGCGTTATCCATAAATTTGCTAAGAAAAACAATCCTGATGCGTAAGAGAATGTAATATTTTGTGTCTGTTTTGTGAAAAGTTGTAATTCTCTTTCTATTGTATTCAACTCTTGGTATGTTTTGGATTTATAACATTTTGTTGCAGTTCATATATTTACAATTTACTTTGGGTTTATATCATTAGCTAGCATATGGAAGCCCATTAATTCATGTGAGCTAGAAATTAAAGTGTTAATTTTTTCAAACCATGTCATTGTTATCTTTGTTGAGTATTAATTACGGTTTCAAAGGCTTTCCTACTTAATGCTTATGCCCATATGCCTTGTTGATCCTATCAAGCTTTGTAAACTTATTTTTGCACCTAAAGTCTCTCTTACTTGACAAGTGTCCTAGATATTTGTCACTAATATGACAGTTTGTTACTAGCATCCGATTTTTCTTATAAAGGTTTGTTTAAATTGATTTCTGGATCGCATTTATGTTTCCTTCTTGCAGACACGGAAGGATGGGACTTTGATGACGCTTGCTCAAAGTAAAAAGTTATCACAGCTAACTGCTGATAATGCTCAATGGGAAGATCGTCAACTTCTGAGATCTGGAGCTGTCAGAGGGACAGAGGTGCAAATGGAGTTTGAGGAAGAAAATGAGCGCAAAGTTATTCTTCTTGTTCATGGTATGTTATTATTTCTCTGTAATGAAATGGTAATCCATTTCAATGAGGCTAATCATATTTTTGTTATGGTAGAGATCAAGTTATCAACAATTATAAATGAATCAGATAATTAAAATTATAGTAAATGATACGACTGCCACATGGATTGTTGCATGTCGAGACTTCATTCTAAGTTCATGATCTACCTGTTGTAAGGTGTTATGATGAACTCTTGGCCCCAAGATACAAAGCATATATTGTAAATGACTTCTAGCAACACTGCTTTTTTGTCTGATAGGCAGTTGATAACAAAGTATAGACAACCATCTTCAGAGTAGTCAAGTGAGTGAGGATAATTTTTCTTCTAAATGTGTAGGGATAGAAAAGCCTAATGGTCGTCAAGTGATCATCTCACTCCTCTTTACAAGCTAGCGATCATATAACACAATTCTGTCATGCATAAAATAAACTGGCTATCAATGGGATGAGCCTGTCTAAGATTGGGACCTTGACTTTCTACTAAAATGAATAATCTGGTTGAAGCTTGCTTGACCTGAAATTTTAGGTAGAAAAATCAGGCTTTGATACGGTGCATGACATAGGCTATGTTTGAACATAATATCTTGTATTTCCATTACTTTTATCTCCTATTTTAGCTTGAATGTCATTATTATTGTCATCAAGAATCTGAATGAAATCTCTAAAACAAGAAGACTAAGTCGCAAGTTAGATATAACTTGTAAAATTAAGAAGACTAAAAATGACAATTTGGATCCCAAATGCAGACCTTTTCCTTTGTTAAAAACAAATGGTACTGCAAGGTAGCTTGTTAAAAACTAAACCCAATCATATATGTTAGTAAAACTTAGAGACGTGATTTCAGACCATAACACGAAGTTGTTAAAATAATCAAAAACATAAGAGCTCAAAATACTCATTTTGGACGAAAGATTTATTAATATGGTTGTACAATAAAGTACTCTCCTATGCTTGAGAAATTTTAAGTTCATGACATCCTATTAAAATTGACCCAAAATCAATTTGGAAAGGAGCAACCAATAGAATAAAAACAAGCTGAAAATAATTTCAAGTAGTTGTATTAGGATAGAACTCCCACCTATATATAAGGTATGAGATATTAGGTATCGTTTGGTTTGGTATCAGGATCAAGATCATGATCAAAACTAGTGAACCATTTTTGTAAACTAATATCTTTTTATCAAAATTAATGTTTCAATAATTTAAAGTTTGAAAAACTATTTAATTTTTTATAATAATTTAATTTGATAACAATATAAAATAAGTAATATTAATTTTACAAGAAAAAAAATCTAAATGGGCTGATCCTGATTCTGATCTCAAAGCAAATGGGATCCTAAGATTTTTATATACTCTTTTTATATTTCTCTCTCAAAATAATAGAATTCTCTCTTTTTTTTATTCATTGGTAAGAAAAACTCTAAATTCAAATCCACTATATTTTAAAACACTTTTATACGACATCAAAGCTTTAGGAAGATCGAGTCTATCAACATAGAGAGAAAAATCGTATCCCCAAAACCATGATAAAATCATCAAAAGAAAGCAAATAACATATCATTGCTAGAGACAACTATTAACTATAAAGAACATCAATATGAATGATTAGATCTAAAAATTATATCCAATTAACCAATATAGTATAAGTCTTTTTCAAAGACAAGGGGAAAAGGCTGTACATTGAAAGAGGTAAACCAACAAAGAATGGTCAAGTTATGATTCTACCTTGGAATGGTATGTCTAATAGTCAATACGAATATAATAGATTATGACACTACTAAATAGGTATGGGAAGAAGCAAGTAGGTTATACTTAGGGAAAGATAATGTCTAAAGTTTAAATAATAGAAGGAATGGTAAGAACCAAATAGAATGAAAAATTTTTAAAAAAACACTTTGTCAAGATAAAAAGTCTGTAAAGTGAATTGGAGGTATATTAACCTTTCACCACTAACATTAATAGACAAAATCACTATAAGGATGGATTCAAAGTTATTTTGTGCCTATCAATCCTAAATAAAGAGTATAAAGCCATTAAAAATTAATTTATGTCAAAAGAGAAAGTTTCATTAATAAATAGCATGTATGCAAGGGTATAAAGAGTGAATATACACCTCATGAAATATAACTCTAAGTTTTGAAGTTGCAGTTGTAGTCGCTGATAGTAGAAAAATTCTTGGAAGAGATGTATAATCCACGAGAAGGCCATTCAAAAAAAGGAAAAGGAAGAGGTAAAACTAATCTTAAATGCACCCATTATGAAAAAATTAATCACATTATAAATAAATGTTTGGTTTTGCATAACAAGCTACCAACAATGCATGTCCATAAGCTCTAAGATCACATTTAGAATATTATGAAAAGTTAAAAAGCTCAGAACCTACAACTTCAAATACAATTCATCTAAAACCGAACAGAGAACAATATGACCATGTGATAAATAGCAAAAAGGTATTGTCTCTAATAACAAGTACAGGACTCAAACTAGTCTTAATTTTTCTAAAAATCATTAACTTAAGAGGTATAAATCACATGCCTATTAATCTTAAATATTTTACTATATTATCTTAAATACTAAAAACCAAATATATACTTCTAACAAATAGATAATATATTTCGGTGAAAGTTAAAAGAAAATATTCAATCTAGATCGTTGAATCTTTCCTTAGTCCTTGTATATCATTTTTTTTATAATTTTCTTTCAAAATTGTTACATAAGGGAAATGATTAGTGGAGGAATTAAAAATGAAGGCTTATATCTTCTTAATTTAAGTGGACAAGCAGTCAAAATACTCGAAAAAAAAAATATTATAACATTATAAAAGAGAATATTTATTCTTCTCAAGATTTAAAATTATTTTTTGTAGTTTTAGATCTCAACAAAAACCTATATATGAGACTTGTGACTTTATTAAATATTACAAGAACACATTTTCTCCACTAATGAATAAAAGATATTCACAGCTATTTTATTTGATTTGCAATGATGTTTGGATAGTTAGATTTATGTAATTAGAAAATTATAAATACTTTGTCAAATTTATTGATAATTTTTCTAAAATGATTAGTGGAGGGATTGAAAATGAAAGCTTATATCTTCTTGATCCTAACGGACAAACAGTCAAAATACTCACAATAAAAAAGAATATTTTTTATTATAGCATTATAAAAGAGAATATTTATTCTTCTCAAGATTTAAAATTATGTGAGATTTGTGACTTTGCTAAACATCACAAGAACATTTTCATTTGATTCACAATAATGTTTGGACAGTTAGATTTGTGTAACTAGAAAACTACAAATACTTTGTTAGGTTTATTGATGATTTTTTTAAAATGATATTGATCTTTATATTAAAAATAAATTTGATATTGGTCAAATTTTAAGATATTTCAAAAGGAAATACACAATCAATTTAATATCAATATCTAAACCTTAAGGCTAGATAATGAAAAAGAATATCTTTATAAGAAGTTCTAAAATTATCTTTAAGATAATAAAAAATCCTATTTCAAGCCTCTTGTTTGATTACATTATAATAGAATGATGTGGATTAAAGGAAAAATAATTATATATTAGAGGTTGCAAGAGTCATTATATTTCAACAAAATCTTGCCTCATCAATTTTGCGAAAATGTTGTCCAAATAATATGCGATATGATAAAAATAATATTATTAATTCTATTTTAGATAAAAGTTCATTTCAGACTTTGTGTCCTAAAGATCAAGCTTACCGTGTTATTCCAAAAATCTTTGGATGTATTTATTTTGTTCAAATCATAGTATTAATAAGGATAAGATATAATCATAAATCATAAAATGTGTATTTTTGGGATATTCTAGAATTTATAAGGATTACAAATGTTATGATCAAATATAACATAAAAGATATGTATCCCTGAATGTTACCTTCCTTAAGAATTTATTCTACTTAAGCAATAAGTCCAAAGAACTCAATTTTCTAGAGAATAAAACCACTAATAGTAGAACAAATTTTTTTTTCCAATTCTATTCATACTGGTCATTGATTAATACATGATGATCCATACTTGAAAAGATAATTCAAGATTTGACATTATTTACACTAGAAGAAGGAAAGGGGATTTAAATCAAAAAGTTAATCCACCAATCATCAATTTAGAATATTCAGAACAAACAACCGCTTAAGAACAGCTAAATGAGGATTCAAGTATATCACTTTCTCAATTAGAATATTGTCTTTCTATAGTCTTAAGAAAAAACAAAAGAGCATATGCAAAATACTCTATAAAACACTTTATTTTATATAAAAAAGGTCTCCAAACTTTAGACATTTTGTTATAATAGTTTTTGTTATTACTATACCAAAGCAAGTGACAAAAACTCTAAAAAATTCAAAATAGAGAAAGCTATGGAGATAAGTATAAAGGCATTACATTAGAACAAAACATAGGAACAAATATTTTTACCAGAAGGGAAAAAATCAATAGTATACAAATGAATATACACAGTGAAAATCAAGTTAAGTAATAGCATATGCAAATATAAAATCAGAGTTGTAAAGGATTTTATTTAAATCTATGGAGTATATTATTTGAGTTTTTAACAAATAATCAGCTATTTTACTGTAAATTTATAAAAAATACCTATCTTATCATTATTAGAAAAAAATTTCTCATCTTATATATACATTTGCAAAAAATTATATCAATTAAAATACTAAAAAATTATTCTATTTTAATTTGATTTTACTAATTAAAATTAATAAAAAATCAAATTATTCTCATTTAATTTTAATTTTAATATTTGTTAAATTAATATAAAAATAATTTGTTTTATTCTAATTTTTATGGAGGTTCGATTATTCAATTTTATGATATTGGGAATTTAAAATTTAATTTTGTTAAATTAATTATCCGATAATTGTGATCGGGTTGTTTAAAATAAAAATAAATGAGAACAATTTTATCTTTCATATTAATTTAAATATTAAACTTAAATTAAAAGAAAATGTTTTTAAAATTTTTTAATCGAGAAGATTTTTTGTAAATTTATACTATAAGACGAGTGTTTTTTTACTAATAGTGATAAAATAGGTGATTTTTTCGCAAATTCATAATCAAGCAGATGATTCATTGTTAAAAATTCATTATTTTGATACAATTTCACTTGTAATTAAATTGAGGTTTATAGGAGTCATATTATCTCTATTTATAAACAATGGATGAAATATCAATCAAATGAACGTAAAAAATACATTTCTCTAAGGAGCTCAAAGAGAAGATTTACATAACTCAACCACTGCGTTTTATTGATATCAATGAACAACAATTGATATAAATTAAAAAAGTCATTATATGTACTCAAACAATCATCCAAAACATGCTTTGATGGGTTTAGCATAGTCTTAATAGGATATGAATTTCAAAAAAACTAATTTAATTATTTAGTTTTTATCAGAGAACAAGAAGGGAGACAAATCATGTTCTTAGTATATATAAATAATATCTTTATAACAGGGAGATATACAGAAGGAATAACAGAGTTGAAAGAATTCTTAAAAAAAAGTTTGAAATAAAAGATCTAAGAAGACTTCATTACTTTTTTGGAATAAAAATAGTCCACTCATCTGAGGTATTTGTACTGTTACAAATCAAGTACACACTATATCGATTCATAGGGAGGGTCTTTTACACAGTAAGAACATATATATATATTCATGGGCTCAAATATAAAATTATATTCAGGCATAGGATAAACGTTTAGTACCCAGAACACTACAAAAAATTGGTTGCTAAATTCATATATTTAGCCATTACCAAACCAAACATTGCATTTATTGAGTAATGTCAGTCAGTTCATGCAACACGCAAGAAAATTACATATGGAAGTAAGTATGTAATATTCTAAGATATTTGAAAGGAGTATCGAGACCATAATTTTAAATATCGGCTGAAACCAAAATATTTCGGGGGTTATTAGTTTCGATTTTAGTACTATTTATATTTAGATATAATCTTTAATTTTTTATACTAATTTTATATTAAAGTTTGTGTTTAGTCCAATTGGTTAAGACATTAACTTTTTTTAGAGGATATTGGTCCGAATTGGACTGATTGCAAAATTTTTTTTATGTTTAAAATATTTTTTTAATCAAAATTTTTTTATTTCAGAATTTTTTAAAAATATATTTATATAAATTATTTTCATATTTTTTTTATATTTTTAAATATTTTAAATTTAAAGTTAAAGTTTAGTAAAAAAATTAAAATATAATTTAATCGAATCCAAAACGAAAATGGTTTCGACAAAAACGACCGAAATGTTTTTGGGTGCTGAAACCGATCTCGAAGTCGAAATTTAAAATCTTGATCAAGACTTGTATTACAAAAAACATAAGAAAATTAATATACAATGTTATGTAGATGTAAACTATGCTAGATTAGCTTTTGACAAAAAGTCAATTTCAAATTTTTGAATATTTGTAGGAGAAAATCAAGTCATTTGGAAGAGCAATAAATAAAGAGTAATGACAAGATTCAATGCAAAGGTAGAATACTGAGCTTTAGCTTTAAAAATATGTGAAATTTTTTGGCCCCAATCATTCTTGAATGAACTTGGATTTCTAGAAGAAAAATCAACTAAAATCTTTTTGTGAAAACCAATTACCATTGCACGTTTCAAATAACTCCATATTTCATAAAAGAATAAAGCACATTAAGTTTGACCTTTATTTTGTGAAAAAGAAAGTATTAAAGACGTGGAGATAGATTATATTCCAAAAAAATAGCTTGCAAATATATTCGCCAAAACATTAAAAAAGGAGTAGTTGATAGAGAATACTTTCAAATTTTGTATGTTTATTATTTATGCAACAGCCTGAGAGGGACGCTAAAATAACAATGAGAGGGACGCTAAAATGACAAAGAAAATGAGTGCTAAAAATACTCATGTGAGACTAAATATTTACAAGTACAGTTGCATAACAAAGTACGTTTACTTGAGAAACCTTGGATTCATCACAACACATTAAACCAAGCTCAAAACCAATTATAAAAAAAAATAGTTGATGAAGTAAAAACAAGCTAAAAAGAAGCTTGAGTAGGAGTTGTATTAGGATAGAATTCTCACCTATATATAATGTGGGGGGCACTAGGGTTTTTATGTACTTTTTTTTTTGTATCTCTTTCTCTCGTAACAATAGAGCTCTCTTTTTTCTTATTCATCATTGAGAAAAATTCTATTTTCAAATCCATGAAACCCTAGAAAACTTTCACAAAAGTCATTGTGCATATCTGACTGGACCATGATAAGAAGTAAGAACCATTTTCAAAGCTTAAACTTCGACATCCTTTTATTAGCCTAGTGTGCTAGGATGATTGTTTTATGAGCAAATTTATGTTTCACTGAACCTAGCATAGTACATGCTTTTTACAATAATTTATTTTTTTCCTCCTGCAGATACGAAGCCTCCTTTCCTTGATGGGAGGGTCGTTTTCACGAAGCAGGCAGAGCCTGTAATGCCAATAAAAGATCCAACATCAGATATGGCCATAATTTCCCGTAAAGGCTCTGCATTGGTTAGGGAAGTACATGAAAAACAGAGCATGAACAAGTCAAGACAACGATTCTGGGAGCTGGCAGGGTCAAAACTGGGAGATATATTGGGGGTTGAGAAAACAGCTGAGCAGGTAGTCTTGTTAGCTGCTTGTTTTTTGCATCTTATATCCCATACCTTTTTTACATTTTAATGACATATTTATTTCAGATTGATGCAGATACAGCACAAGTAGGAGAGGAGGGTGAGGTTGACTTCAAGGAAGATGCAAAGTTTGCACAGCACATGGAGGAAAAAGGTGAAGCTGTGAGTGACTTTGCCAAGTCAAGATCCATATCACAACAGAGGCAATATCTCCCGATATTTTCTGTTCGGGAGGAGCTGCTGCAGGTTCGTTTTTCTTGCTGATGTTCGAGCATCCAAAGTTCTGCCTTTCTGATTTAGTGCTTCTGGAAAGATATGTCCCTCCATTACACATTTCGACATTGCTGTCTCTGTAGATTGGAAATTAAGATAAATAAGTGAAAATGTAGGATTCAAGCACAACCTTAAAAACTTGAGATTTTTTCTCTTTCTTCAAACTGTTGTTACAGTCTTTCGTCTATCAGTTCTACTGCAGCTTTCCTTGTTAAGAATGTTGAATGCTAAGTACTCTCGGAGACAAAACTGATGCAAAAAGTTGTAGAATAAGGTTGCCTAAGAATTATACTTCGAATTGTCTCTTTTGGTTTGATTTACACACAATGTCGCTATGTTCTGAGTGTTATCCTGAGTTTGTTTTCCAACTTTTTGTTTGCTGTTGCCTTTACATTGGTTAGCATCTTATTGCTGACACTTGAGGAAAGCTAGTAAAGCTCTGGTCTTATTCCTGCTGGACCTTTTGAAAGCACTAAATCAACATCCCTATGACTTCTCCCTTTTCTGTTCCTGTATTCCTGGATAAACTACTCAACTCTTCAATTGATAGTACAAACATTAGAACTGTCAATGTCATGGTTCCACCTGCTTTACTAATTTTTAGTTTCATATATGCCCGCTGCTTGCTTATGCAATTCCCTGTTTGCTCTTCTAAGTCTAATGCTTTTGGGAACCTACTCTCAACTAATGAATTAGGAAATTTTTTTTAGTTCTCTTCATTTTGGGGTTTTAATTAACTTGTTCTGTAAAAACTTCTGTTTTGTGCTTTTATTTTAATTTTTCTTCCTTTTGGTTCTGACTTTTTTATTTTAACTTGGGCTTTCTACCTATTTACTCTTTTAGTGAGTTTCTAACTATTTGTGTGTCTTGCTGAAGTATTTGTTTATGCCTACCCTAAACTCAGGTCAAAGCTCTTAGGATTTTTTGCTCATACCATGGAATAGGTCATCTTGCTTGATGTGTGCTGACTGCACATAGGGCATTTTATTGCAGGTAGTCCGAGAAAATCAGGTTGTCGTTGTTGTTGGAGAAACTGGTTCAGGAAAGACCACTCAGCTAACTCAGTACTTGCATGAGGATGGATATACAACAAATGGAGTCGTTGGCTGTACCCAACCTAGACGTGTAGCAGCTATGAGTGTTGCAAAGCGAGTAAGTGAAGAGATGGAGACTAAGTTGGGAGATAAAGTTGGATATGCTATTCGTTTTGAGGATGTGACTGGACCAAACACTACAATAAAGGTAACTTGTCTTCTATTCTTTTTTATTCTATTCATTCACGTCTTGAAAATTTGTAGGAAAGAATTTTGGCATTATAACTTGATTTGAACATGAGCTGTTATGACCTTTTCAACATGAGCTGCTTGTGCCTTGCAATTGATGTGATGTTTTACAAAACATATCCTTGCATCGCGAACAGGAAATTTTAGATTCTTGTTTGAAACCAAGTCTTTTTGAACATCAATGTAAATTTTTTATCTGATCTGTAATAACCCTGCCTAAAATTTTGCAGTATATGACAGATGGTATACTTCTCCGTGAAACACTGAAGGACGCTGATCTTGATATATATCGGTATGCCTTCTTACCCTCTTGCACATGGGATTGACATGTTGGTTTCTTTATGTTTATACACATATCCAGCAACAAGAAAATGCTTCTAAATAGTTAGTCAATATAGACAGGTTGCGTTTGAGTTCTATTACTTCTTAACAATGCATTGTCAATGTACTGGTTAATAGTGGCCAAAGGTCACCTTTTTCCCTATGCTGAAGGTTCTAGAATGTGGCTTTGGTTCATTGATATTTATCGCCATTTATTTGATGACAATCTTTTAGACTATCAAATATGATTCTGCTGAGCTGGGTTTCTGAACAAGCTGATCTCTTTCAGTGTTGTTATCATGGATGAAGCTCATGAGAGGTCGCTGAATACAGATGTTTTGTTTGGTATACTCAAGAAAGTTGTTGCTCGGAGGCGTGATTTCAAGTTGATTGTGACATCTGCAACACTAAATGCTCAGAAGTTCTCCAACTTCTTTGGAAGGTAAGATGTGCTTGTCCTCAGCTGAATGTCTCCGACTATCAGTTTATTGCTCTACCTGTTTAATGTGCATCCAACTGTTTAATGTGCATCTCAGTGTACCTGTTTTCCACATTCCTGGAAGGACATTCCCGGTGACCACCTTGTACAGCAAAACACCTTGTGAAGATTATGTTGAAGCTGCTGTCAAACAAGCAATGACAATCCACATAACAAGTCCCCCTGGAGATATTCTTATCTTCATGACTGGACAGGATGAGATTGAAGCTACATGTTATGCGCTTGCTGAGCGCATGCAGCAACTCATCGCATCCACTAGCAAGGCAGTTCCCAAGCTGTCCATATTACCCATCTACTCTCAGCTTCCAGCAGACCTGCAAGCCAAGATCTTTCAAAAAGCCGAGGAAGGGGCTCGCAAATGCATTGTTGCCACTAATATTGCCGAGACTTCACTTACTGTGGATGGTATCCTGTATGTGATAGACACGGGCTATGGGAAAATGAAGGTCTACAACCCAAGAATGGGCATGGATGCTCTCCAGGTGTTTCCAGTAAGCCGAGCTGCAGCTGATCAACGAGCTGGGCGAGCTGGCAGAACTGGTCCAGGCACATGCTATCGGCTGTACACAGAGTCAGCCTACCAAAATGAGATGCTGCCAAACCCTGTACCCGAGATCCAGCGAACCAACCTTGGCAATGTGGTTTTGCTGCTGAAGTCCTTGAAGATTGAAAACTTATTGGATTTTGACTTCATGGACCCACCTCCACAGGAAAACATTCTTAACTCCATGTACCAGCTTTGGGTGCTTGGGGCACTGAACAATGTTGGCAGTCTGACAGAGCTTGGCTGGAAAATGGTCGAGTTTCCTCTTGATCCGCCGCTTGCAAAGATGTTGCTAATGGGAGAGCAGCTGGAGTGTATCAACGAGGTGTTAACTATAGTATCCATGCTTTCAGTTCCATCAGTCTTCTTCCGACCAAAGGACCGAGTTGAAGAAAGTGATGCAGCAAGGGAGAAATTCTTTGTTCCAGAATCTGACCACCTCACGCTTCTGAACGTCTACCAGCAGTGGAAGGCAAATCAGTACCGAGGTGACTGGTGCAATGACCACTTCCTACATGTAAAAGGATTACGGAAAGCAAGGGAAGTGAGGTCCCAGATGCTGGACATTCTCAAGTCTTTGAAAATCCCGTTGACATCTTGTGGCATGGATTGGGATGTGGTGCGCAAGGCAATCTGTTCAGCATATTTCCACAATGCAGCTAGGCTAAAAGGTGTTGGAGAGTATGTCAATTGCCGCAATGGGATGCCATGTCATCTGCACCCGAGCAGTGCTCTCTATGGGCTTGGATATACACCAGACTATGTTGTATACCACGAACTTATTCTTACAACGAAGGAGTACATGCAATGTGTGACTGCAGTTGAGCCACAATGGTTGGCTGAGTTGGGACCAATGTTCTTTTCCATCAAGGAGTCAGACACATCCATGCTTGAGCATAGGAAGAAGCAGAAGGAATCAAAGTCAGCAATGGAGGAGGAGATGGAGAGGCTGCGAAAAGAGAAGTCTGAGGAAGAGAGGGCCACGGAGGAAAAGGAGCGTGAAAACAGGGCGAGCCAGCAGCAGCGGGTCGTAATGCCCGGATTGCGCCAGGGCTCTTCAACTTATCTGAGGCCCAAAAAATTTGGTTTGTAAATTAAATTTTTGTTTGCTCTGTAACTTTCTACAGTCCGTGAAATCCTGTTGGTTACCACAATGAGATGATCCCCTTTGAGTACTAAATCAAAATATGATGGTAATTCACAAATATCAACTAATTTAATTTAGAGATTTTAGCAAATAGTTATTTGTTTTATTTCAGATTAACAAAAAAATATTTTTTATTATTATTAATAAAAAAATTTATTTTTTGGTAAAGTTTACGAGAAACTATCTCTTGGTTAATATTATTTTTAATTAATTTTTGTCATTTAATTTAATATAAAAAATTATTATATTTGAGTAATTTGAGTTTTGGTGAAAAATAATGGTGTAAAGTAGGTTGTGTTGGGTCGGCACGACCCCCGAAAAAAATGCTATTTAAGTACAACTTATAAACTTGTGGGTTGTGCTACGTTTGACCTTTTTTTTATTAAAATATAAAAAATAGAAAAATAATTTTTTAAAAAAATAAAAAATAGAAAAATATTAATTAAATTGAGAAAAATATAATATTCATATGTAAAGTTATTTACATGTATTATTTTAAAAATATGACAATATGTATTTAATTTAAAATATATACTTGTCTTTTATTTAAAATACATATATTATGATATTCATCGTTATCTTAAAACATGTAAAAACAAAAGATCACTGAGGTGAGAGGATCGCATGTGATGACCCCACTCCATTGCTTAAGTCAATAACATAGTTTAATGAAAATAATTTGAGATTTATTTAAAATACAATAATACATATCGGATTTCAAATTAACTAAACTTACTATTATAATATCTTTTTATTAAAATTAATCTTCAAATAATTTAAAATTTATTTAAAATATGATAATACATATCTAAATTTCAAATTAATTGAACTTACTATTATAAATTTTTTTTGTTAAAATTGATCTTCAAGGTCACTATGCTCTATTTGTTTAATAACTTGAATTTCTTCGTTAGTTGAATTTCAACTCCTTGAATTCTTTTTTAGTATCATGCTAGTCTTTCATACATATATATACTTCTAATGCACTTGTTTACGTGCACTAAAATAATACTTCAAGAGAAATTTTTTTAAAGCAATCTTTTACATTGTTTACACAGAGTTTTAAAATTTTGAGCAGGACTAGGTGTAAATATAATATATTTACATAAATTTTTAACTTTTTTAATTTCATAAATTATATTGGAAAATTTAATTCCATCTCGAACAACTAAGCTAAATAAATGACATGTACAACGAATATAAAATATTTTTTTCTTTTAATATAATAGGCAATTGACGTTTAAGTAAATCAACAGCATGAGTATTATTACTAGCATTATCTAAATTAATACTAAATATTTTATCTTGAATATTATGCTCATAAATAGTTCAAAAAATTACATTTGCAATATTAGTAGTATCACAGAATACTTAAAATTTAAAACTAATAATACGTTTATAAAACATTCATATATTATCAATATAATGAGCAATTATGTAAAAATAAAATGCACCATAATTAGCATTTCAATAACTAGATGCTGGAGTAATTCTCAATCTATAACCTATAAAAAAAATTTATTCATCTTTTTTGTTTGAAACATTTTAATTGCATCATTCCTTGTAGTATTTTTGGAGTTTTTGATAGAGTGGATTTAACTCTTGTAGTAGCTCTTCCATCTTAAAGTTTTCTACAAAAAAAGAAGGTTGTTCATCCCAAATAATCTATTTTACTAATTCTTTTCTTGTTTTTTCTTTAAAAAATTTATGAATGTCAAGTGAAATAAAAGGACCACCTACAAAAGAAAGTTATACTTAAGTCATTTTTTTTTCAAATGAGACTGAATGTACTCCTGAAGATGGTCAATTCCACATGTAATTATGGTATTTAATTTATTTTTTGCATTTTTGCACATGGCTTTCTCCATATCTCTAATCACTATAATATTGTAGCACTCTCAAACATCACTTGTTCTCCTTCCATAATTTTGGTGCGATTGAGATTAGTCCAAAGACGATTGGCTAATATCAACCTCAAGTTCGGATTAAAAATTCAAAAATTAAGACTTGTCCTCAAAAAAAAAGGATTAAAAGAATTGTATGCCATTATCAAGAAGATTTTCAAAAAAGCCTAATTGTAGAGATGAAGAAAGACTGGAAGAGGGAAAGAGCCAACAAGGTTAAGGCGGAGTACCGAAAAGTCAAGATGAAGTCAAATTATCGAACCTTGAAGCCTTGAATTGAATATTACTACAATATTTTGAAGTATTCTTGGTGTTGCAATAATGCCCCCAATAGTGTCAAAAATATTGATAAAAGATTTTTAGCATTTTTAAAAGAATTGTGGCAAAAATTTGTGATATTTTTTTAATGTCAAAAAAATCCTTTCCTGGTGTTTTTGTTAAAAATGCGGAGAAAATCCTAGCGTTTCTTACAGAAACGCCAGGAAAATCCCATATTCCCTGAGCTTAAAAATATTATTTATTTTTAAATAGATATTCTGCATTTAAAAGTTATATAATATTATGAAACATTCAAATATTTGGAATTGCAATCTTAACATACATTACATTGACATAGTAGTCTGAAAATTACATACATAGTATATACTCTAACAATTACATATTAGTACTTAGAAAATGACATGAAAGCATAGCACAAATGTGATGAATAGTCATGGTCACAACATCTCTAATACCTTCGCATATGATTGCAGATCCTAAACTGACTCTAATCCCCTTGTAGAGAAACATGAATGAATAATATATGTAAAGCACGAGGTAGAAATATATTTTGCAATGTAGGTTTTCATGATTTACCTTATGAGGTAACAAAGAAGGAGGTGGAATTCCTCCAAAACTCGCTTGTGTACTAGATCCCTGATCGGTTCTATGTTGGTTTGTTATCTATGAAACCTATATATTTTCATACATATATTACGTCATATGAAATAACAATATATAACAAATAAAGAAATTTAGTTAATGACAATAAATATTATGAAGGCTATACTGTGTCTACTGCCAAAATGAACCTCTAAAGTCACGAAGGCACCTTTGCAACTTAGATATAGTCTCCTGAAGAGAACCAACACATGTTTCTATTTGTTCTTGTATCCATGCATCTACAAGTGTATCTATTTCAGTATCTATATAATAGTGTTCGTGTAGGATCCTTTGGATATACTCTCAAAAACTTGTATGGATATGAGATATGAATCCCAATTCGAAAAATCCGTAGTTAACCATGTCTCTCACGGTCAAATCCTTTGATGTGAATCTTGTTTTGAACTATAGTATCCAATTGAGAATCCTTCGGTAGCTTTTGTCATATTTATTCAATTTGGGTTTGTACACAATGAAAAATATAAACAGATAATTTATTTATATAATATGAAAATGCATTATATAAATACTCTTACCATTACTACTATAGATGCCCTGTCAATTGGCTGTCCATCTTTTTCAGTATGGTAAACCAAAAATACCTCAAGACTTAAAGGTTTGGAACCAAACTACTCCTCTAATTGTGAAAAGTGTAATAGGAGACAAACTTGATGGTATATTATATAAGAACGTATAATATTGTATATCAATTTTATGTACAACTATCAAAATACCTAGGCTCTCAAATTGGTGTAGCTCTTATGATATAGAGAATGACCCATTTTCTGTTTTTTTAGAGCTATTCTATTTTATCAACTTTTTGTTTAAAAATAAAAAGCACGTAATTAGTTTAATAAGTTAACATATATAATATTTTAAAAATGTCAAAATAAATGAGATAAGAGATACCCGAATATTAGAGCCCTGTCAATATGCCACTAGAACATACCACTGATCCAACACAACCTTGGGCAATGGACAAGGCATGGCAAGTTGCTCCAGCTTCAGTCGTGTAAAATACATCTTCCTCACATTCACCTTCCAATCTTGACATTTGTTATCCAACAATTGTATTATAAACATTCTACACTCTTCCTCTAAGTTTATATTTACTTGTAAAGTGAAATACCAATTTGTTAATATGGAAACATACAAATAGAAAAAACATATAGCATGGTAAAAATTTTACTTTTATATCTTGCAAAATCCTTTGTTTGCTTATTTCTGGCATTGCTCGCCAATTAATATAAGTTAATGGCAATTTGTTACCATCCTTTGTCATGATGCCCAATTGAGTACCAAATTTTGCCATATTAGGCTCGATGATTGTCCATATCGATTGATCATTAATTCCAGCTAATATCCCTCTGTGCCCCAAACACCGACAAGCCTGCTAGACCAGCATCATTTAGAAGGAGATGTGTCATTCCGACTTTAAAATGAATATATATTATATATATATATATAATATATATATATATTATATATATAACACTCATAAGACATGAATTTGATGGAAGAATGTTCAAACTTTCATCATGGTTTATCTCCCAGTCCTCCATTCCAAGAAGTAAGGAAGATATGTTATCTCTATTGGAATTTGCATTCACCTAATGAGAACTGAGTCCTAACACCAGTTCCTTCATCTCCATATTGTTAAGGACGGCCTGGACAATTCTAATATATCTCCTTGGGTGAACCATTTTAACCTACAAACAAAAAAAAAATATACTAATAGTACAACTTGATATATGACATATATTAATATAAATCTAAGAAATGAGACTGATAATCACATAGTAATATAGAACATGATCAGTACAACATGATATATAATATATTAACATACAAATATAAGAAATGGATAGGAAAAACATATTAAGGCTCATTTTCGTCTGACATAAATTTATTATCTTTAGTATCAGTGTCATGATCACTATCCTCAAAGGAGCTATCCTCCTTTTCTATTTCGAATTCATCACTAATGGATTTATTTTTTTCATTTTTCTCCATACAGAGCCGCACTGAATTGGAAAGAGTAATTAGACCTTCAATATCTACCATTGTATTTTTGATGTCACATTCCTCAATCTATTGAATGTTACGTAGTTCTACCATCAAGTTTTTGTTGTCTACATCAACTGAATTATCATCAAGTGTATTAATGTACTCTCTAAGAGTTATCTCGACAACTATATGTCAATTGTGTTATATTATATTTTGCACATAAAATACCTAATGAGCTTAATAAGCCAAAATATATGGTCTGCCAGAATACTAATTGTACTTATACATCAAGTGGTTAAAATTTACTAATTTGAAACCAAAATTATTTATCTTCGTTCCGACATTATTGTTTACCCAATCACACTTAAACAAGATATACTTAAGTTTGTTACTATACCAAAGCTCAATAATATCTATTATGACTCCATAAAATGTGAAATCTCTAGAAGTTGAATGCATATCTTTTTAGCTTGTAAAACTTCTTGTTATTGCCTTCAAGATAATGTTACTATTTTGAGTCCATTGATTCATCTCACAACTTTTTTTGTGAAATTCGAATTCATTAATGAGGTGTGCCGAATATCTCCTCACCCACTTGTCCAATCCAATAGCTAACAAAGAGATCTTTTTCAATACATGTACTGCACCGCTATTTTTTAAAAAAAATTGGCAACATAAAAAATATGAATCATCGATTACTTTGATATATTCTAAAATGTCAACCATGTGCTTACATGATCTCTGAACCATTTAAGAAATATTTTGTTGTGATTTTTTTCAAATGTCTATTCTTTACATCGTTGATCCACCTTTATTATTTGCAGGTGTGTCCTACAACGGCAAGAAAATACAAACATATGATTATTAAGTGTGATTGAAAATATTGTGATGAGTAATTGCAAACTAGCACTTACTCGTGAGATAGATGCGACCATGTCAAAATTGAAAAACACATAACAATGAGTTTGGGTCTATGCAATCTCATGTAAATAATCAACCTCATATAATAACCCAATTGGTTGGCTTACTATAAATTTGGACTCACTCTCAAAAATTTGAGAATATGAATAAAATTTAGTTTGAAACTCATTCAGATGTATTGTACAAAATGTCATGCATTTTTTAGCTAAATGCCCTTCTACTATTGATTCATTTAGATGAGTCTGATATTGCATGTAATTCTTGAGCTTCAAAAGATACCTAATGTATGATAATATACGTTAGTTCATGGGTATATATATGTTACCATCTAATATTCAATGTATATATAATATTATCAACCTTCACCTTTCTATTGGATACATAGACTGATATTGCACAATGCTAGTAATTGTCATCTTCTCCGCTAAATGGACAAAAAAATATTCTATGACATCAAAGAATAAAGGTGAAAAAATTTGTTCAAGCTAGCATAAGGCAATGGTAATCCTTTGTTACAACCTGTCAAAGTCAAAATGTATTAGCTACATTTTTCAAAAGACAAATCTTTGACTGTATTAATAATAACTGTTGTATAAGTATATGACAATCATAACTTTTTAATCCAGATATTATCTAATCCTTCACATTCGTACATCTAGAAATATTTGATGCATAACCATCAAGTACTTTGACAGATTTAGAATATTGAGAAATTTATTTTTTTCTTATTTGGTCATAGTAAATGAAACAAGAGGTAGATAAGTTTTGCTACCTCTTTTTTGTGGATGGAGTGTTTTCTTTATACCAATAACTTTTGGATCTATCAGTGTATTCATATTATATTTTTACATTGGCATTTCCAATAATATCCATAGTACATTATCGAGAAATTTTTTCTCGATATGCATGATATCCAGATTATACTGAATTTATAATGTGCTCCAATATGGTAAGTTAAAGAACATACTTATATTTTTTTTTAGCTGCTCTTACACTTCACCATGTCACCTGTAGCCCCTCCGATCTTTCTCCTTTTTTGGATTAAAAGTAACTTTGTATGAGTTCCCAAGTTATTTACCACACCAATCACTTCATTTAGTGTATCCTCTTCAGATTGTTGAGAGGGAGGAAGATCATGCTCGTATGTCTCATCAAATGATGACTTATCTAGCCAAAATTTATGATCTGCTAATAAAATTTATCGATAACATATATAGCAGAACTTATGGTTGTTTCAACTAATGAGAATGTGCATTCTTTGCACAAACTGAACAATATCCTCTCATCATATAACTGGATAAATATGCATATGCAGAAAAATTATTAATATTCCATATTAGTCTTTCACGTATACAAAATATCTTTTTTCTACGAGCGTTATATGTTAGCACACCTAATTCCCATAATTCTTTCAAATCTTTTATCAACAATTGAAAACATACATCTATGTCATTTCTTAAATCCCTTGGTCCCTTAATAAGCATGGATAGAATAAATGACGGTTGCTTCATATATAACTACAAAGATAAATTGTAGAAAATCAAAATAATGAGCCATGTATTGTGTGATATACTCATTGTCTTGAAAGAATTAAATCTATTTGAAGCTAACTCTAGCCATACATTATGACAATCCATTATAAAGTCAGGATACTTATTATCAAATCCTTCCAAAACATGCTATATGCTAAATGTCGTAATGATCCATCTACTAAACGGCCCTCAACATGTCATCTTATGTGTGGAAAAAAAAATTTCACATAAAGAGCCATTGTAATCTCAACTTTAAGGAGAAGTAGCTAACTACCTTCATTGGTATATTTTACACTTTTTGACTATCAGCATCAGTATCACTTTCACATGGCTTGTATCATGGTGATTTATAATACTTGCAATATCTACCTAACTCACTCTCATTCTTATAAAATATACAATGATTAGGACAAGTATAAAATCTTTTTATACCTAAGATCCAAGTCTTTTACAATGTTTCACGCCCTTATGATAAGAACATGGAAATAAAGTCACCTTGTGAAACATCTCCTTCAAAGTCTCTAATAGGATGTTGAAAGATTTGTTACTTTATCAATACTTGATTTTTATAATAAACAACCACATGATAAAAGATAAGAATGTAAAATTCTTGCATTCAGGGCATAGTTCTCTATTAACTTTATTCAGTAATTTAAATAACTTCATATCATTTTTCATGAAAACTTCTGTTGGTATTTCTCTGACTGTAACACCAAATGCATCGTGAAATAAATATTTGATATCACCCTATCTTTATTATGCACTTCAATTGACTCTGTAATCTAGTTATGCTATATTATATACTAATACCATGTCTTCTTTTCATGAAAAGTCTAATAACTATATAATGGACTCCATCCCCTTACTATCACGTATTCATAAACTTCTTTTTGTGTCTAATTGTGTATACTTATATAATCAATATATGGACATATTATCACTTGATCAATCCTTTTGTTTTTGTAGGTATATTCAAGAAATACACAAATTCCTATAATATATTTTAGGTCTAACCGATTCTTTATCTTAATCCAACTTTTATCTATCATGCTACTATAAGGAAGGATCCTATCTATGAAGTACATATAATTGATAGATGAAAATCAAATCCCAATGTCAACAAATAGAAGTTAAAACTACACTTGAAACTAGAAATTATATCCTTCAAAATTTCAATTTCATTTATGTTCATGTATTAATTTAATTTAATATTGTCTATATGAGCTACTGATTGAGAATATACACCTGTGAAATGATTGAAAATATGTACAAGTATAAAATAATATCAGGAGTATTTATGAAAATTTAACTAAAAAAATTATTAGTGAAATTGTAGGTTTTGAGAGATATACATACAAATTTTCTCCTAATAAATTTAGCAATGATTTGATTTTCAGTTCTGTATTTTAATTAAAGGAGTGCATGGGGGCCCTACTGCATTTCTTTCCACTGGCTCAATAGTAATGGCCCAAAAATATTGATGAAACAGTTATAATTGATGGACGTGAAATGGCCTGTCTGATGAATTAAAGTGCATGCCATATTATTATTATTATTAAATTTAAAGGAGTTAGCTCAATTTATAATTGCTGCAAGACATGGCTGAACTCAACCTTATCCATTCTTGCTCCACTTAAGACATTCCATGTGGAATGCTTATAATTTTGATTTTAAATTTTAATATGTTCTTGGGAATTCTACCTTTTTCTCAAAATCACTTAGTTCATTAGTTGAAACTCAAAAAAACTTAATTAAATTCATTATATATGATGAAAATTATGTGATCATTCTCTACAAAAGCTAAATGGTGAATTCAGTTTTAATTGTTCTTAAATACTTGGAATATTATGTTAAGACTAATAAACAAGAGAAATTATATCAATGGAATGCAGATACAATCACAGTGATAATACAGATAAACTAGAATGTGATAAAATCCTCATTTATCATTTCATGAAATTTTTATATTAACTTCTTTTAAATTAAGTAAGAAGTAACTCAATGAAATCTTTGGATATTCGATATAATTCCATTAGGGCCTGTTTGTTTGGATTCCGGGTTTAGGAATCGTGGAATCGTAGGAATTGAGGGAATTAGATAATTACAGTGTTTGGATGAGTATTTACTGTAGGGAATTGACAATTAGTCAATTCCTTTCCGTTGTTTGGTTGACGAATGGAATTGATCAATTCCATAATATATTAGAAAATACATCTTAGTAAGTTAATACAAAAATCCACCCAAGTTGAATAGACAACCATGCTACCACGCCAAACAATCCTTGTGAATAGCAGAAACAAGTCCTATTGCCAAGTTAGTGTCAACCCGTGGGAGGCTTCTTATCGCACCTAGTTTCAAATTCCATTGGCAAAACCGAAGTACCATCAAGGCTTGAGAGCAAGTGCCAAGTCGAAACTCGCCAAAGATTGTCGGAACAAATTTCGGCTTCGGCTCATGCTGAAGAAGGGCCCCCAGCTTTCCGGAGTTGTCTGCTCTTGCCTTCACTGTGATCAGGTGATCCGATACAAACACGAATTCAACAGTGATTTTATTCCGATTTGTAGAGAATTTACCCGTAATTTCTGTAAGCTCTGATGATGATGAGCTCTCGAATCGTGGGAGGCAGGCGCTCCGGCACTCCGGCACACTTATTCGGGGCAGCGGAGAAGGCGAGCTCGGTGGAGAAGACGAGCTCGGTGTGGAGAAGACGAGCTCGGGGGAGAAGACGAGCTCGGCGCGGAGAAGACGAGCTCGGCGGAGAAGACGAGCTCGGCGCGGAGAAGACGAGCTCGGAAGAGAAGACGAGCTCAGCGCGGAGAAGATGAGCTCGGCGCGGAGAAGACGAGCTCGGCGGAGAAGACGAGCTCGACTCGGTGCGGAGAAGACGAGCTCGGCGCGGAGAAGACGAGCTCGACTCGGTGCGGAGAAGACGAGCTCGGCGCGGAGAAGACGAGCTCGGCGCGGAGAAGACGAGCTCCGCGGAGAAAACGAGACAGAGAAGACGAGCTCGGCGCGGAGAAGACGAGCTCGGCGGAGAAGGCTCGGTGGAGAAGACGAGGGGGGCGTTTGGGGGGGGGAGGGGAAATCGTGCGAATCCGAGCGTGCTACATTAACCGGGAATTAAAATCCCGAATTCGCGTTTTCCGTCGATTTTGAGAGGGAATTAAAACGGGAAATGGAGGGAATTGGAAAATAACCAATTCCCCCGATTTTGGATCTGGGGAATCGAAACAAACACTGGAATAGAAGAAATTGGCTCAATTCCCTCCATTCCTCCTATTCCCCATTCCGGAAATCCAAACAAACAAGCCTTTAGTGTTATATACACTGTATTAGAGTGCCTAAACCCTTTGAGTTCTTTTGTTTCATCACGAATAACTCCCTCCTATTTCTTTTTATAATTCATTATAGTAAAGAAAAGAAGGAATTATTCTAGGGTAATCAGTTTCTCTCGATCAAGGAACACCTCGCCCAAAAAAATGGGAAATATCAACGACTAAAAATATTAACCTTAATTAGGACTCAGAACGAACGAACAAATGAAATCTAGGGAGCTGAGCATGAACATTGAAAAAACAATCATACATGCATTTGCAAGGACCAAACAAGAGGTAGATAACTTCGATTAGAGCTCATCTAATTACTTTTCTTCATGAAATTGCAAATCAATGTAAATGTTGTTAAGAAGAATGACTCAAGGAAGTACAGGAATGGTGCTCATAGACCAGCGAGTGTGGGCAGGCACAGGCTGGCGCGGCCAGGGGAGGGTGAAAGTTGACACGGGTGGGCACAGCTAGGGACGGGTGTAGACCGACGTAGGCGGGCGTGGTCGAGGACGGGCACAGACCGATGCGGGTGGGCGAGGCTGGGGACAGGTGCAGGCTGACGCAGGTGGGCGCAGCGGGGGACTGATGCAGGCAGACGCAAACCAGTATCGGTGGGCGCAGGACGGGGGCAAAGATGACTGGAGTGGGTGTGGGTGTGGGCGTGGGCAGGAGGTAAAAGAGAGAGGAAAGCATTGCTTTAGGAGCAGAAAAACTTCGGACTGGATCGAGTCGTGCCCAATTTATGCAAGTTGTGAGTTGTGTCTGACCTATGGGCTGCAAGAGGATGCTGAGCCAACGCAAATTGGATTGTGTCGTACCGGGCCGCAGGCCGGTAGCCCCATTTACCATCACTGATACAGAACTTATCATTCTTTTTTTATTTTTTTTTATAAGATAATTTTAATACCCAAATATTGTCATCTCTCTAATTTTATTAGCTAACGATGATAAAAATATTATAAGTTTTAGGGCTTACTATTTACGGGTGTTATAGTCATGATTCGCTTTATAAAGGACGTACAATAATACAAGTGAAGGATTATTGATATGCTTGGACTAACAATTGACCCGATTCGATAAGCTAAGCCAATTTAGCGAGATATGAGTGACTCAGTTTAGAACTTGAATTGAGTATGAGTCATCGGATAAAAATTGGCACCTTAAATCCGTCACGAATTATAATATCCTATTTTAAATAAATTAAATCACTTTACTAAATATTAAAAAGTTACAACAAATGATATGAATGAAGAGAAAATAGACCTAAATGTAATATTATTTTTTATGAAAACAACGAGTGAAGATGATGTGTAAAATTATATATACATATATATTAGTTAGTTAGTTTATTATAATTATGTTTTATGAAGGTGGAAGGTTGAAATGAAGCAAAGAGCACATGGAGCAAAATTTTTATTATTTATAATCCTAAGAATTGAATTTTAATTTTGATTATTTGGGTTCAATGTCCTTTTTTTATAAAATAAGTTTTATGTTTCTTAGGTTTTTATTTTTTGTAATTTTATTTGAAGTCTTATATTTAATGTTTTACTTTGAATATATAAATTAAGAAAAGACAAGTGATTTTTTTATTAATTTAATACTTTTCGAACCAAAATTAAATAAACATAATTTGATTTTTTTTTATCAATTTAACTGATATAATTGAATTAAAATAAAATATTTTTCAAAAATTTTAATCGAGTTAATTTTTTATAAATTTATAATATAAAATAAGTAATATTTTTTTACTAATAGTGATAAGGTAGGTGATTTATAAAATGAATAATTTATTATTGAAAACTCTAAATTAAATACAAGTTATTGTCTTTTTATGATATTTTTTGATTGTTGGCTTGCTTTCTTGTCACATTATTTCATATGTTAATGGTGAATGAGTAAAATTCTTCAATTGTTTTGTTTAAGGGTTTAATTTTTGACCGAACTATTTGAATTTTGATTATAACTAAAATATTTCGATCAGTATTTCTGATTTCAATTTTTAAAATATATTATTTATATTTATGTATTATGTTTTTATTATAACTCAAGCTTAGCATAAGTGGTTAAGGATTTGATCTCAAATTAAATTAATCTAGGATTGAATCCTAATTGGGGCTTTTTATTTTTCTTTCCCATTTTAAGTTTTTTTTTACTAGAAAAAAATTTATTTAATAATTTTTAAAAATATATACATATATAATTTTTTAAACTTTTTTAAAAAAATTTTAAAAAATAAAATCAAATTTTAATTAAATAAAATAAAAAATGATTTGATTGAAACTGAAAGGAATTGATTTCGGTTGAAATAAACTAAAACGATCAAAATATATTGATTTTGGTAGGTGTCAAAACTTATTCCAAAACTGATATATAAGTTATTTTCAGAAAGGTATATTCAAACAGTGCTTTACATATGAGATTATGCATTTGAGTATGATACCTTTTCTTATTGTAGATGACATTCCTTTTGCATGATTCGAGTTCTATGTTTTGTTTTACTAATAGACATAATTGAAGTCCAAGAAAATGATGAGCTAAGCTGAAAATATGGCCATTTTTCGCACAGGCACGCATCCAAGCCCACCATGTAGGTTGTGTTTGAGTAATCAGTTTTCTCTGTTATCTGATCTGAATGAAATCCATTCATTGAAGTGTCACGTTTGCTCAAAATTTCAACTGGGGTAGCTTACGGAGAATATTCCCCTTCTACAGCCTTTTAGTGCTTTGTTTTGGTTATGTTGTTTCTTCATGTATCTTCTGCCTTAAGGAAACATAAGGATTACTTAGTGGAGAAGCAATCTCTCTTGCCACTTCTCCTTTCCCTTTGCAGCCTCTACTGGAGAGTACTTCAGTACTGATCTGGAAATTCTAACAAGTTCTAATATCAGACTTGGGTTGAAAATTGACACAATGTCAATTTCCAGAGCTTCAAATTGTGTGCTCGATAGTGTTTAATATTTTCGGTATCTGTAAGTTTTTCTTTGATGAATTTTTCCGAAGATATCGTTGTACTCCAGGCAGAACATCCAAAACACAAAATGTCTGGCAAATGGATCAAGGGTACCTAGCATTGCTAGTGGAACTACAATCCATAATCTTTTTCTGAAGTTGCTGAGTCCGATCCAAGGATGCTTCCTTGGACGACAACGATGATGACAAAGAGCCCAGGGGAAAAACGGATTCAATGGTGAGCTAATTAAGTGGATTTGAATTCTAATATTGCAGATTCTCAAGGCACACAAGAATATGGTGTGGATGGATTAAAATTTCATCTAACAGGTGAAAAAGCCAGTTCCAGTCACAGGGCTTCCTAAGCGGTTGCATGTGCTCGTCTCTTGGCAAGGTGATGCATTAGCACACCCCATGATACATGCCTCTCAATTTCCCTACCAGAAATCTGCATGTCTTCTTTTTTCACAAGACAACCCCGAGATTCTGTCTCCCTATATGCATGCCTTGAACCATTTCTGAAGGAAGAACCGCTAGGACAGAAGTTATGTGGTAAGCTATGCACAGTTGACATCCTCCTTTTGATGGGTTCTGTTCTAGCTGATACCAAAAGTTATGGTTTGGAAGATTCTCCATCTAATAATCTTCATTACAAGAAAAAAAGAAAAAAAGAATGCATGTTGACCATCTGTAACATGTGAAAATTTCAAACGGAACATATTGGAAAATTGACATAAATTTTGCTATTTTATTGCAGCTTTTATATTGGAAGGCAGTATTGCTCAGCATGGTTTATATTGCTTAAATTGTGGAAAGAGCTAGCAGTGGTACGACTTCGCTGATCACAGTGTCTCTTGCATGACTGAGGACAGCATAAAGGCATAGGCTGCCTATGTTCTTTTCTACAGGAGGATTCAAAACAAAAATGACCAACAGTATCCGACCGTGGCAAATCAAGCTAGAGTCTCTTGTGGCCTTAACATCTACCAGCATGAGTCAGTCATCACAAAGCAATTTGGACAGAGCGTGTGGGCTTGAATAAGAGGATAGTGTTTAAGACCCAGTCTTCTTGCATTCAAAAAATGAGTTCATAATTCTCTTAAATACTATTTGCTGACTGCTGAGGCGACGGAGACATTTGCATTCGGTAACGAGGCAAAACATGATCATCACCGTTGGGAGTACTGCGAGATCAGTATTCTGGATCTGGAGAGATCTGGACGTATCTCCAATGCGGTGTGTCTCTTTATCCTTTAATGTGCACCAGTTCGGGCTTCCGGTCCTTAAGCGCTTTGTCTTGCACTTTATTGTATGATTGCTATGTTTATTGTCTATCATATCAGGCTATTTTCATACAAATCCTTGTTATTTTATTCAATGTGATTTGGCCCTTAAGTTTCTAATAATTGCATATAAAGATATGCCAATCTAACAGACAAATTTTATTTTGAATAGTTGTGTGAAATTAAATGAACTCCTTCGAGTGTTGAATATAAAATTTTTAAATTGAACGTCAAATTTCATAAATAATTATTTATAATTGACTATAATTGATATGCTCATTCGGAGGAGAACAAGGCCAAATTATATTTTATTTATTCATCTAATTATCGAAAAATATTCTTAATTTGATCCAAGTTTGCTTTAAATTTAGGATTGTTGAGTTTGTAAGTGAAAAATTTATCTGAATGTTGAAAATTAAACAATAATAATATGTAAATTAACTATATTAATAACTCAATTTGAGAATATACTTGATCTTATCGAATCAAAAATGTATATAAACATTCAGAAAAGACAATAATCTCCGCACAATTAAAAGAAAGAGGAGTCATGCAAACAAGTAACGAAAATTTTAAGGGAGAGCTTGCATACAAGTACTCAAGAAAATAGGGAACTATATGGGAGATTTAAATGGTGCACTTCTAATTAGCTAAACATTAGGGGGCTATCGACAATTGAACCAAATATGAAGTGTTATTAGCATGGTTTTACGTTTCATAATTCCTATTTTAGGTTTCGGTGGGAGCTCGCCGGGCGAGCGTGCGGGCGGGAGCGTGTGCAGGCTCGAGCGCATGGGAGCACGAGCTCACGCAGGTTCGAGCGTGTGGGCGGGAGCTCGCTGGGCTCGCACGCGTGGGAGCCCGGGGTGAGGGGGACCTCGCGCCAGCTTCGTGTCCAAGCCCAAGAGCCTTACACACTTGCTAGTCTGCCACCGCTCCCTCGCTTATCTCGTGCCCTCACCGACTTGACCCGTACTCCCGCAAGTTGAGACCGGCCTTACACTAAGGCCAGCGCTATAGTCAATTTGATTTCGACGTCCTTATCGGTTTTTGTCAAATACTGTTCACATACATAATATTATTCACGTAATTATTCATTATTTTTTAAAATTTTTAAACATATTATAATTTTTTAATTTGAAGTTAAAAAATAATTGAAATAAAGTTAAATTTTAGTTAAAATATAATTAATAAAAAAATATTTTGGTTGAAACTGAAATGAAAATAATTTTGATCGAAACACGTTGATTTTTTTGTTCGCGTGCATGCGTGCATGATCGTTCCACCGAAAGTAAAGGCAAAAAAACTTTGGTTGTTAGGGGGGCTTGTTTGTTTCGATTCCCGGAACCGGGAATCGGAGGAATGGAGGGAATTGAGAGCCCAATTCCCTCCATTCCGGTGTTTGTTTCGATTCTCGGGACCCGGAATCGGGGAAATCGATTATTTCTCAATTCCCCCGATTCCCCGTTTCAATTCCCCGAAAAAATCACGCGAAAACGCGGATTCCGGGTTTGAATTCCCGTATTACTGTAGCAATGTTGGGGACGAAAACCTAATTCCGGGTTAAATTCGCACGAATCCCCCCATCGTCTGCGTCTTCTCTCCTCCGACCAGCGTCTTCTCCGTCGTCCGGCTGTCCAGCGTCGTCCGGTCGTCCAGCGTCGTCCGGTCGTCAGCGTCGTCCAACGGCTTCTTCTCCGTCCAGCGGCCGTTCAGCAGCTTCAGCGGCCATCCAGCGGCTTCTTCTCGGACCAACGACATCTTCTCCGTCCAGCGGCTTCAGCGGCCGTCCAGCGGCAGGGGAGAGAAGAGAAGACTCGGAGGAGAGATGGGATCGGAGACGACGATGGTGGAGCTGCTGAAGGCGCAGATGGCCGTCGAGGAGGAAGAAGTCTTCGCTGTCCGGGAGAAATCCGACAAAGTCGTTGGCCTCGTGCTCGTTGACATCGTCAACGGCTTCTGCACCGTCGGCGGCGGCAGTGAGAAAGACACGTTCACGAACAGGTTGAATAAAAAACATAAATTGGAGCAATAAAAATGCTGGTAGTTTTGATCTTGAACTATTCAAACGACGAAGAGGTGCATTTTTATGATAATTTTATTTTATTATTGGATTCTTAATATGAGATTCTTGGTTTTAGAGTTAAGTTTTAGGAAAAAAAAAAGGATTAGTCCATGATGTTGTAATTGATTATAATAAGATATTTACATAATTTTTTTTTATTTCTTAAAATTATTTATTATTTTTAATTGTTTTAATATATTTTTCAATTCCTTACGGTAAAAACTCATCCAAACACAAGAATTCAATAACTTATGGAATTGATCAATTTCATTTGTCTACCAAACAACGGAAAGGAATTGACCAATTACCAATTCTTTACAATAAATACTTATTCAAATACTGTAATTATCTAATTCCCTCAATTCCTTCAATTTCCTGAAATCACTCAATTCCTACGATTCCACGATTCCTAAACCCGGAATCCAAACAAACAGGCCCTTAGTCACTGAGTTTGTTAGTCAAATAGTTAGCGCGTAGGCGGCCAACACTGCGGCGGAGAGGAACCCGTGACTTCTCCGGCGATCGAGATGCCAGCGGCCAGGTGGGCTGCTGCGGCGGCGATCGTCCTAGCGGCGGTATACCTGGGCACCGACCCGTTGGAGCACAGCTCCATGGCCGAGTTCCCGGGCTTCAAGTCTTACGCCGTGGAGCTGCCGGCGTGGTCAGATATCCCGAGTGCGGGACGAGAAGGACCTGCTCCAGAAGGCGGAGGTCCGGTTCCGCGGACAGGTTCAGGGCCCCGAGAGCGTCGCCTTCGATCCCCCAGGGCCGGGGGCCCTACACCGGCATCGCAGACGGTCGCGTCGTCTTCTGGGATGGTGAAAAATGGCTGGATTTTGCTTATACGTCGCTCAATCGGTAGGGTTTCTCTGATTTCTGTTTCATTTTGGTGTTTAACAGAACAGTCGTGGAGAAAGTTTCGATTTTTGCTCTGGAATTGTGCAAACAAACCCTGAAATTTGTGGACTTTGCTTGTTTGGATACCAATTTAATCTTTCAAGACGAGGCAAAAAAAGCCAGGTTTTCTTGATTAGGCTTAAATTAGCTACAGAATTGTGGTTTTTAGTTTCGCAATCCTAGTTCTTTCGATGTTGAACGACGAAATCTTTTAGGGATTTTTGCCTGTATACCCTTAGAAAATACTCAAATTTCATCTGTGCCTTTTGAAAAATCGTAATTGCTACTATGCCCTGCAAATTTAATTTGTTTAGATAAATATTCCCAATTAGTTTCTATTATGTTCGTTTAGATTTAGATGAAAAATCAATATGATATAAATGGGAGGATCTATATCTCAAAATTAATGATTTTAAATGAGATTGGTCAAAAATAGTGCAGATGGACCCTAACGAAAAATTAATGATTAGAGTATTTATCTAAATAAATTGAATTTGCAGGGGCACACGGGCAATTGCATTCTTTTGAAGGGCATAGGTGTAATTTGTGTGTTTTGTAGGGTATATAGCCAAAAATCTAAAGCTTTTATTTCTTTCTATGAGAAGAGGATAAACTGGATAAGAAATGAAAATGAGGAAAAATTATATAAATAGTAACAACAAAATGAAATGAAATGAATAAAGTTTGCAAGCTTTCTTTAATCCAGAAATTGGTAGTACTGTGTATATTAAGTCTGTGATATTACTTACACAGCCTAACTCTATTCATGCTAAATTCACTAGTCTTGTTTTGGTGTTCATATTCTAACTTTACTGATGTGGGGACCTTGCTTAGCCCTTCAGTGAGTAATCTCCACTTTCATGGACTTGGATACAAAAGCTGAAATCAATGGCCTGTATTTTTAAAGAAATTAACTTCCTTTTCTCTGAATAAAGCAAATAAGTCCAACTTGATATCTTGCCGGCATGAAATGTTCTTTTAGAAATGTATTGTTGCTTGTATCAGTTGGGCCAGCGCTCCAGTTCTGTTGTAACTCTAATTCCTTTTATCGTAAATTTTGTGTTAGAGTATTTTTTTAGTTAAGGTAATGCAAGAGGACAAAATCAAGAGCAAAAGGTACAATTAATGAATATTATGAAGTTACTTCAATTTCAAATAAATTTGCACAGAATATTAGAAATGAGAAAATCAATTGCAAATCGAAACTATTCCTTGTTTTTATATTGGTAGTATGAAAATGACTGATTTGTTTGAAGATAGATAAATTAATCACCAATTGCAACAAAACATTTGCAATTTGTTTGAATTTTTTCATTTTGAATGACTTTTACTCTTGACCCAAAGTGGCCTTGGGTTTAGTGAATTAGACTCTGTCCTGATACTGTGTACTAAATTCTATTTTATTGATGCTATAGATCAGAGCTCTGTGACCCAAGGCCATCCCCTTTGCACTATTTGAAGAACGAGCATATTTGTGGCAGGCCATTAGGGCTTTGTTTTGACAAGCATACTAGAGACTTATACATTGCTGATGCATATTTTGGATCTTGAAGGTGGGCCCTGAGGGTGGGCTTGCTACACCACTTACGACAGAGGCTGAAGGGGTTCCATTGAAATTCACGAATGATTTGGACATTGATGATGATGGGAATCTTTATTTTTCTGACAGCAGTACCAATTTCCAAAGAAGGTATTGTTTTCCTAATGCACCCTGTTGTTTGTTAAAATCTATTATATCAGGTGCCAGCTGAGTAGCCACTCAAAATGTGCTTCAGTTTGCTGGCTTTCAGGCATGTGCACCTCTCATGATTAATCAGTCTCTTTTTCTATAACTTCAAGTTATCCTATTGCAAAACCTTCTTTGGTGAGATTGATGTAAAATACATATGAAATCTACATTTAAACTGAGCATCCAAACTATATGAACTACATGGGTTGTCTAAGGGTTATTTTGATTTAAACTGGTTTTCTGTAGACTTGACAAGCAGATCCTTCATATATTGCTCTTTTACTTGCATAGTTGATCCTGTTTATGAAGGCCTTAAAACTAAATCAAATCCTCTGGCTTTCCATCCAACTCTAGACTAGAAATGAGGGAGCACCCATCAAGAATTTTCTCCCCTGATATTTTCATTGGATGCAGAATACTTTCAGTGCTTCTCTGCACTATCCCTGCTAATTTGTGCAACCTGAATGCCTGTGCTTCATGCCCAGATATTCCATAGTTTGAGCTAGAATAATTTTAATTTGACCAATCCCTCTTTCGCTACTGTTTTGCAAATTGGTGATCATCTTGGTTCCCAAGTAATTATTTTGCCGGGCATCAGCCAAATGATACTATCCAGATATTTGTGTGCAGCAGAAATACTGAATTCTCAATTGCTTTCAGGAACTTTATGCAGCTGGTTTTCACTAGTGAGCCTTCAGGGAGGCTCTTAAAATACAACCCAGTCACTAGAGAGACGACAGTTCTCCTTCAAAACCTTCAATTTCCAAATGGTGTTTCCATGAGCAAAGACAAGTCATTCTTTGTCTTCTGCGAAGGATCACTTGGCAGGTAAATCTCCTCTTTAATAATCAGTTAAGTTAAACATTATTGCAGCATCCGCAAAAATAAAGTTCGCATCCAAGTGAGTCTCATTGTTTAATTCATGAACTTCTCTAGGTTGACCAAGTACTGGTTGAAGGGCAAAAAGGCGGAACGACAGAGGTTTTTGCTATCTTACCTGGGTTTCCTGATAATGTAAGAACTAATGAGAAGGGTGAGTTTTGGGCCGCGATCCACTGCCGATGGACTATATATGCTAATGTTATGGCTTGGTATCCCAATCTTAGGAAGTTCTTTCTTAAGCTCCCAATCCCAGCAAAGTATCATTACTTGATACAAATTGGCGGTCGGCTTCATGCTGTAATCATCAAGTACAGTCGTGATGGCAAGTTGTTGCAAGTGTTAGAGGACGGACAAGGGAAGGTTGTTCGAGCAGCCAGCGAGGCCAAGGAGAAGGACGGAAAGCTTTGGATTGGGTCTGTTCTCATGCCCTTCATTGCTGTGTATGATCTGGCCCGATGATTCAATCAAATGTTGTACCCTATACTTGTCTTGCAACTCCAAGAAAGTTGCTACCTCTTATCACGGTTCATCTTGTAATGTTTTATGAATTCGGGGGATGCTGGTGTTTCATTTGAACATTTCCCTATATTTTCATCTGCAATTTAAGTTGATAGTTCATTTAGTGCAAAAAATAATGATACAGGAGTTGATTGAGTTTGGCTAGTTTTTGGTGAAACATTTTCTTTTTAGGGTTTACTTTTTTGTCATGTATATTCTTCCTAATCTTGTTATGTTAATTCAATTATCAGTTTTATAGCATACTTTTGACTACATTTTGTTGTTCTCTGTTGGTTTTTGGCGGAAGTTTAGTTTTGAGTTTCGATGAGTTTCGGTTTGTCATCTACCAAAACTGACATAATTCAGTTAAATTAGTTTAAATTTTTTTTAATTATATTAAAAAATAATATTTTTTAAAATGATAAAATACATAATTTTTTTGTGGAAAATCATCTAAAATATTTTTAAAAAATGTAAAACCGAAGAATTGAATCCAAATCACTTTGATTTGGACAAAAAATTTTAATCGGCCAGTTTAACTTGCACTTATAAAATAAAATATTATATAAAATTAAATCTAACACTTTTAGTTCCGAAATCAAATTTGAGATATAGCCAAAATTTAAAACCTTAGTTTTGAGTAGCTCGTGATTGTTTTGCTTTTCGTCCAACGAAAATATAACACGAAAGTTTTCCAAAAGGAAGAGTACTTTATACCCCTGAAATGTACTATAATAATTTATATATCACCCGTAAATTAAAAAAACTTATTTATCTCACAGACGTTGCAAGTCTGTTCACTGAAAAAACAAAATATAAGAGGGGGTTTTTGCTAAAATGTTCTTTCAATTGAGCCCCCAGACGGTTGCTATTAAATGGGTTGCACCGACCAACTAACCAAACCAACCACTAATAACTCTCAGATGACCATAAATGAACCAGGGCCGACTGGACCTAAGTAATTAAGTATGAGCTGATGTTTCGGACCGGGCCGACACATTCGCAACCCTCTCGTAATATAGTCGTCATCTCGTCTCCATAATAAATAAACAAAAATAAAGGGATTTTTGCGTAAAACGACCTTCTGTTCATGTTTATCGTATGAAACCACCGGCAATATTAAATATGACATGTAATCACTATTTTTGTGATAAAAAACATAGCATACAACCTCTCGCTGTTATTGAACATTGCAAGACAAATATTACATGAGTGTGTTAGACCAAGTTAAATTGGCAAATTAGTTCATAACTGGATCTCCTGATTGCTTGCGAGTTTGGAGCAACAAAATACTAGATCGATCAGTGAAGAAAACAATGATTTATACAGAAAATATTAATTACACGAGGCAGTCGATTTTCGAGAACAACTTGGTTAATTGTTGATGCTACATGGATCCCATGGCGATTGGGCCGCAATTTCTTTTGCTAATTCACCTGCATAAACTCGTCGTAGATGAATTTTTTTTTTTTGGTGAAACCACTCCAAAAGTTTCCTTACATGACATATAGGTAAGTATATATAGACAAATATGATAGGTGAAGTTGATATGACTATAGAAATTTTGTTAAAAATAAAGGTCATGGTTACTGTTAGATCTTTACTTTATAGCGGTTATTTTTAGGGCTTATTTCATTGTTACAAGATGGGTAAAAATGCGAAGAGATTACTTTTACATTTTTAACTCACTTTTATAATAATTAAAAGTGGTTCACCTCTGTCATTTAATTAAACAAAAATATATTTTAAAAATCTAATTATTAATATATATAAAATATTATTTATTTAAAAAATGTGTAAATATTTTTTACAAATTATATCATTATCGTATGTAAAATTGTTAGTATTACTATAATTAAAAAATATTATTAGATTCTTTTTTAAAATTTATTTTTTGAAAAATAAAATTTATTCTATTTTTTATTTTTTAATTGAAAAGTGAAAAATAACTTCTAAATAATCAAATACAAAAAATGAAAAAAAAAAATTTACTTTTAACCATATTTTTAAAATTTTTGTCAACAAATAATTTTTTACCTTCCTAATGATAGAGGGTTGATGGTTAAATAATATTTTATTTTATTTAATATGTATGAGGGAGGTGTACGACAGGGGTTGGAAATATTTATTAGTTTTATTTATTTTTATCCTTGGTAGCATCTCGAGAAGGATGTAAACTGGTTCAGTTTGCATGAGTTTGGGTGGATCCAAAGCCGGTCCGTATGAACTTGAGACGGACTAAAATTTGTTAAGACCCGTTAATTTTTATATTAAATTCATTTAAAAATTGACCTATTAAAATTATACCAAGCCTATTAAAGCTAATTAAACCTGTCAAGATCTCTCAACACTTTTATTCATTGCTTCAATGACATGATAAAATAATACCTAAAAATAAATTAATATTTTTCATTAGTGAAATAATGTCTAAATAGATTTTTAATAGATTTCTTATTATTTTTTTAAAATAAATTTAAAATACAGAGGACTGTCCATTAAAATTCATTGAGTATTTTAAAGAGACTTTAAATCAATTTTTAACAGACATAATTTATAAATTTAATGGATCTTTGGACATGTTGACAGACTTAGATATCACAACCTCATTGCGCCAATCTATCAGGCCTCCTTTATTTTGGGATTAGGATCAGGATCAGCTCGTTTTAAAATTATTTTTTTTCTTATAAAATTAATATTTATTATTTTATACCATTACTAACTTAAATTATTATAAAAAATTAAATAAATTTTTTTATTTTAAATTATTAAAATCTTAATTTTGATAAAAAAATATTAATTTATAAAAATAATTTACTAATTTTGATTTTAACCTTGAACTTTACTTTCAATTAAATCGCCACCCATGGGCTAGGTATGCAAGACCGATATGTTCGGGCTTGTTTTCATGAGTGAGGTCGGCTGTTCATTCCCCCCTAAGTTACAGTAGCCAATTGTCTGGTACAGATTTTATCACACAAGATTCTTTTATGTAATTTTAATAGCATGGGTGGCTCTTTGCAATAACACAAGATACAGGACGTTTTATGTAATAACGTAAAATACAGGTGGGGTTATGCAAAAATTCCTCCAATGCCATTGAGTAGGTCAACGAAAAGCGGCGCCGTGATGACGACGAGGACGAAGGCGGTGATTCGTTGCTTTTTGTTTCCTCTTCCTCCCCGACATAAACCCTAGCAGCAGCGCCACAGCGGATCAATTCATCCATCGATCGTTTCCCAATAATTTTTTTGATCCCCACGTGTCCTTTCCTCGCTCTTCTCAGGTGAACCAGTAGATTTTTTTCCTATCGTTTTGTCTTGTGTTGCAATTTTTCGTTTCTGTTTGCTGTTGAAATCCGACATGGGACATGGATTCCGAGAACTTTGTTTATCTTGATGGAGCACTGAGCTCGATGCGGTGGAGGGTGAGAGGGAACAGGGGTGGTCGCCGAGAAGGAGGTTTGTCGCGGATTTGATCGTTGGGTTCCTTGGATCTTGCTCCGCAAGCTTGCATGGTTGAGTTGGAGATGTAAAGTTTGGTTTTTTTATTTGCTTGGATGGTTTAAATTTTGGATCTTGGTGGATTTGGATATCGGTGTGCTTGGATGAGCTAGTGATCCCAAGAGGTCTTCCCTTGCTCTTTTCATTTCCATTTGTGTGATTGCAAACTCTGCCGCAAGCCGTTTATTGAGTTCATGGATGTCTGCAGCCAGGGTCCTAATGATATCTTTTAATAGCTTTTCCCTCAAAATGTGCAATTTTGGTTTATCTGGGCTTAGGGCATACCTGATCTCTCACAGTTGTACATTTGAGTTATGTTAACTATTTGTGGCTGTCATTTGCCCTTAAGATTTAACTAGTTTGTGGTGGCTTCAGCTCATGTTCGATTTGCTGTTTGTTTAATCTAGGCTTCTAAGGATAAGTAGAAAGAAATGGAAAATGCTGGGTATGCAAATTTTTGATCCAATGAATCTTTTCTGTGGGAGATGGTTTTATCTAGATACAACAGGGGACATAAGAAGTGAACTATAGAATGTTTGTTTACTGTAATCTGGTAGCTTATGTGGATTTGCAAGCATTTTTATGTGCTTGATGAACTTCTATGTAGTAGTTTAATAATTGATTTCCTCACGCTTCTCTTTCCTATCATTTTTTAGTAGGCTACAGGTTGATCTTGCTTCCGACTCCTCTTCTTGCAATGAATCTTTTCATTCTTTAATACGTCTAATTTGGTACTTATATTTGTCAGTTGTTTTTTGTTTTAACTCATGGTAGGAGAACATCAGCGCCTAATCTCCATAGGCTTCTAAAGTAGAGTTTTTCATTGAGTGGCCCTATGTTCATATGTATCTCTGCTCGTGATTGTGCTAGCTGTATGTAAGAAGGAGGAAACCTAGTAATTTGAATAGGCCTTTTTAGATATAACTCGTTGTTATGAAGAGGGTGTTATGGTCATAAAATCCAAAAAATGAGTGGAAGCCACAGTGGATCAGGGTTTTCACAACCCTAAATATAATTCTATGTTATGAAGAGGATTTATGTAGACTGTAGTACTGTGCTTGTCCAGTTCATATTATTGACTTGAGCATGCGATTTTCTGAAATAGTTACATTCTTTCTCCATGAAACAGCTGTTAGTGACTTGGTGATACAAGGATGGTGAAGAAACATGAAATGGCAGAATTGCGAGAGAGGCTAGACAAGACACTAGCTTCACCGGATCTTTTGTATGAAGAATCTGTCAAGTCACTTGTGAGAAATCAGCTGCTGCGTTCACCCTTCTCTGGAACTGAAGGTTGGATATCTTTCCACTCCACCTTACTCCTGGCTTTTAAAATTCCAGAATTATTATCTGGTTGTGAGTTATCAATATAACATTCATCAAAAGCATTTGCTCAGCAGTTCAGGTGCTTGATGTTCATTTAGTATAACAAATTTCAAATCACTGTAGCTCAGAAGTATTGATGAAAGGGATCTTCATAGCTCTTCTGACATTGCTATGTTGAGTACTGCATTTTTTTTATTATGTGTGTTCTCAAAGATGACTGCCAGAGAGTTCCTTATTTTACTTTCTAAGTAATGTTCATCTCAGTTGATTCCATCTATTTGACGTCATCATATAGAGAACGTTGTCTTTCTGTACATCATTGTGGCTAAATTCTCGCTCAAAGAGAACAACTTGCTTTCTCAAGGCTTTGATTGCAAAGTTCATTTTTTTTAGTTTTCATTCTAATGGCATTCTGATATTTTATGCTGCAGGGGATTTGATTAACATCGTAGAGAAGCGAACTTCAGATGTGCTAAACTTCCTTGAGATGCTGAGAAGTGTTTCAGTGAATGAAACAGATACATATAAGTCACGTGGGGTATCACATAATGAGTGGAAGGTATTTCTGTTTATCATGGATATGCATTCTTGTGGTGTTTTGTTTCCCTTAGCATTCATTTTTGTCTTGGTGTTCCTACTTAAGTTTTCCCTTCAAATATTACCTTCTCACCTACAGCAATAATAGTCTAATTCAATTTTGATGCGTAATAACAACTTTATCTTTTGACTTACATGGCACTTAAAAAAATTTCTATTTTAAAATATTTTAAAATTTCTATTTTAAAATTTTAAAATATTTACCCATATAATTGCAGTTTTGATGTCATTGTCTACATTGAGCTATTGGCCAACCATGATATCTGAAAATGGTAATATGGCCATATACTTGTGCAATAGGATTCTTGAATTATAAATTTTATGGGTGTCAATTATGTCTTGTTAGAGGCGTCAGATGTACCTTCACAATAAATGTATGCTTCAATAATCTTGTTCCGGAAATTGAATATCACTTGTTACTGGGCCTAGATGCCCTCCAAACATTTATGATTCTCAATCTTTGTAGCCATAATGACAGATTTACAACTATTAGAAAACTTCAGTACACTTGAATGTTTGTGGAAAGAGCAATATTCATAGAATATACCCAACTTGAAAGCAATCAAGCCATGTGCTGCACTTATAGCCATTGCTTTTTAGGGTGGAGATTAGAGTCCTGTTTGGTTTCGGATCAGAATCAGGATCAGTATTTCTCAGAATTATTTTTCTTGTAAAATTAATATTATTTATTTTACACTGTTATTAAATTAAATTATTATAAAAAATTAAATAGTTTTTCGAACTTTAAATTATTGAAGCATTAATTTTGATAAAAAAATATTAGTTTACAAAAGTGGTTCACTAATCTTGATCTTAATCTTGATTCCGAATCAAATGATGCCTAGCCTTTTATTAGCCAGTTCATTAATGATAAAGTTGAATTCCAGGCATCACCGACTTCACAATAGTTCACCTTGTAAACCTGTTTGACCACTTTTCGTTTTTTCCTATTTCATAGTTGATTATGAAATCACCTACAAATGAATACCACACTCGTGCTTTTGTCAAACTATGCATGAGCGTCTTATAGTTTTAAAAGGCTTAACCACTCTCCTATTGATATGCTCTTCTGTCAAGTCATATAGCTAGCCTTCAATAAAATTTTTGATGTTAGATTTCTGAAAGCTAAAATTTGACATAAAAAAGGAGTGAATTAGATCTTTTAAAAGCAATATATAATTTTTAAGTTCAAAATTGATTTACTTTTCAATTCAAAATTTACATGTTCACAAGCAATGAAAAAATCACGAGTACTTATAATGTAAAAGAGATAGGAATAGAGTGTACAATGATTTTAATGTGATTTGATGATTAACCGCGTTTACTTCAGGTTTTATTTTATTTTTGAGAATTTAAATCATTTTTCTAGTAATGATGTTTCATAGGTGAAGTCGCCCTCGTATAATCTTTGCTCCAACCTAACAAATCAATATTCTCAATTCGGAGTCTTTTCCCTCTTATATTCCTACAATCGTAGGAGTGTTTACAAAAAAAAAAGATGAGAAATTTTACAAGAATGTTTCACTACAAGAACCTCTCAATTGAGTACAAGGATTTTAAAGATTTAAAAGTTGAGAGTTTAAATTTAGAGTTTTTGGGAAGCTAGTATGTTTATGGAAGTTTGTATTTTCTGTCAAAGATTACTCAAAGATGAAAAAGCCTTTTTGAGAATAAGCTCTAAGTCCTTAAATACCTATTAGGAAGAGAATTAGTTATTATTTGCTATTTTTCATTATGTTTGAATGTCCGAACTCTAATGTTCGATCGTGTGGATAACTTTAACGGTTAAAGTTACTACCCGTTATAACTGATATCACAGATTCGAATGTTCAATTCTCAGATTTGGACGTTTGAATTCTCAAATTTTAGGCCATCGAAGTCTGAATTGAACAATTGAACTTTTAGAGAAACAGAAACTTAAAATTGCAAGAGTGTTTACGAAATTTAAATTCTAAATAAAGAGTTCAAATTTTAAATCTTCGACTTAACTTAAAATGAAAATGAAAGTCTAAATCTAATAAATCAACTTGATCTCTTGGAGCGATTTTTAAGTTGTCTTTGTGTCTTTAAATTGCGTTCATTGATCTACCATCACGTTTCAATGTTTATGACTATTTTTATATTTATCTTTTCTTGAGGTTTTCGAATAACTTTAAATTTCATCTCGAACTTGGTTTGATTACTACTTACACAACTCAATAAATTATCAAATATAAGGTTTGGTTTTTATCTACATAATAAATGACAACAATCTCATCCCTTTAGATAATAATAAATTCTCGCAAAAATAAAATGAATAATCTAAGTAATTAAATAATTCTTTTTTACAATTTTAAACATGTATTAAATAGAGCAATATATAATAATACTTTCAATATGAATCTTATAATATAGTTGATTTTAGTATATTAGAATCAAGTATGTAACTCTCTTAGTATAACAATTCTCTTACTTAAAGTAATTTAATTATGTTGTATTGTCTATCTCTTTTGATATTAATAAAAAGAGTAAAATGAAAAAAAAGCAAAGATAATAAGTGTAGGAGGGGATATGATAATAAATACACAAGTTGAACTGAATGTTAAAGGAATTAGCCAATCATTCAAAGTTAGCAGATTCTATGGCTGATTTTATACCAAAATTAGCAGATTCTATGGCTGATTTTATACCAAAGTTAGTAGATTCTATGACTGATTTTATACCCGTAATTATGATTGTAAATTCTCTCTATTTTCCTTGTTTAGGATATGGCTTATTTTTTTCAGCTTGTATTCATTATATAAGGGGCATTCTTCTCCAAGGAGGACACCAATTTTTTTGCTCAAAACTTTTTAAGATTATCATGGTATCAGAGCTTGAGTTCTGAATTCTCCTGTGTCTCTTCCTCTCAGTCCTAGTTCAGTTCCTTATTCTTAGTTATTTTGATCAAGTTATCTCAGCCTCATGTCTTCAGACAAGCATGAATTCTTAATTCGTTTCAATGGCAAAAACTACTCAGCTTGGGTATTTCACTTCAAAATATTTGTCAAAGGCAAAGATCTATGGGGTCATATTGATGGCAGCAAACCTGCACCTGACAAAGACACAGACAAGGATGAGCACTCCAAGTGGGAAGTCAAGGATGTTCAAATTATGACATGGATTGTAGGATTTGTAGAATCCAACATCATCTTGAATCTTCGACCCTTCAAAACTGCAGCTGAAATGTGAAATTATCTGAAAAAATTCTATAGTCAACACAACACTGCTTGTCGGTTTCAACTTGAATATGAGCTAGCAAGTCTTCAACAGGGCAGTCTCTCAATCTCAGATTTTTATTCTAGGTTCATGAATCTTTGGGCTGAATATACTGATATTGTCTATGCTACCTTACCTCCCGAAGGTCTTATTTCTGTTTAATCTGTACATGAAACTACTAAGAGGGATCAATTTCTTATCAAATTGAGATCTGAATTTGAAAGCACCAGATCTAATCTTATAAATCGAGAAACTGTTCCATCCTTGGATGCATGTCTCAATGATTTATTTCGTGAGGAACAACGGCTTTTCATTCAAGCCACCATGGAACAAATTAAATCCACTCCTATTCCTATGGCTTATGTAGCCCAAGGCAAGTCAAAAGGTAAGGATATGAGTACTATTCAGTGTTATTGCTGTAAAGAATTTGGCCATTATGCTTCAAGTTGTTCAAAAAAATTCTGCAACTATTGCAAAAAGGATGGACATATCATCAAGGAATGTCCTATTCGACCTCCCAAGAGATCTGGAACGGCATATACTGTCTCAGTTGGTTCTTTAATGCTGGTAGTTCTGAGGATACAGCTCATCTGACACAAAGTGCTCCTGCTCCTGTTCAATCTGTGACACGTGAAATGATTCAGCAAATGATCATTTCTACATTTTCCGCATTAGGACTTTCAGGTAAACCTTTCTCTAAACCTTCACCGTGGTACTTTGATTCTGGGGCTTCCCTTCATATGACAAACAATGTTAAATTCCTCACCAATGTAAATAAATATCCTGGAAATCTCAAGATTTATACAGCTGATGGAAACTCCTTACCTATCACTGTCACTGGTGATGTTTCTTTATTCATAACCAATGTCTTTGTCTCTCCTAACCTTACCACTAATCTTGTTTCTGTTAGACAATTAGTTGAAAATGATTGTAAAGTGGAATTTTCTAAATCTGGTTGTGTGGTGCAGGATCAGCAATCGGGGAAGATGATCGCAAGGGGTCCTAAAATTGGACGTCTTTTTCCTCTTCAGTTTCCTATGTCTTCATGTTCCTCTTCACCTGTTATCACTTGTAATTCTGCTTATGTTGATTACCGAGCATGGCATAAACGCCTTGGACATTCAAACTCTAATGTGCTTTATACTTTGCTAAATTCTGGTTTACTTGGCAATAAAGGGTCACCATCTCTTAGTACTGTTCAATTTGATTGCAATTCTTGTAGGCTTGGAAAAAGTAAAGTTCTGCCATTTCCCACTCACACACCTAAAGTAGTCCAGCCTTTTAATTTGATACATAGTGATGTGTGGGGAATGGTGCCAGTTACTTCCCATGCTAATTACAAGTATTTTGTCACTTTTATTGATGACTATAGTCGCTTCACATGGATTTATTTTCTGCATTCTAAAGATGAATTATTTTCTGTCTTTAAGCTTTTTCATGCACATATTCAGACCCAATTTTCTGCTAGTATTAAAATTCTTCGTTCTAATAATGGGGGAGAATACATGTCTCATTTATTTCAAGGATTTTTACAAACCAATGGTATAATTTCTCAAAGGTCTTGTCCTTCAACCCCTCAACAGAATGGGGTGGCTGAAAGAAAGAACCGACACCTTCTAGATGTTGTTCGCACCCTCGTATTAGAGTCATTTGTATTCTCTCGTTTTTGGTGTGAAGCTCTCTCAACTGCTGTCTATCTCATCAATAGGTTACCTTCTCCTTTCTTGAACCATGTTTCCCCTTTCTTTCGGTTATTTGGTCATACCCCAAATTATTCTAATTTTCGTACCTTTGGTTGTGTGTGTTATGTTCATCTTCCTACATACGAACGGACAAAACTAACAGCTCAAGCTATTCAATGTGCTTTTCTAGGCTATTTGGTGCACCAAAAAGGTTTTCTTTGTTATGATCCCAACTTACGATGTATTTGGGTTTCTCGAAATGTGATTTTTTTTGAAAATCAGTATTTTTTTCCACACACAAGGACGACCTTCTTTGTTTTGCCAATGTTTACTAACTATTCTGAAGATTCCATGCCTTAAAGCCTCTCATAGTCTACCAACGACACAAGATTCCAGCACTTCTCGGGCCCCCTCCAGCTCATTCCCTTAATGCTGATCCTGTTCCAACAATTGCACCAGCACCTCTCAGACAAAGTACTCGAGTTCGTAAACCACCAGATAGGTATGGTTTCACCTCTCCTTTATCCTTGACAGCCACCTTGTCCTCTATTCCTACTCCATCATCCTATAAGCAGGCTATGGAGCATGAATGTTGGCGGAGAGCTGTTGAAACAAAACTTCTTGCACTTGAAGAAAACCAAACATGGGATATTGTATCGTGTCCACCATCTGTGAAACCTCTTGGTAGTAAGTTAGTGTTTTCTATCAAGCTCCGTTCTGATGGATCCATAGAACGTTACAAGGCTAGATTGGTGGTTCTTGGCAACAAGTAAGAGTATGACTTAGACTATGAAGAGACCTTCGCACCAGTAGCCAAAATGACCACTGTACGAACAATACTCGCCCTAGCAGCATCACAATCATGGTCTTTACATCAAATGGATGTAAAGAATGCTTTCTTGCATGGTGATCTTAAGGAGGAAGTTTACATGAAACTTCCCTACGGTATGTCTACTTCTTCCCCTAATGATGTTTGCAAACTAAAACGCTATTTGTATGGATTGAAGCAGACACCACGAGTATGGTTTGAAAAGTTTCGATCGACCCTCAGTTTTTCATTTACACAAAGCCAGTATGACTCTTCACTTTTTCTCCAACGGACATCCAAGGGCATAGTTCTTCTTATTTATGTGGATGACATTGTCATCACCGGTTCTGATATGGAGGCTATATCTAAACTTCAGAATTTGTTGCACTCTACTTTCCACATGAAAGATCTCGGCCCACTCACCTATTTTTTGGGGTTAGAGGTGCATCATCAGCCTCAAGGTATCTTCTTGAATCAACACAAGTATATTATGGATTTGGTTCAGCTAGCAGGACTCACAAACACTAATTCTGTTGACACCCCAATGGAAATTAATGTAAAATATCGACGGGGTGAAGGGGAACTTCTTGAGGATCCCACTTTATATCGCAAGCTGGTTGGAAGTCTTATCTATCTAACTATCATTTGCCCGGATATCTCTTATGCTGTCCATATTGTCAGCAAGTTCATGCAAGCCCCTCGGCATCTCCACCTATTTGCAGTCCGCCGCATCATCCGATATATCCTGGGCACACAAAGTCATGGCTTATTCTTCCCTACTGATTCTTCCCTCAAACTACAAGCCTATAGTGATGCAGATTGGGCTGGTTGTCCGGACACAAGAAAATCAACTACAGGATGGTGTATGTTTCTTGGTGATGCTCTTATCTCTTGGAAATGCAAGAAGCAAGACTCGGTATCCAAATCATCCACTGAGGCGGAGTACCGTGCCATGTCTACTGCATGCTCAGAAATCATTTGGTTACGTGATTTTTTAACAGAGCTTGGTTTCACCCAGGATCAACCTACTCCCTTACATGCTGACAATATTAGTGCCATCCAAATTGCAGCCAATCCTGTCTACGATGAATGCACAAAGCACATAGAGGTTGACTGTCACTCTATCCGGGAGGCCTATGATCGCCAAGTTATCACTCTCCCACATATCTCCACTACTCTACATATTGCGGATATTTTCACCAAACCAATGACACGACAGCGACATAACTTTCTTGTTAGCAAATTGATGTTTGTTGACTTACCAGCATCAATATGAGGGGGGTTGTCAAAGGAATTAGCCAGTCATTCAAAGTTAGCAGATTCTATGGCTGATTTTATACCAAAATTAACAGATTTTATGACTGATTTTATACCTGTAATTAAGATTGTAGATTCTCTCTATTTTCTTTGTTTAGGATATGTCTTATTTTCTTCAACTTGTATTCATTATATAAGGGGCATTCTTCTCCAAAGAGGACACCAGTTTTTTTGCTCAAAACTTTTTAAGATTATCACTGAATAAACGATAATTGCATTAAGATCAAAGTTTTACATATACATAAAAATTATAAATATTCACAACCAAATTATCCATAAGATAGCAAAACCAACAACATATAATTATAAACCAAAAAACATCTAAAGAAGTCCAACAAAACATTATCAAAATACAAAAGTACAACGCAAATCATACAAAGTACTAACAACCCTGAAAAAAATATCATAGCTCTAGATGCTCAGACTTGCTCCAAATTGAACCATAAACGCACTTAACATCCCCTCGAGATAGTCCAAGTGCTCGGTGATTTGCTGAGTATCGAAAGTGGTTATCCTCTTAAGTCGGATTAGCCGGTTAGTCACTTTGTCCAGTTGCTAATCAATTGATGAATGCGAAAGTCTAGTATCCTCGGCAGCAGCATCAACATTAGTATAGTTGGTAGCACCAGTAGCTCCAGCACTAGCATCAGGAGCGTCCGTGAGCTCGGCTCGAACTAGATGGTTGGTCTCGAGTCTAGATTGTGTTATTGACCTTTTGTGGGTTAAATCTCATATGATGAATGAAGGTTTTCTTGAAGGTTTGGAGAAAGGAGAATCCTGAGAAGTGGAGACTATTTCGAAATAGTGGAAAGATCAAAGTGATAATGTTAGAGTAGTTTAAAATAGTGGAAGAATGTATAATATAATGTGCCATATGTCTAAGAATAATATATGAAAAGGTCGACCAGGCGTTCGGTCAGAATGCAATATATCAAATAAAGCTCCATGTAAAATTCCTCATCATAATACCCACTATTCCGAAGGATAGTGTAAATAAGGATATGGTGGATAACGTAAGAGTGAAGAGGAAGTAGATTGCCAGGGTTTGGCATGCATATTGACTGTGCATGATTCTCCTTAAAACTCTTTGAAAAGTCCTAGAGAATTTGAAGAGAAAATTTGTATTAGACCAATGTTGAACAAAACTAATCTCTTCTTCTTTAGTAGGAAGTCCTAATATGAGGTTTAAAGTATTAGGTTCTATGGAGATCAAGTTATCTCTATAGTAAGTGGCGATGGTAGTGCGACCATAGTCAAAAGAGATATTTGAATAGAAGATCAACACATTTTCCTCATTATAAGTCTCGCATGAGGAGACAAAATCTAGCCAATCTTAGTAATAAATAGGATAAAAAGATTTAGCAAGACTAGTTCAATGAAATCAATAATATAAGGTGGTATAACTTTAGATGTGTAATATCTATCTTTGTGTCGAGTGTAATTTGCAAAGAAATAAAATTGATGAAGGATTTGAGGTTTTTTATTGGAAGTGGAGGCCGATGGCCTCTTCTGCTTGGAGGTCGTAGTTTTGGTGCGAGGAGCTATAGAGAAAAATCAAAAGAGAGCTAAAGGAAGGAGATTGCAGTGGAGAAAGTACAGGATTCGAGCGACTGTCTAGGATTTTAAGAAAATTTGGTTGAATATCAGAAGATCACCAAATAGAGAACAAAAATTTAAATTCAGGGTTCAGATGTTTGAAATTTAAAAAAGGGTAAGCACAAAATCATACTTGGACGATGGAACTATCCTGGTCAACATCCAAAAATCTGAAATTATGAGCTGAAAATTAGAATAGAGTTCAAGCACCCAAACTGTTCTAGTTGGGCATTTGCACTAAATAGACAACAAGAAGTTTTTGAAAATAAAGAAACCAATTTATTTAAATTGTAAAATCCTAATTTCACTGCGAATATGGCAAAATAGAGTTTCAACAAAAGGTTTTGTGAAAAAAGTTGATCGGTTTCGATAAAAATCAATGAAATGCTATTTTTAGAAATATAATGCCGTAAAAAATAATGTTAAATATCGATGCATTTTAAACAAAAATATAGTACTGGATTTTTGAATAAACTAATAGTATTAAATATTATTACGATAAGTTAATACATTCGACAAATTACTATTAAAATTATGAAGAGTTTATTACATCCAAAGAATTTGAGAACTAGCGGTCGCATATTTAACCTTGGTGATAGAAAGAGACAGAGTTTTGTTTTTTTGGAGCTCCATGATACAAGTTTTCTCCAAAAATTGGCATGTACTACTTATATTCTTTCTATCCATACGACACTCGGCATAGTTCGTATCGTAAAAATTGATTAAATCAAGACAATTAACTCTATGATGTCATAAGTCCAAATTTAATGTGTTCTTAAGATATATGAGTTTACATTTCATGACAATTAAATATGATTTTCTAGGTGATGTTGAAAACTAGTACATAGATAAACATTAAATATGATATCGGATTTACTAACAGTAAGATATAATAAATTATCAATCATATATTTATAGCATTTTTCATCAACTTTTTTGTTATGTTCATTTTTATCGAACTTAGTTGAAGGGTTCATTGAAGTTCCTTTTGGTTTAGTTTCATTAATGTTTAATTTTTTGAGCAATTTCTTTACTTGGTTTAGTTGATGAAATTTCGTATTTTAGTTATTGTACTTCGAGTCTAAGAAAAAATGTTAACTTTCTCATCATTCTTATTTCAAATTCTTTTTGTATAGTATTTGCAAACATTTTATATAAATTTTCATTAATAGTAGAAAAAATAATATTAACATAAATTTGTACTACTAACAAATAATTATCTATTTTTAAAAGAAATAATGTGGTGTCAATATAATTTTTTTGAAAATTTTTTAAAATTAAGAAATAATTTAGTTTTTCATATTAAACTCTTGAAGCTTGGCTTAAACCATATAGAACTTTTCTTAACTTAAAAACATGATTTGGGAATTTTAAATTTTTAAAATCGAGAGGTTGTTAAACAATAATTTTTGTGGATAAAATACTATTTGAAAATGTATTTTTGACATTCATTTGAAAAAATTTGAATATTTTTAAATTTGCAAATATAAGGAAAATGTGAATAGATTCCAAATGAGTGACGGATGCAAAAGTCTGATTAAAATCAAGTCTTTTTATTTGATTAAAACTTTGGATCACTAATTTAGTCTTTGTTTCGAATCGCAACATTATTTTCATTTAACTTGTTCTTATAGACCTATTTGCTTCTAATAATTGATAATCATTTGGTTTTAAAACAAACTCTTAAACTTAATTTCGTTTAAATTAATTTAATTCTTTTTGTATGGTAAGAATTCAATTTGCATTCTTTTGAGTTCTATCAAAGTTTTTGGGCTCTATTTGTGAAAGAAAAGCTCTCTTACTTAACATTACCAATAATTTGATCCTTTTAAGTGATTTTTCTTAAATTTTCATGCATTGGGGAATTCGTTATTTTCATCTTGTTCCTTTGGTTCATACCACTTATTTTCATTATTTTTTTCTTTTGATTCTTTACTTGATTTACTCTCTTCTTATTCCATGATTTACAACTCGTTTATCTTTTTTGGATATTTCTATATTATTATCAATGATTTTTTCTCTAATGGACAGTTAGTCTCGTCAAATATAATATTACTTGATTTCTCATCCACCATAGATGATTTATTAAAAACTCTTAAAAGACTCTTGAAGTTGAAGAATAATTTAAAAAAAATCTATAAAAGTTTTTGAATCAGATTTTGATAATTGGTGTTGAGTATAAAACACTTGCAAGTAAAAACATAAAAAATATGCAATATAAGTAAAAACATAAAAATAAGCAATATTTGGTTTTTTGCTATTTTACAACTCAAATAGGGTTTTGTGAAAAATTGGATGAATAAAAATTCGATTCAAAATATAACATGCCGTGTTAATGGCTTTTACCCAAAAATATTTGGATATGAAATACTTGTTAAGTATGACTCTAGTTATTTCTTAAAGTGACTTATTTTTTATCTCAATAATTTCATCTCGTTGTGATGTGTAAAGTTGAAAAATTATGCTTGTGGCATGTGAAGTTAAAAAATTATGCTTAATTCCATTTTTAATGTAATAAATTTTAAAAAATAATTTTCAAATTTACTACCATGATTATTACGATTTTTTGAAATTATGTATTTTTTTCATTTTGAACCCTTTTGCAAAGCCTACAAATGTATTAAAAGAGTCATTTTTATGTGAGAAATAAAACCTATGTAAAAAATTTAGAATAATCAACTATTATAAAGTATAAGTTTTACCTTCTAAACTTATAGCTCCAATTAGTCCGAAAAAATCTAGATGAGCAAATTGTAGTGAACTTGTTAATGTTATCATTATTTTGAATTTGCGAGAGTTTTCACTTGTTTTCTTATTTGGCATGTATCACATATTTGATTTTTGATGAATTTGTTTTTAAATAGATTTCTCACTATCTCCTTTGGTTGATTTTAGGTATGATGCCTAACATGTCCAATTAAAATATTATTAATGCCGATAATTTTATCATTATTATTTCCAAAAGTGACGTATTCTATATTTTTATTTCCTAATTCTATAGACATGAATGAATTTTCCATCATATACCGTGAATAACCACTATTAAGAAACTATTTTTTCTTTGATTCTTCGAATGGAAGCATAGTTTAAAAATTAAGAACATTGGATTGAAACTCACTTTAAATATAAATCCACAAGGTTAGAAAGTAATATAACAATGTATTAATACAATAATCAAGAATATAACTCAAGATAAAGTAATATAGAAAAAAGATCTACTTTTTAATAAATTAATTAAAAAGTGACCATAAGTATATAGTAAGTTAAATCTTATAGGTTACTTCTATCTAATTTAATTACTCAAGTTGAAGATGCTTCAAAGTTTGGATTATTTGATTCCTGGAATCATCCGTTTAAATATCAAAATTTATTTTAGAGAAAGATCTTTCTTTATTAGATAACTAGTGGAGATATATCCATTTCGATAATAATAATTACGTTTTAAATTTGAAAACATAGGGTTGAAGCTTTCATAAAAATAGACTTGGTGACTTTAAATTTGAAAAAGGACATAAAATTAAGTAGTGGTTTATTTAAAATATTTTTTTGGTTTTTTAAAATCATTTTCAATGTAATATTATCATGAAAAAAATTTTAAGAGTGTTTTTTCAAATATAAGTTTTTTTTTGAATCTTGTCGGGACTAGTTTTGTAATTATAAGAAATTTTGTAAGATTTTAAAATAAGATTTTATGTTTGATAAAACTCGATGTCTCTTGTGCAATTGTAAGAATTAGTAGAAGATTTCAATGCATGTAAGTTATTCTCAAGTGAAATTAATTTATTTTTTTAAAATACTTAAGAAGTAATTTTTTATGTATAGAGTATAAATTTCTAAATGCTTCTTGTAATTCTTCAAAAGTTAAATTATATATTTTATTCTTAATAGTTGTGAGACACAAATTTGCGATTTCTCCATTAGATGAAGTATTTTCACTATAGGCTTGAGAGTCATTCTAGATAGTCACTATTGTCTTTTTTTTTTTTTCTTTTAAATTTCTTTAATTGAGAGTTGAGAGGAAAATTTGTTTTTGTATACTTGGGCTTTTTGCATTTGAAATACATGGATATATTCTCATCTTCATCAATAGTGATGGTCTTTTTATTCCACATTGGCCTTCTTCGCATATGCTTATTTTAGAAATTTTTTTCGAATTTTCTTATGAAGAGGACCATTCTTTATCACTATTTTTTTTATTTTCACCACTTAACTTCTTAGGCACCGTTTGGTTCAGTATTAGAATTAAAATCAAGACTACTGAATCACTTCTGTAAATTAATATCTTTTTATCAAAATTAACGCTTTAATAATTTAAAGTTTAAAAATTATTTAATTTTTTATAATAATTTAGTTTAATAACTGTGTAAAATAAGTAATATTAATTTTACAAGAAAAAAATAATTATGAAAAAGGCTGATCCTAATTTTGATTCCAAACCAAACAGGGCTTTATATTTTTCTTTTTTTTATTTTTTTCATCATTTTGGGTCTTATTTTTTATGGTCATTTCATGTATAATGAGTGATTTCAAGAGTTTCTCTAATGATAAGTTGTTGAGCTCCTTTGCCTTTTGAATTCCGGTCACATTCGGATCCCAGACTAAAAAAGATGTCTTAAGATTTTTCTCACAATTTCATCATTAGCATATATTTTAATAAGAGATTTTAAAGTGTTAATAATATTGATAAAATGAGTCAATATTTCAGTGATTGATTTATTTGATTTTATCATAGAGTTTATATCGACTAACCAATATGTTTATCTTGAATTTTCTTACTTGTCTTGTTCTCTTATAAGTAACCTTGAGACAGTGCTAAATATTATGAGCGATTTCATAAATATTAATATAATTAAACTCATTTGGATTAAGAATATAACACAAAAATATTCATGGTTTTTGCATTTAATAAATCATTTTTCTTATTCAAATCATTCTATTTTTTTTAGATTTGGAAACTTTCACATCATCAATTGTCTTGATAAATGGAGTATATCTGTCTTTCATAATGTGTCATAGATCATAATTAATGATTTTTATGAAAATACGAATACGAGACTTGTAATAATTAAAATGAGTATGATTAAAGATACAAAACCTAGTAGTAGATTGTCCATCTTGGAGAAATGGTGAAATACTAAAATTAACCATGAAAATAGATCAAAAAACTCTAGATGGTTAAATAAAAAAATTAAGAGCACTGAATTTTGACGTCAATTCAAAGTCAACCTAAAAGAGGAGGAGGAGGAAGAGGAAGAGAAGGGGGAGTGGTTTAAATTAGATTTTTTAAAAACAATATACAATTTTGAAGTTCAAAATCAATTCACTTTCTAATTCAAACCACAAGAAAAGAAAAGAATCATATGTACTTATAATATAAAAGAAATAGGAATAAAGTGCACTGAGGTTTTAATGTACTTTGACTATCAAATGCGTCTACTTCACGGTCTTTATTTCACTCTTTAGGATTTGAATTATTTCACTAGTGATGACTTTATAGTTGAAGTCACCCCTATACAATCTTTATTTTAACTGAATAAATCAATACTTCCAATATGGAGTTTTGTCTATTTCACACTCTTAACCAAGGTTTTAAGTATCGGTTTCGATACCCAGCGAAACTGATACGTCTCGGCCGTTGCGGCCATTTCGGTTTCAGTTTCGGGCAAAAGATTTTTTTTAATTACAGAATAAAACAAATTAACAGTAACAAACTATAGGTATCATGCCCGTGATCAACCAAATAAAATCAACCAATAGTAATAAACAGTAAACCCTACAACTGTGATATCCGTGAAATAAGCTGATCGCCGGCAACCGCCCTCCGAATTATTTTGCTGGCAAGGAGGTGGTCGCTGGCATCAATAGAGCTGCAACATCACTGTATGTGCTCCACCGCTGCAAAAAAAAAATAAACAAGAAGAGAAATCCAGCGCTCACCATCGATGGCGATCTCCGGGCACGTTACGCTCGCCGTGGGAGCATTGCACTCGTTGCTGAAACCGAAGAGCACGCCTCAGTTGAGCCCGTCGCCAGTTGAGCACGACTTCTCGGAGATGCCGCGGGCGTGCTGTGCTCGCTTTGCGTTCGCTCTGCTTGCCGCCAACGAAACCCTAACGCTTGAAACTCTAAAACTGAAATTATCTCGGTCGAGTTGTTTCGGCCGAGATTTAAAACCTTGTTCTTAACACTTCAGGAGTATGGTCGAAACGGCTCGGTTTCGGCCGAGATTTAAAACCTTACTCTTAACACTTTAGGAGTATTTATAATAAAAGAGAATGAAAATTTTTTAAAAAAATCTTACTACAAGGACCTCTAAATTGAATACAGAGATTTTGAAGATTTGAAAATAGAATCTAAATTTAGAGTTCTTGGGAGACTATTAGGTTTATGAAATCTTATATTCTATATCAAAAATTACTCAAAAATATAAAATTTTTTAAAAACAAACTCCAAGTCCTTAAATAACTATTGGGGGAGAACTAGTCGTTACTAGTTGTTTTTTGCTATGTTTAGACGTTTAGACCTTAAGGTTTGATCGTTTGGACAGCTCCAATAGTCAAATTTAATTAATTGTTGTAACTTTTATCATGGGTTTGAATATTCGGTTATCAAGTTTTGGTGTTTGAACTCTCAAACTTCGGGTAATTAAAGTCTGAAATGGGCTATTGAATTTCCAAAGAACTAGAAACCTAAAATTGCAATTTTTGATTTTCGATTGTCCGAATCTAAAGTTTGGACGTTCAAATCTGTCGGTAATGTCTAGTAAATTTCTTCTATGTTCGAGTATCCAAATTTTGAAGTTCGGATGTTCAAAGATAATAGGAAAATCTTCACCAGCTTAATTGCAACTTTAGTCCGTTTTGATTTTTACTCAAAACTTATTTTGGATAAAGGATAAACCGTTGAAGACATTTTAATATGAGTTAGAGTATTTACTAAAATTCTAAACAAAGAGTTTAAAATTTAAATCTTTTGATTCGACTTAAAATAGAAATAAAGGTTTAAATCTAATGAGTCGATTTGATCTCTTGAGTGATCTTTAAGTTGTATTTGTGTTTTTAAGTCATATTCATACCTCAATATTTATGATTTTCTTCATATCCATCTTCTTTTGAAGTTTTCAAATGTTTTTTGATTTCATTTTGAATTTGGTTTTGTTACTAATTACATAACTAAAAAAATCATTAAATACAAGGTTTGATTATCATCAAAATTATAAATGATGACGGTTTCTAAACTTTTATTTTAGTCTTATCCTCTTTTGCTAAAATTTCTTGGTAGTTAATTAGAAATTTTAGTCGTTGCAGTTGAGAATATGCAGATTTATTCCATTTTACTTCAATTGCCAGATCTTGTTCATGTAGTTTTCATATTAATATTTGGGGATAGAATCATCTAGTCCTGAATTGAATGGCCGTAGCTAGTTCAACTTCCCATCATTTAGAGCCCTAAATGTCTCCATCTAGGTCCCTTAGTCTGAGCACTTTCTGATCTTATAAATTTGGGGCCTAGCTGAGTGTGGTCATTCTTTAAGAACCCTTGGGCTTCAAGATCTTGTCTGTAGCGCTGAACCCAATCCTGGACCTAATTTCTTTGGGCCATACCAGCTGTGCCTGGCATTCTGGCAAACATACATGGTAGGTACCATATACTTGTTTCTTCCTTGGAGTATAGTACCATTTTCTTAGGGAAAAAAGGGAACAAAATACTGCAGCTCAACTTATTGTTTTGCTTTTTAGCAATAATTTATATATGTTCCTTATTTGATTAACTTTCAATCATGACTACTGCTTCAATAATCGGGGGAAGCTTAATAGAGGTCATATTGAATGAATTTCGACAGTTTAGGTTTCAACAGTATTTGATCTTGGTTTAAAGCATAAGCTTTTGTCATTCAGCTATCTGCTAACATTATCTAGCCTTTTTCTTTTTTGTTTTGTCCTTCTCTAGGTAAAGCAAGATACAGATCAACTCCGTGTCATGTATCGTGAAGGTCCACATGGCACGCCATTTCATACTTTACTTGCAGAAGGACAAGTAGATGGGCCGGTTGATATCTGTGAGTTAAAATGTGCATGCTCTTAAGATGTTGCACTTTCATCACTTACACCAATATCACAAATATTTGTTGATGTTAGATTGTTCTTCTTACAGGTCTCTGTGTCTCATGGGAGTCGGCACTTTACAAAAAATGGCAAGTTTCAACAGTTTTTTTTTCTCATATAAATCATCTTTTGTTTGATTTATGCTTCTTTCTTCAGGAGCTGCACTTTATCATGCAAAAATTGCTTTATGATTTTGTCAAGAATTTTCCATGGTGAGATTAGGCATATTTGTATGTTTTAGAAATTCAACTGAATATGTGGATTTCTTTAACAAAATGGCTGTTGCGTAGGTTTGGTATCTTGCAATAAACAAAGGGTGCATGCACACACAACCACAAGCTCATGGTATATGCAATGCATATTCACAAATCCATCTCATAAATTGTGACTGTAGGCTCAAACCAATGAAAATGAACATTAAACAATAGTTAAGTTCAAACTATGCGTTCCTTTTTTTGTTAGTTTCTTCTCTGGTGTTTCTAAACATTTGGGACAAATTAACCATAATGAACAGCTCTAGTGTCATATGGTTGCTTCATGCACACCCTAGAGTTGAACACTTTGGCCACTGTAAAATTTGAAAAGCAAAGAGCTGAAAATAATTTAAAGAAACAAGTGAAGGACAAGAAAAGCAAGACAATATATGTATGCCATGTGGGCTTCAACAGTTTCTTAACCTAGAAAGTACTCAAAACTTCGATAAGACATGTCTAGAGAAAAAGGACAGAAAGAAAAGGAATGAAGAAAAGCAAGAATGAGAGGATATGCTTGTGCCATTTGGGTTTCATTAACCTTAAAATACTAAAATAATTTATCGAAACATGTCTAGTTAACCTTGGGCATTCTTGACTTATTGAGATATTTCTCAATATGCTTGTGCGGATATCCTTTTCTTTTTTTCCTTCTACCATCTGAAGTGACATGTGTCTATTGTACATGCAACACTGGATATTCTCATCTGATTCTAATTCTAGAGATAGTCAGATACAGCAAAAGTGAAGTTTGCTGGTAAGAATTAGCTTACAACACCTTGCCAGTCAATGGAGAGATTGTGACATCATATTAGTTGAAAGTGTGTTAATTAGTTTAGTTAGTGGAAGGACAAGTTAATGAAGGAAACTGATAGTGTGAATTACTATATAAAAAGCGATTAAGGTGGGCTAGCAGTTTGCATACTCAATTACTTTGTGATGTATTTTATTTGACCTAATTTTGATGAAAACCTACTGTGGAATATACTTAACATTATTAACTAGAATTGCCTCTTTATTATGGAAGTGACTTCCTACATGACCTGAAATTGTGTTTCTTTGTAGAGGGCAGCACTTGCACCTTTTGTGTTAAGATAATGCATGAATAAATTTTTCTTGACTTTTTTGTTCTATTTTTAGGTGGCCACAATACAATATTCCAACTTTTAAGATTGTCATGTCATCCTCTCTGCAAAAAGTCCGAATTGGTGAAGAAATTTCCTTAGTAAGGTTGGTTGCTTAGTTTGTCTGGAATAAAGTTGGCAATCATAACATAATTAGATTTTAATTGCTTTTCATTCACTATTTGGAAGAAAGGGTGAAGGTTCCATGGCCAGTATCTGATAGAGAGGCTCTTCTTCACTACTATGAAATCGAATACTTCAAAGATGATCTCATCCTTGTACTGATCAACTCGGTAAAGTTTTGAAGTCCCAATCAAATACTACTCAAACATTAATTATCTTATCCTTTTTGAAGCCTAGATTCTTTATGTTAACACTAAAGATTTCCACTCCTTTTATTTAGATTTCTGGTGCAGAAAATATAGATGTGTGCACTCATGGTTTCTCTAAAGATGGAATTCCTGAGGCAACAGATATTGTGCGTGTGGATATGGTGGGAGGCTTTGTTTTACAGAAAGTGAGCTCAAACAAAAGCTATTTTCGGTAAGTTAGAATAGTGATCTGATATCCATAAATTGGTGTTAGAGCTGTAAACGAACTGACTCAAGTGAACCTGCCTGAGTTCAAGTTTGGTTCAATAATCAAAATGACAGGTTTGAGTTCGAATCAAACTTGGAGAGGAGTCCAAATTCAGTTTGTTTTGAATTCAAACTGTTCTTCATCCAAAATGTTCTAACCAACTAATTTTCAAATAAGGTGCATAATTAAAAATCCCTAACATCTAACATATTAATTTTAAAATGCAAACGACAGTATTTTCATGAAAAAAATCAGAATCTGTAACATTACAGAAAATCAAATGACAAACCGTGAATGTATTTCAAGAGTTGAGACAAAAACTGGGTATCTATAATTTTTGAGCTATTTTGATCTGAACTTGAATGAAAATGTCCATGTTTGAGTTTGGTTTGAAAATAGAACTGAATTGAACTTGAACCAAAATTTGAGTGAACTCTAACCATTTGCTTACTTCAAACTGATTTCACAACCCTAAATGGTGTCTTATGTATACTTAAGTCATTGGGATGTTAAGCTATTTTACACATCTAGCCTTCCAACTTTCAAGAGCTGAAGGGCCTACTATTGCAACTAGCAAGCCATTGCATCTTCCTCTCCATTATGATTTTTCAATCTTATTTTTCTTATGCTGTCAGTAGAGACCACAAAGATTTCATTTTATCAGCATCTTCCCAAAAGAGCAATTTTCTATGAATCAATTTGTAATATCATAGTCTCTGTCACTTCTTCAGATCTCATGAGAAAGAGAGTTCTTTTATATAAAGGTTCATTGACTCCCTAGATGTGAAGTTACTTAGAAATATCATTTTAGTTGTGTATTATTTAAGGCATCAACTTGGGTGACACCATCTGTTTTGCCCAGTGATAAAGATTCCAATGCCTGCTGATCCCTTTCAAGTATTATTTGTCTCCTTTGTTTGGTGATAGGTGAAATCCATCATATGACACTGTAAAGTTTAAAGCAAGGCCATTTCAGTAGCGTGTCAATAGCTATCCCATTGGAGTTTATGTTTGCTTCTGCAAGCCTTTGATCTGTTCTCTGTTCCAATTATTCAGGACAATAGCAAACCTGGATATCAAATTGGATTTTATACCTCCATCGCTTATCAACTTCATATCAAGGCAGCTCATTGGCAATGGATACAAGCTTTATTACAAGGTGGTTTTCAATCTATTCTGCTTGATTCTCAAATAAGTTGATTGGTTACCGTACTTACCTATTGCATTCTTTTCTGCTCTGTGATTGAGAGTGATAACTTCTGAGAATATATAACAGCAAAGGGGCATAGGACTCTATTAAACTTACCTTTAAAATGTCTGTTCCATAGAATACAGGCATAATATTCTGCCAAGTTTGTAAGCAGAAATTTCGACCATAACTGTGACTTCAGCCAGAACTCCTTATTCCTAAATGTTTATTTGTTTATTTATTATTTTGAGAATATTGTTGGGGCAGTTGCATTGTCTCACTTTCATAATAAGCTGAAATTTCCCTAACCTTTAGGATTTCTTGATAGTTCATTCTGAGACACATGCTTGTCCCTCTCGACTGTATGTCATTCATTGCACACAATGCTGGAGATCATAATCTAGGTCATAATCTATTGTATTAAGATTTCATAGCTTCTCGAAACAATCTCTTGACTTCAGTTTATGTCAAACCTCCATATAATCTACTCTGGGACAATAAATTGGATTTTCAACAAGTTTTCTTCGGATGGGCCTATTTCTGCCTCAGATCAATCTTGAATCTGTTTCAAGTTGTTTGAGGTCAGTGTGACTTTAGGTTGGATAACCTTACTAGAGACTAAAAGGTTGTCAGTAACAAGCATGAATAGCCATGGGCCCTAGGGTCAAGGCTTTGCATGGGTCAATTACACTTCAACCTGCAATTTGTCTTGGTGCTTTGAGTTAGCTATAATTCAACATCTTTTGCTTTGAGACTTCTGGTTAATTTAATTTATTGACTGTAGTATATTATTAGTTACAGTTACTTTATTCAAGTTCTAATAAGCAAATTGTCTTGACATGTGCAAGCAGGCAGTTGGCACAGTGGGCACTAATGATGAGGATTACCGCCAAGCCCTAAAAGGGCTGATGTATACCCGGATACGTGATAGGCTTCAGACAAGCAACAAGCATAAGATATTGTCGTCAAGTTTGAGTGATGAAGAAACTAGTCATCTCCCTGAAAAAAAAAGAGTTGAAACATCAAATGCAGTCTCCCCTATTCCAGATGCTACATCTGTCACTGAAATTGTGGAAGAGGCCGATCAAAACCCATCTTTGAAAAGGAATAAACTTTGCAATGGTTCTGCTGCAAACCCATTCCCAGAACAATACGTTGTCCGAAAAGGAGCTTTCATCAGTCCAGAGGTGGAACATGCTCTAGACATACTAGACAGAGCCATTGCTATTGTCCGAGGCTGTGGTTCATACGACGGTCACCATACACAGTCATCATCTTACCTTGATTATCCAACTCCAGAAACATTTGCAGAGCAGAGGAGTATCGGTGAGGATGATCCACCTGCTGTCAGTAACACTGTGGGGATCACCACCAACCTGGCCAGTGGCGGGTTATCCTCTGAAAATTCAAGGTTAGCGGAACCAAAAGAAAACTCAACCCTTAGTCCTCACACAAGCATGCACCTTGAGCTCCTTTTGTGCATCTTTTTCATTAAGATTCACATCATACTCATAACCAAAAATTTTGAAAAATGGAATCAATGATGGTCTTGCATCTGCTGAAAATTTTATCCTTGAGAATGAGATCATCCTTTGCTTGTCTGCCTCTAGAAAAGATACAACCTTTCTTGTCTAACCTTAGTGGTTTCTGTTAATGTTTTTCAGGGACAGTGGTTTGGATTCTATGTCAGTACAAGTAAACGGAAGCGAGCAGTCCTTGCTTCTAAAGAGTTCTCTGGCAGTTGGCTACAAACAGGAGGACAATTTGAGAATATCTTCAAACAAGAAGCCTATAGAAGCTGGAGTTACTATGAGACAGCCCCTAGTTGTGGACAGCATGAACAAGGTATGCAATGAGCGTAGTCTTACTGTTAACGGTTCCTGTGGCATCAGTTCTGGTGGCAGTGGCAAGACAGAGAAAACAGAGAAGAGGAGACGCAGAATCTGTTGCTTTAGAGTGGGACTGTCCTGAGGCTGAGGCCACGCTTGAAGGATTCAATCCCTGGTATTTAATTTTTCCCGTCAATGGATAAGAAAGGGTAAACATAAGAAAGTCAAATATGTTATATGCTAAAGAATGAGAAAAAACTACAGCAATAGGAATTAAAACAGAAGCCAGAAAACAGAAAAAAAAGTGTGAAATGCTATTTTATAAAGAGGATCAGGCTACTGAAAAAACCTCACCTTCCGTTGAGTAATCTCATTGTCTATGGAAATAATATACCATTCAATTGCCAACTTGGTAATTATGGATCTGGAAAGGTGTTAACTATGAACGTTTATGGATAGTTGGTGTTTGATTAATGGCAATCTACAGAGGACTCATGGTAGCATGTGGTTTGTGGTAACTAGAAATACATTGTAATATGGCTCACATTCCTTGCATATATCGACTTGCTTCAGTATTATTTACATTTTCAGGTTTATACAGGCAAACTGCTTTGGACATGTACAAATATAGGTAGTAATCACTTAATAATTTTCACGAGTCAAAATACTATGGAGGTCAACTTGTGTACAAGACCAATTGCATGCGCTCGCATGTTAGTACGCTAAATCAAGGTGGTCAAAACGGCTAGGTGGTACTGGGCGATGGATCTCCAAAAGACCTAGGTGAACAACGACCTAGGCATCTAGACCTTTGATCTAGACGATTTTATTTTTCAAATTACAATTATAATTTTCTTACTATAGTAATTAAAATATAAGTTATAAAAAATTTTGTTTTGGTAATTAGACAGCTGTTTATCAAGAACTTGGCAATTAGGTGGCCAACGGAAGGCTAGTCGTTTTAGATGATCACCTAACATTACTATTACTAATCAATAGGTGTCTGTAGATAATTGATTTTGCTAGGTCGTGTTTGGCTCAAGTTTTGAAATCTCAGTCAAAATTAAAATATTTAGGTTTCAGCCGAAATGTATTGGCCAAAGTGAGTTTCGGTCAGTAAAATTGTTTAAGATTTGCACTTTGCAGATCGAAGCTCTCCATCGGATTCAATCCATTGCTGGTCAATGCTCCGATGAAGATGTCTCAAGAGTTGGCTGTAGCGATGGTGGCGAGTACATCAGCAATGGAGGAGAAGAAGATGATAATACTAGTAAGCGAGCAAGATGAGTTCGTTATCAAGGAGTGAATTGCTTTGCAGTCTCTGACTCTCAAAGAGTGATCGAGGCCGAGGAGTCGGCCGACAAGGTCATCCCCATCTTTAATGTAAGAGTAGGGTGCTCGCGAAGATAATCAAGCACTAAAAGTACCATGCGGATGATAACGACAATTGGCAGGCCACAAGTTAGGAGAGTGAGAAGTTCGATGCAGAGTCTGTGAATGTCGACTGGGAGATGCTGTTCGAGCTCTTGATGGCGGCCAACTATCTCAACTCAGCCCTGGTGCTTGAGCTGACGTGTCGGGCCGTCCCGAGAGATCAAGGACATGAGCGTCAAGTAGGTGCGGGAGTACTTCGGGATAGAGAACAATTTCACGGAGGAGGAGGAACATGTTACAAAGGAGAACAAGTGGGCTTTCGAGTAGTCAATCTTTGTTTATATACTTTGCAGACTTCATGATCCGGTCCTAGATGTTCACGTCCAGTGCCTCCTTCAGCTCCTTCACGAACTGGTCCACCACACTTTTATCTGGTGGCAGGGGTCCGACGATAGCTCGGTGGTGTGGGTCCAATGGCGTGTGTGGCGGCCAGATCCGGGTGCTCAAGAAGCACACGCGGCTGCGCAGAGGCACCGCGCACGGTGTGAGTGACGCGGGCGGCCGGCGGTATAGGTCTGGGGCGGCGCGGAGGTGGTGCATTGACTGTAATGGTGAGGGGTTAGGGTTAGGGTTTTGGTTGCTGTGAGTTGAGAAAGACGAAGAAGATGAGTTTGGGTTTTTGGTTTAGGTTTGGTTTGAATTAGTTTTGGTTCGGTTGGGTTCGAGTTGAATTGAGTTTCGGTGCAGTGGTGATTTAGTTGGTTGGATCTGATGATGGATTTGAATTTGTTGGTTTGGATTGGATTGTAATCACTTTCAATTGAAGATTTTGAAATGATTTTGAGGATAATTTTATATAAAATTATGGGTTAAGTGAAATTTGAATTTACCAAATCAATGGTTAGATTAATTGATGATGATATAATTGTTGTTATGCTTAAATTCACCCATTTCAATGAATTGATTGATAAATCCAATTAAATTAACCTGCTTTTAATTTGATTCTAATTAATTGGATTGGATGATAGATTGATTTGAATTTGGGTTTAAGTTAATTGAATTTGGGATATTTGATTAATACTTTCATAATGACTTAGTTGGAAGATTTGTAATTTTACACATATTTGCAAATTTGAATTTAGAGGATTAGATGTAATCAAATGGAATAATATATGATTCGATTCATTAATGATAATATACAAGTAATTAACTATAAATTTTTTTTAAAATTAATTAAAATAATATTTAATATTATAATAAAATTATTTATAATGGTTTCAGTGGAAAAAATTAAAACGAAATTGATTTTAATTAAAAAGATCAAAACCCATCGATTTTTCTAAATACCAAACGGTTCCGTCCTTGATTTGGAAAGTTGTTTTTGACTATTTTATACTTAATTACAATGTCTGCGAAGGTGGTCGGCGGCCTTCTACATTGCGACAACAACAGTGATTTTCTCATCTACTGCGGGTAGTACTGGTTTGACGGATGTCACATTGACGCATGAAGATCTATATTATCGCATAACGTAATTTCCTTCTGAATTTTAAACTATCTATTTTGATTCAGAATTAAAATTAAATTTGAAATTAAAATTAATAAATTATTTTTTATAAATTAAAAATTTTTTTTATTAAAATTAATATTTTAATAATTTAAAATTCGAAAAATTATTTAAATATTTATAATAATTTAATTTAATAATAATAAAAAAATAAATAATATTAATTTTATATAAGAAAATAATTCTGAAAAAAAATAGATTCTAAATCAAACAGGATCTTGTGTTTCAACGTTTTCAAGTGTTTATTTCTCAGATAATGGACAAGTTAGGCAGAATTGAGGATTTTTGGCAGAACATAATTAATAAAAGATCAAAGCCATCGACTTAAAATTATTATAATGAGCTTTATTTTGTTTTTTTTTTTCAATATAAACCCAAAAAGAGTCCAAGAGGAACGGGGCAGAGTGGACTAAGCCTGGCTGGATGGATAACAATGCTTAGAATTTTTTTTAGTTTGAGATAAGCAATGATTAGGACTCGAGACCTTCAATAGGGATTGTATCACTGCTAGTTTAACTCATGTTTCTACATACAATATTGTCATCAAAGCATGTTAGGGCAAGAATTGAATCTCGGAAGCTCGAACCTCAGACTTCATCTTTGCGTATCACATTTCTTCATCTAACATAAATCCGTCTGACGCGTTCAAAGGAAATCACGGACTTCGACTTGGAATTCGCGATTTGGACTTCATTGTACTTGCACATGCATTTCAATGAAAGTACAGTGAGATATCAGTTTGAAAATGATGGTCATGAAACAAGACGCAAGGGGTAGAATGTAAAAAGTAAAAACACTTTAAAAAAAATGGAGGGGGGCTCCTAGATACTCGTCTTTTCCTATTTGTTTTTGAACTGTTAGTGTGAATTGTATCCGACTCAATCAACCATTTTATGTAATTTGGATTTAAAATATTATTTTAGAATTTTCAAAATTTTATTTGTAAACATGGAGCTTTACATAGAGTCAATATGTTTGAATTATCTGGAGTGGAGGCTTCTGATTTTTTATCAGAAAAAGGTTGAAATTTTTAGAGACATATGCATCAATTTTTACACTTGTAGGGAGCTATTTGTAAAATTTTAGATTTTAAATTTTTTTCTACAAAATAATTTTGTTTCACACCAATTTTTCTTCTGAAGAATTCTCCTAGAGGGCTCCACAATTTTCAAAGAACTATGATCATGAATTTTTTTTGATTTTTGAGCAAAGATTCAAGGAATTCATTGTCGATGTTGTATTAACTAAGGTTTTATGTTTCGGTTTTAGGGTTCCCTATATCTTATTTGCAGGTGGTAGTGATCGCAGGCGAGTGCGGGCTCGAGGCGGCTGCAGGCCGCGCGGAGCGGGCACAGGGCGCTCGGGGTGGCCACAGGGAGCGCGGGGCGCCGGAGGCGAGCGCAGGGCTCCGACGGCAAGCTCGGCGTGCGCAGAGTGACCGCAGCGTGAGCGGGGCGAGCTCTGCGCTTGCAGGGCGACCGCAGCACACGCAGGGTGAGCTCAGGGCGCCGGTGGCGAGCTCAGCACGCCGGAGGCAAGCTCCGCGCACGCGGGGCAAGCGCAGCACGCCAGCAACGAGCTCAACATGCTCGGGGTGACCGCAGCGCGCCCGCGGCAAGCTCAGGGAGCTGGCGGCATCCCCGCGCGGCATTTTCGGCATCTCCGGCGAGCTTAGCAGCCACGACATCTCGGCGGCTCAACTAACGGCGAGCACAACTCGGCTGGCGAGGGCAGCTTGGTTGGCAAGCGCAGCTCCCCCCGCGAGCACAGCTTCCCCTGTGCTCTCAATTTAGGGTTTATTATGCTGGTTTGTTTTATTTAGTTAATCAAGTTTTATTAGTTAATCACGGGCATAATTATTGTGAATTAGTACTGTTGCTTTATTTTTTTCCCAGAAATCACGGGTGGATGGCTGTCGGTTGATGCTGATTGATTGATTAATTTCTTTGTTTTTTCTCGTGAATCACGGATGGATGGTTGTGGGTCGGTGCTGATTGATTGAATAGTTGTTCGTTAGCGGCAAATGAATGGGTTTTGTGGCTTATATATATTTAGTGCAAACAGCAAAGTTTGCAGACGATTCCATTTGAGTGTTCAACCGTTTTAGTGAAAGTATTTTGTAGATCTTGGATCTATTTCTGTTTCAGTTGTAGAGGTATGAAATTTTCATATTGATAATTGATGTATCATAAATTGATATATGTATGGTGAGATTTGAATTGAAATGAACAAATTGTCTTCCTGTATATTATTGGCTCAAATTCTGAATATTTCTGTTTACGGTTCTTGAAAGTTAATATGTTAAAAATCTGTTAATTATGTATTTAATGATGTATTAAATTATATATTATGTACTAAATTATGTATTTTGCATTAAATTATATAGTACATATTAAATTATTTATTAAATTATGTATTTTGCATTAAAATATTAATATATAGATTAAATAATTTATTAAATTATGTATTTTGTATTAAAATATTAATTTATGGATTAAATTATGTATTGAATTATTAAATTATGCATTAAACTATGTATAAAAATATGTATTACGTATTAAATTATGTATTAAATTACGTATTATGTATTAAAATATGTATTAAATTATATATTATGTATTAAGTTATGTATTAAATTATGTATTAAATTACGTATTATATAGCATGCATCACCTAATCTTGCAAAGATAGCTATCAGAATTTTAAGTCAGACTGTTTCAAGTTTACAATGCGAGAGGAATTGGATAACTTTTCGATTGATCCATACGAAGATGAGAAACATAATTAAAATGGAAAAATTGGAGAAACTTATTTTCTATCATTATAACATGCGTTTAAGAGCCTGAAACTTACAGAGGAGAACATCACCAGAGGATGAGGTAATCAACTTGTCTGTCATATTCGAAGATGATGATCCTCTGATAGAGTGGATTCGAGAAAGAGAAGAACCTATCTTAAATCATCCTCAAATACAAGAAGCTATTTGCCATCTCTTAGATGAAGAAGTGGAAGAGGAAGCTGAAAAAATGCAGAATACTTCTGATACAAGTGATAGTAGCAATGGTGGTATAACTGGTAATGCCAATTTTCAACAATCACAATATGATGACTCATCTTCATCTTTTCCACAGTATGGAGGAAATGAGTTTTTGGATTCTAATTTATATGGCGGTTATGTGCCACAATATCCATATGATTCACATGGTGGACAAGATGTCAATCAAGGTCCAATAGATAATGCGAGCTCTAGCTACTATGATGGTTATTATAACGAGATATCTTCTTCCAATCCAAGATATCATCAGTCAATGTAGGACCATATGACTTCATACTATCCGCATGCTGAACAATATTATCGATCACAACTCCATCGTACTGATGAGTATGGTGATGAAGAATACTAATCTCTTCAAGATCCACCTCGGAACAGCATGTGGTTATAAGACGTGGATTTATGTCATCTATGAAATGATGTTTTCATTATTGTCTTAAATTGATATTTTATTGTAATTTTATGACATTTAAATTTAATATCTATATGGTTTATTTTATCGCATGATAATTTATCTATTTCAATAGCACAATTTATTGTAATCTTTTTCTTCTGACGTATTTTTTATTATCTATTTTATGTTCATAAATACTGACAATTATAAGATATTTTTTTTTTTGAAAACAGATAATGGCAAATCCGGATGATTATATTACAGTTCCAGACCAAGTTACACTGCAAGCAGGAAGAATAATTATGTCAATTCTTTGCCAAAAACTTATATTTTATCGTAAAATGATTCCACCTTGGGCCTATAATCTACTTGGACAAGCTTTAATTGAGCAAATATTATAAGACCGTGGAAGAGTCAATGATCAAATTTATCATGCCTCTCAACAAGGTTTACTTAATGCTATCAATCAGCGTCTTGCCGTAATTTTCCCTGAACACTTCGCACAGTGTGATATTTATTTCTCATGGGTTATTGGACCACTTTTACTATGTATTGTCAATCAATATAGTTATCATTTTCATTTTGGACCTTCGATGTATGGTTATACTTCAGAACCGCCGCTATGAAATCGCGCAGAACTAGTTGTTCTGGCTCGTATACCGACAAATGCTTGTCTGGATCATCCAGATACTGAATTTGTAATTCCACACCCAGATGTTCCAAACTCAACTGATGATGATTATGATGATTAGTTGTATTATCTTAGAATTTATAAATTATGTATGTGTGAAGTACATTTTAATGAAAAGTTAAATGTACTTATGTTAATTTTTAACTTTTAATCATATTCATATTATTTCTTGTATGTTTTTTAATACACTAATATACATTAAAAGTAGACTATATCAGTGACTAACTATTAAAATTAATTTTAATTAACTAAAATAATATTTATTATTATGGTAAAATTAAGTATAAATTCATTTCTAATTTTTCAAATTTTTTCAAAATTTTTCTAATATTTTATTGTATTTTTAATTTAAAGTTAAAATACAGTCAAAATATAATCAAACTCTGGTAAACAACCAATTAATAATTAGAAAAATCTTTTGGCCGAAACCGAAATGGCTGAAACTGAAACCGAAATGGCCGAAACGTATTGGTTTCACTGGGTTTCGAAACCGAAATCGAAACCGCACCCGAAAACCTTGGTATTAACTGAAAGCAGGAACTCTAAAAGTTTTTCATTGTAGTTTTCAGGATGGTCTTGGCGAAAGCGAGGGGTTACATAAGTGTCAAATTAATTATTCCCTTCTTTTCTTCTTTAATTTTTTTTTGCATTACGTTATCTTTATTTATTTCAAAATCTTTCAAATTATCACATATAATTAGTTGACCCTTAGGCAAATATAAAGTAGATTACGGAGGGATCCTTGGTCCCTCACCCATCAAGATGGTGAGTAAGCCTCTTCTAATTTATTATTATTATTATTATTATTTTGAATTAGATTTTATATATAAGAATCTCATGAGGTTATTTTCTCTATCCTTTTAAGTATACGCGAAGACAAGTTATATGCCACCAAGACGGGTATATCCCATATTTGATGAAGAGAAAGTCGTGCAAGCATTCCGAAGATCTCATGCACTTTGTAGGTCAGACGCACAAATCTCAAAATTCATACATGTATCATGAAGCCCCAAATGCGTGACCAAGATCGACTTGTCGCACTCAACATCAGCACCAAAATTTTGGACAGACTTACAAAATGATGACCACGGTAGAACTTCTTTTTCCTAGGTAATTATTTCACATTTATTCTAATTTTAGACAAATCTCATGAATTTTGAGTGTTTTTTGTTTATTTAAAATTTGAAATTTACTACTTTATTGAGTCAAAATTAATTGGTGAGATAACTAAGTTTAAGGCACCTTCAACCAAGGAGAAACTTTGCAAGTCCCTTATTTTCGGTTATCGAATCCATTTGGAAGTGACACATTGGAAATAGAGTGAGACCCAGGTATACACTGCTTAATCAAATCTCCATAACTCTCCCTTATTTTTGGTTATCGAATCCATTTGGAAGTGACACATTGGAAATAGAGTGAGACCCAGGTATACACTGCTTAATCAAATCTCCATAACTCTCACTCAAAAGTAGGCAAGTTGTGACTCATTTTCGTTAAAGGGGCTAAGGAGTTGCACCCCCTGGATTTAATCATTAGCTTAAGGATTAGTAGTTCACCAAATGTCCCACAATCTAATGTTAATTTAGAGGCACACTTAGACTCAGAATATGGCTATTTAAGTAGGATAGTTGCTACTGGAGGGACTAATGTGTACCACAGGAACGCAACCATTGAGCTAGTTGTACAAATTTTCCTAGAGTAGTCACGTGGGAACCCATAATATAGGGAACATTGTAATGCTATCATTGAAATTGACAAGTTCCACACATCCTATAAGTTGCTAAAAAGTCAAAGTAAGAAAATTGGTAAAAGTTACATGCCACCTCGTTGGAGGGAAGCCTAAAAGTCTCTCCTTAATTCCCTTTTAAGTTTTCTAAAGGATGAAACTATATGTTAATATTGATGGTGATAAATTTTACATTATGGATCTAACCTAAATACAAAAGTGAAAGGAAAGAAAAGAAACGAGGAGAGAGAAATGAAAGAAAGAGCTTGGTAATGCTGTGTAGTCCTTTTGCCTCCCATCGTGAAATGCTCCTCCTTGAAAATTTTGTTGTCATAAAGGGTTCCACCTTCCTGAGCCTAATCAAAATTACTAATATATCCTCTTGGGAGTTTATGGTCACTCTAGATGTAAGCTCATTTGATGATTTGTTGATTGATTTCAAGGGAGAAGCATGGTTATTTATATAGAAGTAGGACATGTCCAAAAATTTTTCGGACAATTGATGTGGGACTACATTTTTGAGTTGATCTACAAAGCAAATTTAACTGAAAATTTAGTTTTTTGGATCACTGATATTGGGCTAGAGTTTTGGGCTAAGTTGAAGTGGTTCAATATTTTCATGGGTTGTCTGAATGGGTGTAGATTAGTGGAAATGAGTGGATGAGATTAAATTATGGTAAAGAGTCAATGGAAGGGATTTGCTCATATATTTTGCCGGAAAAAAGGTGGACCCACCTAGATTCATAGGCCAGCCAATTGATGTATGGGTTTTATTTGTCTATAATATAAATCATACACTAGAGTATTGGCATATGCATATGGTTTATTTGATACACCAGAATCCTAGTTATGGAAATTCAATTTATTTTTTTGTTATTTAAATGGGTTCAACCAGGTTCAAGGATTGTTTTTTTTTTTTTTTGTGTGTTCAAGTCACCAATTATCCTCAACCTGAATTGAAGGGATTTTTTACTCAAAATGATAGGAGAAATTCAGCTCAAGGTAGTAAGTAATTTTGGATTAAAGTGTAAGGGATTTTAGCTCATGATATAGAGTAAATCAGCTTGAAATATAGAGGATATTTGAAATTCGATAATTAGCTCAACATCAAAATAGGTAGGCTCAAGGTTGTGGTGAAGATTAATAAAAAATTAAAAGACAGATATTTACAATTGCCCCTTACTTGGAAAGGTGATGAGAGAAATAAAGTACAAGTCAAGAGTAAAATGATCGCCATCTTTGATGATTGACCTAATAGATTTGCTCCAAATTAGCTTGGCTTCAAATGGCTCAACATTGATTTAACTGGAGCTGTGAATTCATCCAAGAGCTCATAAGTGTTGCCCTTCCTAGTTTTAATGATGAGCAAACTATATTTAATGTCTATTTGAATTTTATTTAGTTAAGGTACATAAGGCTTTCAAGGGAACATTTGAATGCTTCAAAGAAAATCAATATGTGATGGTGAATCGATGAGCGTGACTTGAAGATATAAAAGGTGGCATGAGGTGGCTTGAAGGTGTCCACAACAACTTGAAGACTTGAGGATAACATGGGTAAAGCCAAAGCAACTCAATAACTCAAAAATTTACGTTGAGATAAATTCTTTAGAGCCTTTTATCACGTAGAGTTCTACTGAAAACTTTTGAAGAATTTTTTGAAAAAAAATCGAATGTCTACTTAGCTTAGCGAATGACTAGTTGTGTCAGATTGAAGATTCAAATATTCATACCTATTTAGAACCAAACGATCAATTCATGAATCGGACATCCGGTTGGAGATGCAGATTTTGGGTTTCTACCATAATCGGATGCTTGATTTGGAATCAGACATTTGGCTAGAACCTCAGTTTTGATTTTCCTATTAGAACCGATCAATCAATTTTTTGAAGTGATCGATTGGTTCGGGTTTTTTACACAAACAATAGCTAGTTTTTTGACCTTGGGAACAAACCTAACTGCATAATTTCACCCTTAACGGCTATATTCAACCCATAAGATATATATAGAGTGGAAGATGCTTTTCTAAATAGGTCTATAACGTCAAAATATTTATGAAAAAGAGATTAGAGTCCTCCTAGCTCTTTAGCCATCAAAGTGCTATAAACCTTCCAATCTTAAGTAAATTTTTATAACTCTTTCACTTAAGCTTGAGAGAATTTTGTGTGAGCTCAAATTATATAATCTTTTTCTAAATTTTCACTTGTAATCCACTCCAAGATTATTTGGAGTGGTTGAGAGACTCAAGCTCTAGATTAGAGTTTATCTTGTTGGTTGGTGCAAGAGAAAATGTAAGGAGTTGGTTTCACCAATCGAGTGAAACTCTGGTGGAGAATTGAAGTCCTCAAGGGTGAGGCAAGGACCATGAAAGTAGAGTGGTTGGTCTGCTATCCATGTTATATTTCGGTGCACTCATTCCTTACTTTACTTATATTATTGTACTTGTACTTAATTGGAAATTGCTTGAAATTGCTTTGGTGGATTGAATTAGTTTTGATTTTATTGAGAGTTATCATTTGTATTTATAAACCTAATTCACACCTCCCCCCTCTTAGGTGACTTTTATGCTTTCAATTGGTATCAGATCTTGGTAATCTCATTTTGGTTTAACTGCCTAGAGTTTTCAATCTATTTTTATGGAGAATTTTGGTGCTTTACCTTCCCTTTAAGAGGAACAATCGACTGCTTGTCTACCGCTATTCAATGGCATGCACTTTAATTATTGAAAAAAAAAATTCTAAATTCAGATCTTCATTAAGGCCATCGACTATGATTTATGATGATTGGTAGAAGAAGCATACACTCCATCTATTAAAATAATTGATAGTGTGAAGGTTCCTAGACATAAGGACGACTAGGATGAGGGTGACAAAAAAAAAAGACTTCTTGAATGTAAAAGCAATTAACATTTTATATTGTGATCTTGATCCAGTGGAATTTAATTGAATTAGTATTTGTGAGAACTCATGAAATATGACATTATCTTGAGGTCACCCATGAGGGAATAAGATAAGTTAGAAAATATAAAGCGAACATATTGTTTAAACAATATGAACTCTTTAAAATGAAACCTAATAAGTCTATCATTGAGATGTTTACTTGCTTTACCAATATTATTAATATGCTAAAATATTTTGGTAAAACTTATACTAACGATGAGATGGCGAGAAAAATATTAAGATATTTGCCTAGGTCTTGTGGTCGAAAGGACATAAACACTCTTACCTTTGTAGGAGCTCCTAGGATCTCTCATCACATATGAGATGACAATGAAGGAACAGATCCAAAAGAACAGTGAAGATAAAAAGAAGAAGAATATTGTTTTTAAAGCTAAGGATTTGAGTGGAAAGGAAGAGAAAGATAGTGATGATGATATGGTGCTTCTTACTAGAAAGTTCAAAAAATTTCTCAAAAAGATGCATATGCCAAGAAAGTCAAAGAAGGGTGAGAGGAGCAACCTAATCATGGAAGAAGAAGAAGATATACAATGTGCTTCAAGTGCAAGAAGTCAAGTCATATGAAAACCAATTGCCCTCTCATCAATTAAATGAAAAAAATTCAAGGCGAAGAAGAAGAAGGCAATGGTTGCAACATGGGATCACTCTAAGGAGGAAAGTGAGGATACCTGATCGGATAATGAAATTTTGAACTTATGGCTTATGGAAAATGAGGATGAGGTATGTGACTTGTCCTTTAAGGAATTGCAAGAAATTTTTGAAGATTTTTTTTGAAGACATGAAAAATTAAGTCTCAAGCATGCTTCATTGAGAAAGAAATTATCTTCACCTGAGAATAATTTTGATGCTTTGAAGTCTTCTAAAAGTTCTTGCAATTACAAAAAGGATATTGATGCACTCTAAATAGAATATGGCATTTTAAAATCTTCTGGGACTACTTGTGAATGTTAAAATGAATTAGACATACTCAGAAATGAGAATAATAATTTAAAAAAAGATTTATAAAATTTTTCTCATGGAAATACTACCTTGAAAATGATTCTCAAAAGTCAAGGGAATATTTTAAATAAGTCTGGACTAGGTTTTATTTTATTTTTCAACTTCAAAGATACAAAATTCACTTTTGTAAAGTCTTCAAAAGGAGCTCATGCTGATTTAACTTGCAATTATTATTATAGAGGGGGACATGTCTCCACTAGTTGTCTAATTATGAGAAATACTTCTCTTAAACAAATATGGGTATTTAAGGGAATAACCTCAAAAGTGAAGGAATCCAAGCTCATTTGGATTCCTAAAACCTCTCTAGCATAAATAGCTTGGGGCTAGCTAGGGATGACCCATGAGCTTTTACTAGTTATATTTATAGTCATTATCTAATTAATAAGGTAGAGGTAAGTAATTATGTTTACTATGTCCCACATCTTGCATTTGTTTTTTTTTTTTTTGTCTAGCTATATACTTTGCTTTGTCTAATATTGAGGATCCATAAATAGGGATAGATATCATCCCAATTTTTAATGTGGTAGTTATGGCTTTTCTCCAAAAAAAAGAAAAAAAAAATTTTTGATAGTGGATGTTAAAGACACATGATGGAAAATCCATCAATGTTTAAGGAGTTGATAAGAAAAGAAGGCAGATTCATTACCTTGGGAGACAATGGTAAAGGTAAAATTATTGGTAAAGATGATATTTCTATTAGTTCCTCTATAATTAAGGATATACTCTTAATTAAAAAATTCAAGCATAATTTATTGTCTATTAATCAATTATGTGATAAGTGATTTCATACTTTTTCAAATCTAATAATTGCATAGTTAGATATAACGATAGCAACAATATTACTTTTGTGGGTTATCATGATGGAAAAGTCTATAATATTCACCAAGATGACCTAAATATTGAAAAGTATTTTATAGTCCATGAAAATCATCAATGCCTTTGGCATAAATATTTTGGACACACATGCATAGATACGATTGCCAAAGTCAATCGAAAGGAGCTAGTAGAGAATTACCTAGAGGCAAGTTCATCAAAGATTAAATATACAATGCATATCAAATGAAAAAGTATGTGAAGTTCTCATACAAACTCAAGAAGATGGTGTCAACTACATGACTACTATAACTTTTTTACTTAGACTTGTTTGGACTAATTGGAACTACAAGTGTAGGAGGTAAAAATATACTTGTGTAATTGTTGATGATTTTTTTAGATACACTTGAGTTCTATTTCTTGCTAGTAAAAGTGATGATTTTGATGCTTTTGTTAGTTTTACAAAATGTATTCAAAATGAAAATGGCTATTTGGTTTCAAAAATTTATAGTGATTATGGTGGTAAATTGAAAATTCATCTTTTTAAAAATAATTTCATTGAAAATGGTATTAAGCATAGTTTCTCAGCTTCTTGGCTTCTCTCACTCCACAAAAAAATGGAAATGTTGAGAGGAAGAATAGGTCTCTTCAAGAGATGGCAAAGGTTACGCTTAACAAGTACTCTCTACCCAAGTATTTTTGAGCAGAGGTCATTAATACGACTTGCTACATCTTGAATAAAGTTTCTACTCGTCCAATTTTTGACAAAACCACATTTGATTTTTAAAAATGAGAAAAAGCCAAATATTTCATACTTTCATGTTTTTGAATATAAGTGCTTTATTTTGAACACAAAGGATCATTTATCAAAATTTGATCCTAAAACTTTTGAAAGAATATTTCTTGGTTATTCTTCTATCTCTAGAGCTTTTAGAGTCTTTACCAAGTCTTTTATGATTACTGAAAAGTCTATTAATGTTAAATTTGATGAATCTAACACTCACTTGAAGAAAAAACTTATTGATGATGGTATAGAAATCTCCAAGAGAATGAATGATTTGCAAATATCGAAAAAAAGATCCTGAAACTAGCAGAGAATCAAATGAGAAGAATATTGATGATAGAGATGATGAGCCAAAGGAGCAAGAACTTGATAAGGAGTTATTCATGGAATAGAGACTCAAGAAGAATCATCCAATTGATCAAATCATAGGTGATGTTGATCAAAGGGTAAAAACTTGTCATGCTATTAAATATAATCTTCATTATATTGCATTTCTTTCTCAAATTTAGCCCATATCAAGTTTCAGAGCTTATTCCAAGACTAAATGACTATCCGATTATTGGCACAAAATGAGTCTATAGGAACAAGATAGATGAATATGATGTCATGGCTAGAAATAAAGCTAGATTAGTGGTCAAAGGTTTCAACCAAGTTGAGAGTATTGATTTTGAAGAAACTTTTTCACCCATTGCTCATTTGGAGTCTATTCATATTTTACTTGTCTTTGCATGTTTTAAAAGTTTCAAATTATTTAAAATGGATGTCAAAAGTGCCTTTCTAAATATTTTTTCATCCAAAAAAATTTATGTTGAACAACCTCCTAGATTTAAGGATTTAAAATTTTCAAATCATGCTTTAAAATTAAAGAAGGCACTATATGGTCTTAAGAAAGCTCCAAGAATTTAGTATGAGAGACTAGGTTCCTTCCTAATTTCAAATGGTTTTACAAAAGATTATATTGACACCACATTATTCAATATCAAATTTAAATTTATAAAATAAATAGAAAAATAGAGAGAGTACAAATTGATACACATGGTTCGGTAACTAAGCATACCTATTCAACAACTATTGTAATTTTGAGGACTTAAACTTTCTATTAGAGTCGCCATTCGATTCAAGTGAAATCACACCCTCACAATAAACTCGCAAACTGCGAGTGTTATTTCACACCAAAGTCAATCAGTCACTCCTTACAAATTGAGGAGTGCACACTCTCACCACTCTTATGAATCTAAAAGAGTATTCAATCCTCTCCTGATAACTTAGGAGAGTAATAATGATAAAGAAAATAAAATAAAATACAATTTGCCTCTCTATGAAGTCTCTCAAGTTTGAAGTAAGAGCAATGAAGATTTAATATGAAATTAAAAATTTAGAGCATACTTGAACCAGAAGGTTTGGAGGGCTTTTACCTCTTCTCAAATATAAATTTAAACTTGTAAAAGTTGTTTAGATAATCCCATCTTAGCCTATTTATAGTCCTTGAATCAAAACTAACCGTTATGTGTGAAATCCCACAACTAGTTTCGCTCCAATGATCAAAATATTAGCCGTTAGTCACATAAAAAATCAAAACTAGTCGATCGCTTATAACAATAGGTCGACCAGTTGTGGTGTGTAAGAACTAGTAGATCTTTTTTGTCTGTCATCTAATTTTGGCAAAAAAACTTTATTAAGAGATTTCAACAAAATATAACATGACAAATACTCTAAATAAATAATCTCAAAGATAAATTTTTTACTCAATTAAAATAAATAAAAATTTAAACTTATGAGATTTGAGTTGATCTTCTGCATCTTGAATGTCTTTTGAGCTCCGAACTAGATCTTTAATCTTCATCTTTAAATTATCATTCTTTTTATCTTTGCATCATCATTTTTAAGTTTTAATCTTGAGACTTAATCTTTCACAAGTTTAGATGATCATTGCAAAATTTATAACTTATCATAACTTAAGAAACTTATTAGATATTAGTTTGATCATAATCGCAATCTAAAAGTCAGCACCATCAATATGAATTGTACCCAACACCATTAACTATTTTATATGATCTAGATTTAAAATGAGATTTCAAAATTTTATTTGCAAAAATAGAACTTTCTATGAGATTCAACAAGTTTGAATTATCTAGAGTGGCTAAGGTTTTATTATGAAAATCGAGTTTTTAGTAATCTATGTATAAATTTCTACTTTTGTAGGGTCCTATTTTTAAAATTTTAGATTTCAAAATTTCTTTCTTGCAAAATAATTTCATTTCCAACTAAAAGAATTTGAATTACTTGCAAAATAATTTGAATTTTCCGCCATCTTCTAAAAGCTTTCTAGGTCAATTTTAAGAATTTAATATTTGGAAATCGCAGAGTGGTGCATACATGTCAAGGAGTTTTGCACACCATTGATCTCTATTTTTGGACCAAGAATGGAATTTTAATTTTTCAAGATTGGTTTTGCTAAGGTTTTATTATGAAAATCGAGTTTTTAGTAATCTATGTATAAATTTCTACTTTTGCAGGGTCCTATTTTTAAAATTTTAGATTTCAAAATTTCTTTCTTGCAAAATAATTTCATTTCCAACTAAAAGAATTTGAATTACTTGCAAAATAATTTGAATTTTCCGCCATCTTCTAAAAGCTTTCTAGGTCAATTTTAAGAATTTAATATTTGGAAATCGCAGAGTGGTGCATACATGTCAAGGAGTTTTGCACACCATTGATCTCTATTTTTGGACCAAGAATGGAATTTTAATTTTTCAAGATTGATTTTGCAAAAAATTAAAAATTTGGAATTTTCTTTTGTTGGGGATCCAATAAAATTGCATGCTAGCTCAGCGTTTTGAGTGCTAGAAGCTTGGTGCTTGGACCCTGTAGCAATAGTACAATTCTCAAGGATTTTGGATCCAATTGGGCCCTATTAGGTGGTACTTAGAGTCCCATTAACGCTTGTATAAACCTCCCGTTCTGCACCTTTTCAGCATCAATAATATCTTGAAAAATTCCCCCAAAGGACTTCGACTTCCAGAGGATTTTAATCATGATTTTTTTCTCAATTTTTGAGCTAAGATTTAATGAATTTCTTGTCGGCATTCTATCGACTCGAAGCTTGAATCCTAAAAATTGTTCATCACATTTTTAGCATGGTCTTGGGGCAAGGGAGGAGTCGCACAAACGTCAATATGATTCTTTTCTTCTTTTCTTTTTTTTTTTTTTTGCCATAAATCATTTTTATTTATTTCGAAATCTCTTAAATTATCATATATAGTTAGTTAACTTTTAGGTAAATCTAAAGAAAATTAGGAAAGGATCCTTAGTCCATCCTTGTTGAGACAACAAATAAACGTCATTTAATTTTTTTTTTATTATTTTATTATTTTAAATTAGATTTTGCATACGAATATGTCACGGGATTATTTTCTCTATTTTTTTTATATATATTCAAAACTAAGTCGTATGTTGGTGAAGAGGATATTTCCCACATTTAATATAGAAAAAGTATCCCAAAACTCTCGAAAAACTTGTGCATTTTTTATATTGGATATGCAAATCTCAAAATTTAGACATATGTGGTGAAGTTCCAAATAACAAGATTAAGAGCAATTTGTGACATTTAACATCAACATCAGAATTTCGGAAATGATATGTAATTTTCAATACTGTCAAGAGTTTATGCGTAAAACTCTTAATCTTCACTTAACTTTTAAGGGTCTGTTTGGTTTGGGGTCAGGGACCGGGTCAGCATTTTTTAGAATTTTTTTTTATCTTGTGAAATTAATATTTATTATTTTATATTATTATTAAATTAAATTATTATAAAAAATTAAATAGTTTTTTGAACTTTAAATTATTGAAGTCTTAATTTTGATAAAAAGATATTAATTTACAAAAGTGGTTCAGTAATCTTGACCTTGATCTTGACCATGATCCGTTCCAAACAGACCCTAAAAGTAATGGAAGTGTGACCACTTTCCAAAATAGTTGAAGTGCCACTTTGAAGAGGCCACGAAATGAACTAGTTTCAGTTTCGTGACTTGCCTACCGCATAGATGCGAAGTTGCACATCGGAGGAAGAAGAGGGGTGGGTCCTATCCCTCCTACTTCTACCACTTCATTAGGGTTCTTCCACGAGTTTGATGAGTTCCAATTTTGGATCTCGGCTACCGCGTTGATCTCGTGTCCAACGGCCCCGCTGTCTCCCTCGTCGACATCCACCAGCTCTTGGCACATGATCATCAGACAATAGCCATCATGACAGCAACAGATCTCCCAAATCTGAACTCCTATCTCATCCCTCAGTCATTTTCTCTCCACCATCTCCGGCCTCGTCTCGGCCTTCAAGCTCATTGTCCTCCCCGCCGAGCCCACTCTACCTCCATCGTCAGCCTTGACTGTCCCAGTACACTTTGGACTTGTTTGATTTTCTTTGTTTCGATCGGATTTGAAGAGGATTGCTGGGAGACCGATAGAAAGGGCCACGGAGCTCTGTGGTTCCAGTCTGGAAAGATTTTTCTGTGCTTTTGAGGGTTTGGCATTTCTTGAATTTTTATTACAAATTAAGACAATTAGGGTTCAAAATGTTTCACTATGTGTGGGGTGAAATTGATCCAATTGGCATAGGGTTTTTGTCAGAGATCATTTTTATGGGGAAAAAGAAAGAAAGACGAAGTTTCAAAGTCACATATAAGATGAGGTTGATTGGTCTTTGGATCATTCTCTCAACATGAAACACTAGTAAAGTGGATGAAAACTTTGCATCTTTGATGGTGTTCCTGTGGGTAGTTTGAAGGGGACTTTCCTAAGAGCAACCAAGTACTTGAATTGGCTGTGAAATCTCTCGGAAAAGAAATTTATAAAGTTAGAAGAGATAAGGCCGATACTTTCCAAATATTTGTTCTTTTTTAAACAAACATTCTTCATTGAGCAATGCTGTAAACCCCCACTTTATAGCCCCATTGTTATTCCTCATAATGCATTGTTATGCAACATCATCACTGCAATGCCAATGTCAAAGAGCTGATCATATTTTTAGCATGGTTCGTATATGTATCCAATGTTTCCTTATTGGACGATTCTCATTATGATTCTTTGCTTATGTAGCTCTAATCTTTTGTATGATTTTCAGTTGTTAGTATGATTTTCAAAATTTTGATTATGTCAAGTAATAAGAATATCTTGGGTAATCTGAATATTATTTTGACTTCAATCTTTTCGTCATGTCAGATTGGTGTTATTTAAATGTCATTGACAACTTTTGGCAGCAATCTAATTGTGGTGATATTTGGCTAAATTCGGCTCTACCCCGAGTATTCATGGATCTTATTACGAAGGTTCACTTTTGTATTCGGATTCATAAATTGGGTCTAGATACAGGCTTGCTGTTTATCTTCTGTGATTCACTTTATTGCTTTATTTTTCATTTTTCAGAACATGAGACAATTTAGTTAGGCAAAAAACTGAAGTAGGATTTATTCTTGTCCTTCGCATGAAATATTTCTATACTAGAGTAATATGGAGACGTCATCATGAGTAGTAAGTGGAAAGGTATTGACTAATATAAATTGCTAGTCATTAAAGGTTGCTGCTTATAAAGGCAAAACGCTGGACTCCTGATCAACTCATTTGTACATTGTTGTTAATCCAGCCAATTTAGCGGACCCATTTTTTCCCTGTTAACAAAAAAAGATTGTCCTGTTCGTATTTGAAAATCATTTTTTACCTAGATACGTTTGTATAAACTCAATTGTTTACCTTTTTTTTGAACATGAAATGCAGGTCTTATCTAGAAACTATGAACTTGTAGTATTTTCTAGCAGCTGCGCTAGTTGCCCTATTGGGGTTGCTTCTGCTGTTCTAGGTTGGATCCTCCAATTTTCTAATGTTTTTCATTCTTGGCTTATATCTTAACATATAATATAAATGAATTTTGTTGATCTTTTGCATAATTTGTTGTCCTAGTTGATGATGTTCAATATGATTTATATCTTTCTTTTGATGATTAGTTATCCTTGTTTGATTGTGGGTGAAATTAGATGGATAAAAAAAATAGCGTGTTCAACTGTAAAAAATTCAGGCTGTTGGAATATCAGCTTGTTGGGATTTGCAACGGAAGTTTCACGGATCACCTTGTTTTCAAACAACACAAGAAACAAGAAGTAATATAAGATAAAAGAGAATAATAAGATAAAACAACGGGAGATCCACTATCAATAGATAAAGGTTTTTATAAGAGTCTACAAGAAGGATTTCACTCTTTCTTATTCAACTAAACTCTTTATCCAAGCCTCGACAACGCCTCCATCTTCAGAGAGAATCTCCAAGAGAGCACCACGAGGAACCACCACGAGAGACCACCAAGAAGCACTAGAAAGACCCACACACGAGAGCCGACACTCTCTCTTTTTCTTATCTCTATTCTCTCTATTCCTCTCTCTCTATTTCTCTCTAGTTTAACCTCAATATTACGCCACATTAAGTCCTATGTATTATAACATATTTATAGACCTTTATTGGGTCTGAGTTTTACTCAATTACAACTCCTAATAATATAAATCTAAATCCAACTTTGAATTCCTACTTTAACTCAAACTCTAATTAGAGTTCAAGACATCTAAAACTCAACATCAGCTTTGGTTACACTTGGCACATTATTATGGTATTTATTGAACCAAAAGCCCAAAGTAGGTAAGCTACTTCGGCATGAATGACAACATTTACAAAATATGTTCTTTCATCGTATGATGTATGGGGGTAAGAAGAATTATCAATCGTACATACAGATGGATCTCCCTGCATTTTTACAGTTAGTAAATATTATACGTGAGAGTTTACTACTCCATGATACTCGATATATAATAGTGGAGGAGCAGTTGATTATTTTCCTTCACACTATTAAACATAATACTAAGAATAGAATTGTAAAGCGCTATTTGATTCAGAATTAGGATTAGAATCAAGATCAAGACTAGTGAATCACTTTTGTAAATTAATATTTTTTTATTAAAATTAATGCTACAATAATTTAAAGTTCAAAAAACTATTTAATTTTTTATAATAATTTAATTTAATAGCGGTGTAAAATAAATAATATTAATTTTGCAGGAAAAAAGATAATTTTAAAAAATATTAATTCTGATTCTGATTCTAAACCAAACAGTCCCTAATGTTCCCTTTATAGCTTTGGGCTATTAGTGCAATCAAAAAAGAGTATGTCTATTAAGCGTCCGACGCCACACATCCTATTATTAGTGGTTCACTGAAATACTACCTATGATTTAAGATAAAATATTAATATTCTATATTTTTATGTTTGGTTTGTTGTAATTGTTTGTGTTTTCCTTCAAGATTATATCAGTCTCTTTGATGGAATTCATATTGATGTAGTTGTGCCAGTCGAGAACCGACCTTGATTTCGGAAAAGGAAGGGGTTTACACAAAATGTCTTATACTCTATTGATGTAAGTTTAAAATTTAAATATGTCCTTGTTCATTGAGAGAGGTCTGTAAATGATTTTAGAGTCTTAAGAGATGCTATTTTTTGATCACCACCTGATAGTTATATGCAAACATATATTCTTCTGATTAATTATTTATATTCATTTGTGAATTCAGGTAAATATTATTTGGTCCATATAGGATATACTACAATGTTATGATTTATTTTCCCATATAGAGGTGTCCAACAACATTTGAAGGAATACACAGATTAAACTCCTCAGAATGCTAAGGAGCTCTTCAATCTACGATATTCTTCATTGAAAAGTAAAGTCGAGCAGATATTTGGATTGTTGAAGCAACAGTTCGAGATCCCAAAAAAAATCCTAACTTTTCATAGGAAATACAAATAGATATAATTCTACTTTGTTGTAGTTTATATAACTATATTATGACCATACATCCTTCTGATTAGTTAATGAATAAGTCATTAATAGAAGAGGAAGCAAAAAATGAAGAGGAAGAAGAATTTGATGAATTTGAGACTATGTCATTGCGACAACTCAACAAGGATAATGTGAGGTACAATAGTAGTGGAGTCAGTTAAGGGACTCAATTATAGAGGCAATATGGACTGAATTCAATCAGTAGACCAAATATCAACTTCTTATAATTATATTTTATGAATGATTTGTTACTATCACTTTTATGTTTTATGAATAACTCTCCACTTGTTGTTATTATATTCTTAAATTTTATTATGCAGTATTGTCATCTTGCTTCGATTTATTCTAACAAAACATGTTGTATTACTTGAAGATAATATTGTTAGATAGAAGAGGGGCCCTTTTTCCTCTGATGCAGTTGATTCCCCACTAGAATTTACACCTATGTCTATGTCAAAGGGTTAGCGAAAGGGTAAGGGTAAGAAAGGTACACCCAATTATTATTGGTCCTAACAGCCTTCTGATTTCCTAATTAATTTTTTGGTAGAGCAAATAAATAATAGTATGCAGACAAATAAATTATTCAAGAAAAGTACATTCATTGTGTGTGCTTGAGCAGCTAATAAGGCTTTCAATGAGAATATTACTATACAATACGTGGAAAACCATTACTGTGCATTGAAATAGAAATTTGCTAAGATAAAAACGATAAAGAAAACTAGTGGGGCTGGTTGGGACGATAACAGTAAGATGGTTCTCATGTTAAATAATATGCTTGTTGATTATGTGTTGGTAAATAATTTATTATTTCTATTTTTAATTTTATGTTGCTTAACGAAGTCTAATTTTTTTCAATATGTCATATTGTCTCACAAGGGCTCCACCTTCATTATCAACATACCAATTCACAATTATGATTACTTCGTAATCATTTACGGTATTGATTAGGCTACTAGATCCTCAGTAGATACACTTTCAAAAAGATTTAATGCCGAAAATTTAGGTTTGGGCACACCATACAATGATAATTCAAACATGTGGTGTTTTGAGTTCTTGACTAATGATACAAATGATGTAGAAGTGCATAAAGTCCCTCCATTTTGACGATCCCATGAGAAACTCGTGCCTAATCCTTTTGTCCATGACAAAAGGGCTGCAAAACATGTGGCTGGAGTTCAAAATGATTTTTAAAAAATTTTTGTTGGAGCCTTGAGCAATGCAGCCACTGCACTAAAGGAGAGCAAACCTTTTGCTGATTAGAGAGATGAGTTATACTCTATGGTAATGGGTTTTCTAGAAGAAAAATTTTTCATTCCACTATTTGATGGAGCTTACTAGTATTTGTTTGAATAGAAACCCAAGGGCAGGACATTCTTAAAGGGGATGGATCAAAAGCTTAGACTAGATAATTTTTCATTAACTTCTTAGACTAGCTTACTCCACTGTTCTTATACTATATTTTGTTGGCCCTATGATATTTTTTTGCAGCTATTATCATGATTGGTTGTTTGTGGGCTTTTATTTTGGTATTTGTAGGTGATTTTATGTGTAGGCATTTGTGAATTTTTATATTTGCTTCTATATTTACTTGCAAATATACCACATATTTCTAACTCTTGCTTTGGATGTAAGCAATGTAATTTATGTATTATGAATGTGTAATAGCATAACATTGACCTTTTATTTTTTTTTTATAGCCAAATGTGTACTTTCTAATTATTGTCTACTATGAAAATATGTTGTCTTATATGGCCAAATATGTGCATGTTAATTTATGTAATATGTTCCGTGTGATTTTATCTTAGGAAATACTCTATTTTTTATGTCAATTTTCAGATAAATTTATGTCAAATTTTCACAAGGCTTTTGTAATAAAATTGAAAAATATTTTTACTTACTTGAAAATAACAACATATTACATAAATAAATTAATCACTATAAATACGAGGCATGTCAGAAGCTTTAGTTTCATCTGAAATAATATTCTACTTTGTCTTAGTAACATACCTTCCATTTCACCTTTGAAGGCTTTCATTTGACACTTTAAATCAACGGTTGAATGATGATAGTTATCCATCTATTGGAAATAGCCACAATGATGTCGATCATTAGGTTAAGAAATTCATGAATATTGAATATAAATGAGTGAATTTCGTATAGAACATAATTTAATTTACAGATGAATTGCACACCTCCCATAAAGGACATTAATAAAATCTTTCCTTTTTGCTACTTGGCTTGCCTGAAGTTCAAATTTCGTAGGGTTGGTTGTGCTTATATCTCTACGGATTGATTTCCATCGAAACATGACTTTGAAAATTAGAATTTGCACCTTGACTCATTATCGCTTTGATTTGCTCTTCATTACATACATCCTTTTAATAGTATTCAAAATAAGATCATTGAGCTCTTCAAAAACATGTTCCGTGAGTTTTTCAAAAAAATAGCCATTAGAGACTTTAAAAATAGTCATTTGAAGTTTCAAAAAAATTTAACCGTTGGAGATTTAAAAAATAACGATCATACTCTTCAATTTTGTAGAGATATATTTATATAAAAAAATATCAAATTATTTTATTCAAATAATATTGTAATAATATTAATATTGTAATAACATTAATATAAATAATTTTAAATTTATTTACCACATTATATTTACCTAATATTATCAATCTATTTTTTTATTATCCTAATTATTCCTAATTAAGGTAAGTATAATTAATTAGTTCGCTATTTGTTACTTCTATTATCCTAATTATGCTAATACTTTTAATTATCCTAATTATATTAATTTTATTTATTTAGCAAATATTATTTTTAATTATACTAATTATTAAAAGTATTACAATTGAATATTAAGATAATTATAATTAATTTTTAAAATTATAGTTGAATAAATTTTATTGATTAATAAATAATATATTTCTAATTAATATAACTACTAAGCTACTTCTACTTTTTTATCTATCGCTCCATGTAGATGATCGAGTCATTTTTTTTATTTCGAACTTGACAATCCAAACAATTGAATTCATAGAACTCATATAATTTTTATTTCTTTTATTTTCACATCAAAAATTATTCAGATAATTAAAATTACACTTTCATCATTTTTACCATTTTTACTTTCATTAATTTTACTATTATTATTTTCGCAAGTTACCGCCCATTCAAACATGCACTTATTTCATGCCGCCTCTGGCCGGCTGTGACCAAACGGCGACTCGGCCAAACATCGTGGACGCCAGCCAATCTTGGACTCGTTCTCTCTCACCAAAAGATTCATAGCCCGGTCAAAAATTGCGCCGAGCGCTATAAAATGACCAAATTACCCTTCCACTTCTCGTTTCCTCCTACACACTCCGCCGGCTTCAGGGTTCTTTTGGACCTTTCCTTCCACCTTTTCTTTTATCCTGTTCTTCTTCTCGTCACAATCCCACTTCTTTAAACACTTTCTATCGAGTGCAACAAAAAAGGAAGCATAGGGTCGGAACAAGTCCTGTTCGAAGATTTTCATGTTTCAATCGGCGGATCGATGCCGAGGTGAAGCTGTGAATACAAGCCAGAGATGGGCAACACTTGCGTCGGGCCGAGCACGTCAAAGACCGGCTTCTTCCAATCCGTCTCTGCTATCCTCTGGGGAGGGGGCGGGTCTTTGCCGGAGCCCGAATCCCTTCCCCCAACCCTGAAACCCAAGTCTTTTCACCCAGAGCCGGAAGCCAATGTCGAAGCCTCAGTTTATTTCGACCACAAGCCCCCGGAACCGATGAAGATCATCGTCATAGAACCACCTCCACCGCCGCCAACACTACCACATAAACCAGTTAAACAGAAGCCAGAGCCGGAGACACTACTCCCTAGGCCATCTCCTCCGCGTCCGGCGGCGAAGCCAGTACAGCTAGCAATCCCGGTGAACTCGGTGCTAAAGCGCCCGACGGAAAATTTGAAGGACCTATACACTCTAGGCCGGAAACTGGGGCAAGGGCAGTTCGGTGTCACGTATCTCTGCACGGAGAAGGCGACGGGCAAAGAGTTCGCCTGCAAATCCATAGCCAAGAGGAAATTGGCGCACGAGGAGGACGTCGAGGACGTCCGGCGGGAGATCCGGATAATGCATCATCTGTCCGGGCACTCGAACGTGATCTCCATTAAGGGGGCGTACGAGGATGCGGTGACGGTGCACGTGGTGATGGAGCTGTGCGGCGGCGGGGAGCTCTTCGATCGGATAATCAAGAAGGGGCACTACACGGAGCGGAAGGCGGCGGAGCTTGCCCGGGTGATCGTCGGAGTCGTGGAGGCCTGCCACTCCATGGGGGTCATGCACCGCGACTTGAAGCCGGAGAACTTCCTGTTCGTTAGCCACAAGGAAGATGCGCTGCTCAAGACTATTGATTTTGGCCTCTCCATCTTCTTCCGACCAGGTTCTGCTTTGATCTTTCTTGATTCTTTTTTATTATTTTATTATTTTGTGCTTGTTTTGTCTTTTATTTTCTTCACTTGAAAGTGATATTTGAGTTATTTGTTTAAGATCATGATCCACATTTTGAAATCTGAAATATTTTGGAGCAAGGTTTAATCGGAATTACGAAACATAATCACCACAATTAGTAGGATTTGCAGGGAAATGAACATTTTTTTTTTATTTTTCTTTGATAAACTTTTGCTATTTGCAAAATAAAAACAAATAAAAAGCTGCAAGCCTATAATGGAATATTTGGCACAAATATATCCAGAGAGAAACAAGAAAAAAAAAGTAGAACACAAACTACAAAACTGTGACCAGAATCAAAGAGAAGATGCCAAAATATAAACCTAAAAAAGCTTTAAAATAGGATAACAAAAAAAAAAAATTTATTTATTTATTATTTTTCAGGAGATAAATTCACAGATGTCGTCGGAAGCCCTTACTATGTAGCACCAGAAGTGCTGAAGAAGAAGTATGGTCCAGAGGCGGATGTTTGGAGTGCTGGTGTTATTATTTACATTCTTCTCAGTGGAGTCCCTCCATTTTGGGCAGGTAATATTATCAAAATGTTTAAGGATTTTTCTGCATATATATATATATATACCGCTGCAAATTCTCAGAAATGCTTCATAATTTCATATTTTTTGAATTTCAGAAAATGAACAGGGGATATTTGAACAAATCTTGAATGGGACACTTGATTTTGAATCTGAGCCATGGCCGAGCATCTCTGTGAGCGCCAAGGACTTAGTCAGAAAAATGCTCGTTCGCGACCCAAAGAAGAGATTGACTGCACATGAAGTTCTCTGTGAGTTCATTTTTAGTTACAATTTGAGAAAATATTTTTTAAACAAAACATGGAACTTAGCGTTTAGCTAGAAACGAGAGCACATATTACAGGTTTCATCTCATTGGGAAGTCCAAGAAAATAGGTCAATGTAGCCTATCAAACACTATATTATTTAAAAAAAATTAAATTAATAAAATACGATTAATTTATAATTTATATTGGCACTATATTATTAATTATTAGCTAATATATTGCATTTGATATATTATTTTTTTATTTGAATTGTTAATGATATCAAACTCACCACTGGTTTTGATTCGAAAAACTCTTTGAGATCAGGATATGTTAGATCAATTTATGTTGCGATATACAAAATAAAGAAGTGTAAAAAAGACCATACGGAGCTTTATGACTACGATCTCTCTATTTACTAAATCAGCAATATAGAAGAAGAGACTATATAGGACATTTTTTATAAAAAATTGATTTCCTCTTTTACCTTAGCTATTTTGTCATATTTATACTAGAGCCCGATTTTGGTTTCCTTGATATTGGCCCTTGATCCTCGATATAATTTTCAGCGTATATCTCTTTTTAAATCTTTTATTCATTTAACTTGACAATAAATTTAGTCTTTTCAAATATAGCCTCAGTGAGCTTTATGTACTTCAATTAGCTTTGTACACTTCAATGAGTTCTATGCACCTTGACATGCTCTATGCACTTCGATGGACTTCAGCAAATTTTGTGCACTTCGACAAGCTCCGTGGGCTTATATTACTACTTCATACACTCCAACAAGGTTCATGCACTTAGGTTCATTTTGGCAAGCTTCATACACTTAGATGCATTTTGTGCACTTTGTTGTACTATAGCAAGCTCCATGTATTTTGGTGCAATTCAATAAACTCTGTACTGTTTGGAAAGCTCTATGTGTTTCGGTGTAGTTCAACAAGCTCTATGTACCTCAACACCTCAATTAGTAAGTTTTGACTTACAAATCAACTCTTGATAGTTCGGTGGTGACCTGGTGATCTCTTTCCTTGATACTATCCCACCCGAGATCAAACTTGACTCTATTTAGATTTGCTAGACCCCATTTTATGACTATGAATCAACTCAATAGTTTGATGACTCATCATTGCCCCCCCAATTCCTATAACTAGGTCTTTTGTAGCTGAGGTACGAAATTGATGCCAAGGAATCAGGGAGCCATACTCCAGAATTTCGTCAAGTCCCTCATCTTGTCATTTTGCCACTTGCATTGGATCTCTAATTGGTCTAAGATTCAAGAGAAGGATCCAAATGCTGTGTTGGGCAAACATGAAGTTTAGAGTTGAACTACAGTGAAAAGACCTAGACTACATGTCAAGATCTAAGCCATAAGTTGGTCAAATGCAATTCTTGGACTCGAGGTATGGAGGTCCTTTAGCACTGAGCTTGGAACTAAGCTCTAAGGGGTCAAGTGTGTAGCTTAAAGCCGAACTCCCATGGTTAAGCACATAGCTTGTAATTAACCTTTATTGGTAAAATGTATAGTTTGCATCCAAACATCCAAAGTCAAGCATATAGCTTGTAATTAAACTTCATAAGTCAAGTGTTTAACATGTAATCAAGTTGTGTAACCAAGCGTATAGTTTATAATTGAGTTGTGTAGTCAAGTATGTAACTTATAACTAAGTTGTATGGTCAAGCACGCAGTTTGTAATTAAGCTACTTTTTCCTTGGTCAGGTCCATAATCTAGAGCCGAGTCTTATTTTAATCCTACAAACATCAATTTGAAGGAGAAAAGGTATCATAATAATTGATAATAGTTGTCTATATAAGGTTTTGTCATTTAGATGTTCCAACTCATATGCTCTATTTCAACTCTCTTTTTGCCGATATCACCTTTTTGGCATCAATGTGCTCTCTTGTTTGTTGAATGAACTTGACCAATGTTTGTGAAGGTCAATAAACCATTCCATATGCTACTTTTCTTCATCATGTCCCATTGATGGCTATAGTGAGAATGATGGAATTATCCAACTTAGTTATCTCCAATCTAGCTTGTTAAATTGAGTCTGATAATCCCTCTGTGTCTTCTCTTCATATTGTTTAATTGACAAAAGTGTTGATGGATTTTTCTTTTAAGGCACCTGTGAAATGAACTATTCAATGACTTGTTAGCTAAGTCATCGAAACAATGTATTAAAATGGTTTGGTAGTCCGCAATGCCATGCCCTAGTAGGACCCTAAAGCATCATTAAAAAAGTTTTGCACATGGTTGAGTCTCATATCCCATGTAGTATCATAGCATTCCAAAATACACTAACATGGTCTACAGAGTCCAATGGATTGCACTTGCTTGTGTAGCTACTAAACTTGAATATTCTTGAGGTTTTGTATCACCTTTGCCTAGGTCTCCAAAAGTTAAGTCATTCATTGGATTGTGGTTGCTAGATTTTGAAACTCCTATTGACTTACTATGTTGGTATGGTTTGCTACGAATACCTCGGGTATTGAAGTATGTTAGGAGAGTCGAAAGAATGTCATACTATATTAATATAGTGGGTCATACATCAAACCATCCCAAAGACTTAACTCATGGAATATGGGTCTTTCTCACCATATATATGGACTCTATTTATCCAATATCCGATGTGAGACTAATTCATTACACCTGATATTATAATAGTCTCCTCTTTCAAGTGTGATTTGACCACATCAATTTTGACACTCTTAATTAAAAATTTTTTACTCGACTAGTTCCACTATATAACCCATACTAATGGATTTTTATCTCATTCTTTTGATTTTTTTAAAGAGAGACTAATATGTAACTCAATTCAGTCGCATTATCACGGTACTCTTTTATTTAATCAATTTTACCGTATGACCCATACTAATGGGTTTTTGTCTTAATTCTTGATTTTTTAAGAGAGATTAACATGCGATTCAATTTAGTCGCATTATTACGGTAATTTCGGTTTTAAGAGTTTGCACAGTTTCGAACCTGAATCTCTGATATCACTTATTGGAAAAGTTAAAAGAGTGTCAAAACATATCAATATAGTAGGTCAAACATTAAACCATCCCAAAAACTTAAGTTTATGGGATATAGAACTTTTTCATTATATATATTGGACTCTATCTATCAAATATCCGATATGAGATTAATTCATCATACCTGACATTATAACAAAAGTAAGTCTAGTTATTTTGTTTGTCAAGTTCTCCAAAAGAGTTGTGGGATTCAATGGGCATAGCTTCCTACTATCCTCAACATGATTTTTCAAGTTTTATGCCCTCACAACTTTCAAAAGCATGATTGCTGAGATACCAAAAGCCTTTTAGATTGGTAGTGAGGTAGTAAAAATGATTTCAATGCAAACATCGTTGTCGATAGAGTCAAACTCATCATTGTCTTTGGTTTAGGAGACTCCTTGAAATCAAGATATACTAGGCCAATTCATATTGTGATTTGTGAGATAGAGAATCGTGAAAAGGACCCTCAAAAGCTTTCCGACAATGGCCTCTAGATTCGGTGAGCTCTAAGCACCTTAATAAGCTTTGTGCACTTTGGTAGTTCTATATACCTTGACGATCTCCATGCACTTTGGTGCACTTGAACAAAATTTGTGCACTTTGATGTACTTCGGTGCACTTCAACAAGTTTTGTGCACTTATGTGTGCGTTGGTATACTCAAATAAGCTCCGTGCACTTCAATGCAATTCGGCAAGTTCCATGCACTTTGGTGTAATTCAGCAAGCTCCATACACTTCAATGTACTTTAGCAAGTTCCATTTAATTTGGTAAGTTTTATGCATTTTAGTGCACTTCAACAAGTTCTATGCACTTCGGTGCAGCGGGACAAGCTTTATCCACCTCAACATCTTAGGATGCATTTGCTAATAGATTAGGACTAATACTAAAACTAAAGTCATGAACTATTTTTTTAGACTAGTATTTTTTTAATAAATATTAACCCTATAGTAATTTGGAATTTTAAAAACTAATTATTTTTTTTATAATAATTTAATTTAATAATAATATAAAATAATTAATATTATTTTTTTAAAGAAAAAAATAGTCCAATTTAACTCTCACTCTGAACTATTACCAAACAATTGCTTAACTAAAATTTAACTCAGAAGTCAACTTCGATGATATAGTGACAGCAATTTAAGAATTTCTCTCCTTAATATTATCCCTTTTAATATAATTTTGATTTATCAAAATATCTTTTATGATTACCAATCAATTTCGCGATTCGGTGGCTTATCATGAGCGATGCATATCTGACACCATAATGATAATAATTTAATATTAAAGTATAAATATATGCAGTTCTTGAGACAAAGTCAACTTGGATGGTCAATAAGATAATTGAAATTCCTATTTTACTCATGTTTCATATTTGCATAATTTTACTCACCATTTTTATTATATTTTATTTTATTTTTATTAGGTCATCCATGGATTCAGGTTGGCAGCACGACTCCAGATAAGCCTCTTGACTCTGCAGTCTTGTCTCGGTTGAAACAGTTCTCCGCAATGAACAAACTCAAGAAAATGGCTCTTAGAGTAAGCTTCCTAGAGACGTATTATTACTCTTTGATATTTTTTATAATTACACTTAGGTCCCGGGAGCTGTATTCCTAACAAAATTATTCATTTATTTTTGTGTTATTTTCTTTTAGGTAATTGCCGAAAATTTATCCGAAGAAGAAATTGCTGGTCTAAAAGAAATGTTCAAGATGATAGACACGGACAACAGCGGACAAATCACCTTTGAGGAACTCAAGGCTGGACTACAAAGAGTGGGTGCTAACCTCAAGGAATCCGAAATCTACAATCTTATGCAAGCAGTGAGTCCTCACACGTTTTCTTAATTTTTATTGTCAATTCTAATTTAGTCAGGACAGCTTACAACAGATCCAACGTAATGTCAACGCATGAATAGTTGCGTCTTTTACGAGTTTCTCAAGATCTATGTAATCTGTTATGTTTAATTTCAACACAGGCAGATGTAGACAATAGCGGGACGATAGATTACGGAGAGTTCATCGCGGCCACACTGCACCTGAACAAGGTGGAGAGGGAGGAGCATATGTTCGCAGCCTTCTCCTACTTCGACAAGGACGGCAGCGGGTACATCACTGCCGACGAGCTGCAGCAGGCCTGCGATGACTTTGGGATTGACGACGTCCGCCTTGACGACATGATCTGCGAAGTCGACCAGGACAATGTAAGAGCGTTTATCGGTTAACTTCCGTCGAGTCTTCATCTGTTTGGGACAAATATTCCTGAAAAATCTTGTGATTGTTGACAGGATGGGCGCATAGACTACAGCGAGTTTGTGGCGATGATGCAGAAGGGAAACATGGGATTTGGCAAGAAAATTTTTCCAAATAATGCAAAACCAGGGAAGATTGGCTGACCAAATTATTCTGGTGCTGTTTGATTATTATTTTTCTAGGTATAAAATCGCCGTGACAGCAAAAAAAGGAACTGTTCCTGGAGAGGAGTCGTCCGACCAACTGAATGGACCTTTTGTTCTCTGTGATTTGACTCAGATCATTATCTTTCATGCTTCACTTTGATATACGATGGATGAATGTTTTTGTGTAACCAAAGAAGTCTTCATAGTGTCAATATAATCAACTTGTATCAAGGATCAAAACGTGGATCGAAACGTAAACAGAAGAATTAATACAAGCCCGGTTAAAAAATCTTTATAATCAACTAGTTTGCAGACTGATTTCTCTCTGCCACTCTTGACTCCATGCACGTCAAAGACATCCAACCTTCCTAGTGTAATAAGCACCAATCATGAGACACCACTTTGTCCATCGTCTCCACGACCACCTTTGAATCCAACTCCACATGAATATTTCGAAACTCCAAGCTGGTATGCATGCCTCAATCTTTTCTGAAGAGAAAGAGCTTCTGCTTCCAAGGCACCAACTGCGATACAAAGGCATGAACGACAATGCCGCTTGCATCACGAAGCAATAGCCAATGGTCATTGTGCCTGAGCTTGGGATGAAAGATCCATCTCTGTTAAGTGCATGCACACCGTAGTCTAGAGCAAACCACAAAAGATAACTGAATATGTCGGATCTCGGTGACATTCCAAGTCCCTATGTACGACATGCATAGAATTTCTCAATTGTACTAGCCCGTAACTCTTTTAGATCCTATGTTAAACAATGACTGACATAGAGATAATTTTTAGGCAAAGCCATAACCAGAAGAGATCAGTTTCACTCAAAACACCCCCAACTTCACGTTCCATATGTCCTAGTTTGAATCAATATCAAAACAACGGTTTATCAAATCAATTTGGATGCAAAATACTGGCTAGAGAGCAGCTCTATCAGATGATTTTATAATCTTTTTCCCACATTTTGTTGTATATTACACACACAGAAGTTGGATAGAGCTCCCCTTTTGTTCTCTCTTGTATGATTTCCACTCTCATTTTGAATAATATCCAACTTTTGTTTTTTAGATGATAGTGTATGGTTGAATTAAATGAGTATGATCCACTATTTGACCATGTACCTAAAAACCCCAAAGTTGACCAGTTTTTTCTTTCATTTTTTTCCAAGATAAATCCTTGTAATGTGGTCTTGGACACCAAACATTTTGTCCGTCGACCAAATCAACGTCCGGTTAGTTTTTGAAACTTGTTTGTGAAAAATGATATCACGCTAATAATTTTGACTGTGTAGAATGCTTCTCCCTACCGAGGTCTTGGATTGGTGCCAAGATGCCCCAATTTGCGTAAAGAATGACCTCCGGAGCTGCTCTGCCATGTCCTTGCTCTGGAGAAGATGGATGATGATGGTCTCTAGGTAGCCAACTTAAATGTTAGGCTTTGGGCCGAGCAGCCGACGTTGCAATAGGTCAAAACTACATTCTGTCTTGGTCTGGAGGCGGTGGGCTATTAAGTTTTCTCCATCTTTTTTTGGAGAAAGATTGCTTATTGACTGCTTCGCTATAGTCTTTGGTTATCCAAAATTTACCTTGTGAAGTGGTTAAATATCCGCCCCGCCCTTCTTAGTTCGTCTCCAACCGCTCACCTGCCCTGTCATTCGATCCAACCTTTCTTCCCCTAGCTCAAGCAATTAGTGTGAAAGTTCATCTCCACAGACTTATCCGCCACTTTGAACTCTTCATCGTTGATGGGTGAAGAACAGTGGTTGAAATTAATCCATACTGGAAATCGATGGGAGAGAGAGTTTTTTGTGACTTTGAATGAGAAAATGGTGGGATACTACCAAAAAAGTAAATAAAAAAAAAAAATACTCCAATCAATTTGCACACGTTTTGGGTCGCACACCAGCTGATTGGTATGTAGTTTGATCATGGTTGATGTATGGATTTATACCATATGCCTAGGTGGCCAGTGGACCATTCTAAAAGTACTCACATTCTTCTTTCCTTATGATATTTATTTGCTTATTTATTCATTATTAATTATTTTTTATTTGTGGTCTAAAATTTTAAGTGATTTTTTTAGTTCATTAGACAAAGGATCTTCAATCGAGAAATTTAAATTTTGAATGACAAAATGTTGAATCGATTTAGAATTGTGTAGTGAAATTTATGGTGTTAAAAGAAAGTGAATATTTACAATTGTTTCTCACTTGATAAGATGCTGGGAGAAATAAAATACTAGTTATTGGTAAAATAATAATCGTTTTTGAGAATTGACTGAATTAACTTTCTTCTACCCATCTTGATGGCTTTAAATAAATCAAGAAGTTAATTTAACTAGGATTGCATATTGATCCAAGGGCCCATAAGCTTGCATATGATTATTATCAAAGGGCAAAAATTATAAGAACACACTAAAAATTCTATACTCTCTCATATTTTGAGGATAATTTTAAGGCCTTTTTGTGGAGCTTTTATCCCCACTATTCCTTCAACAGAGAGTTTAGATAAAATAAAATGGGGGCTAATGGGGACATACCAAAAATATCTCTCTTCTAATTCAGAGATAGTTTTGAAAATTTTTGGTAAAAACTTTTTCACTACTATTCTTGTATAGAGATAGTTGTGTTTAAAGTTGTCGAGTTAGTCAAGATTGAGATATCATGTGATTGAGTGTTAGACTATTTTTATTGTAGCATCTCAGAATCTTAAGAAAAATGCATGTATGTTAGGGTACATAGAATGTGATGTGGCTCTAATAATAAAGATTTTTCTGAATGTAAATAAGAAGACTATTAATTGTCGGCTAGGACAAAAGGTCCTTCTCATGAAGGAGGGCTATAGACCACTCTGACCTTCCTTAAGTGGAGGTCTTTGAAAGACATGTCCCATACGAAGTGAGGTCGATATCACTTTTGTTGTGCTTCATTTTTTTTTCATGGTAGAGATGTGGTCGATGTCATTTTTATGAAACTGATGATATAGCTTTTGCATGGTGGGATGTTGGTTGGTAACCTTATGATACAATAGTATCATCATTAGAAAGAAAACTAGTTTTTCAAAAAGTCCTTTTTTAGTAATATCTTATATTTTAAAAAACATATTTATGATTTTTAGTTGAGTTTATGAAGGTGTGTTTTATGAAAAAGTATTATATGAAGTGGTGCATCTTCTAGAGGATTCATTAGACTCATTTTTTTGAGTAAATTCATGCACCTTTGAAAAGGTACATATGAATAGGTGCCTATATACCTATAAATATAAGTGTTTTGTAAAAAAAAAAAAATTAGTTTAAGTTAATTAAAGTATTTTTTAGAAAAATACTTCTTCTCTATATGAAGGTGGACTCCTTTAATTCTCTTCTAAATTAGTAACAAATTCAATAGGTTAAAGAGTTAAGTTGTTATTTTCAAAGCAAATTTTTTAAAAACATTGAACAATACATTATTACTTATGGTAGATTCCTAGAGGGAGACGTATGCCTACCGTTGTGTTCATGTAACAACACATCTGTCGTTATCATCCTGTTACTTCTAGTGTCAACTTAGGCCTACTAACGGTGGGATGCAAACTTTGTTGGCAGAGTTGTCGATGTAGATCTATTGGTAATGATACACAATTTTTTGTGGGCTTGGGAGGAACTAATGATTTTTCTGTATGGTGGGATACACATATTGTTTGGTTGACTGTTGATGTGTTTTCTACATGGTAGTCATGATTCATCAACTCAAACTTCTATAAAAGTTTTTCTTATGCTTTTCCTAATTTTCTTAAATTTTTATTATATATATATTTTTATATTTTTCTGTAATTTTTCTAAATTTGGATTTTTCCCCCCTACTCTAGCCTCCAGACATGTAAGTTGTTTCACACACAAATAGGTTGGCATGTAAACATTTTTATCATTTTATTATTATTTTATTTGCTTCACATACAAGTAAACTAGCATGTGAGTTTTTTATTTTACGAATTCCCTATTTCAACTTTCAGACAACAATATCTCGCTAGGGTGCTTTTCTTCATTCATGCATGATCTGAATTGTCATTGTATTCATTTTGATCAATACTAGAGCTTGTTCTCATTCTCCAAGTTGACCTTGTCATTATTTTTGATTTTGTCTCTATAGTTAAGTCCTCCTTTAATTATCATATACCTATCTAAATCTTGTATTTATAAAAGAACTAGTTAAAAAAACTATTCTTGATATGCAAAAAGAATGTAGATGCGAATGAACCCTTTTTTGTGATCATATAGGCTCAGTTACTCTCCTTGGTTGTGTTCTCTTGATCGAACTTGCCTGAGTTTTGGAAATAATTTTTGTCTCAACTTGTGAGTGGTTGACAAAGTGATTTTGCTTCCGACTCTTATTCTATTGTGATGCGTATGGGATCAGAATCCATGATCCAAGATGATAGAGACCCTGGAAAATGATCTCAATGTACAAATTAAAATATTTTTAATTTGAGTGCACTATCAGAAGTTGTGGAAATATTGACTTCTAATAGGTGCAAGTTCTTGTTGTTAATCATTTCAATAATTATTAGGAACCTCCTAAAATGAGAAACCTAACTAATAAAATAGGTATACAAAAAAGAAAAGAAGAAAGTATAGTATTGATTGATTTAAGAAAAAGGACACATGGATTAAATAAGAGCATACTCTCACTTTATATTTTAATGGATTTAAATATATAAATGATATGAGATAAGAAAAGAGGAAGGGGAAGATCTTGATGTTTGGTTTTGCCCCACTCACACATGCTAGGCCATGCAGAGTTTAGCTCAGATAGGTCATGATTTGATCCTTGGTAAGTGTTGATGATTTGATTTAGTGGTGTTGTCTGGTAGGACATGAAAGAAGATAGAAAAGGGTTGAAGTGTGGCTGATAACTTGGAGCATTGATAATTAACTCCTTTTGATAGTATTGTCAATAGCTTGTCACGTTTAGCTTGAAGTGTAGCTGATAGCTTTGGGCGTTAGCATTTAATTTCTTTTGATAGTGTTACCAATAACTTGTCAAGTTTAGTTTGAAGTGTGACTGACAACTTGGGGCATTTGGCTATTAACTTCTGATGGCGTTACTGATGGCTTGTTAGGTTTTAGCTCTCGAAGGGAGCATCATCATTGTCTTTTAGAGATTGGTTATCTTAAAGGGAGCTTTACCACTAGATTTTGGAGTAGGATGTGTCATCAATTGCATCCTGAGGAGAATGTCATTAACGAGTCAAAGGCTACATCTTGAGGGTTGGATGCTTCATTAACTATTTCTGTGGGTTGACTAGCTTGAGGAGCACGTCATCAATTGCTTCTGGGGCTTGACTAGCTTAAAGGGTGGACGACAGTTTCAAACATGTTGTCGATGGACCTTGTCTGAACAAGGCATTCTAGCTGACTGACTATGGGTCTTCAAACCTACCTTTTGTTTGATTTGATTTGAAAGAATGATTAGCATTCTTGTCTTATACTAACTACCTTTAATTTGATAACCAACAAACTTTCTTGGTTTGCTATTGATTAGAGTTGAGGCGTTGTCTATGGTTTTGATAGCACACCTAATGAGACTCAGTTTGACTTAGTTTAGTTCTACTCAAACGTGCTTTGATTTAACTTAGGCTAGTAGCATCACTCACTACTTATAGAGTTGGACATAACCCTGAAGTATTGCTAAAGGCTTTCATAGCACGTCCAGTAGGACTCAGTTTCGCTTTATGTAGCTCTATTCGAGCTAATTTTTGATTTGGGTCAAGATTGTAGCACCATCCACTACTTATGAGGTTAGATGTAGATTTGGAGTGTTGTCATAGATTTAGCACACCAATGGGATTCAACTTAACCTTATTTTAGCTCTATTTGAACCTATCGAAGTCAAACTTTACCTATATTTTGGTTCAAGTTTGAGTTCATTAAGTTTGATCTGGCTTGAATTTAGTTTGACCTAATTTATAATTCAAACTTAGTTTTGGTTTAAGTCTAATTTGGTTTAATATTTAGAACTCAACCTGGATTTAGATCTAATTTGATTCAATTAGATGTTCAAAACTTGATTTGGATCAAGTTTGATTTGATTTGATTTGATATTCAAAATTTGATTTGGGTTAAGTTTTATTTGATTTAGTTCAATATTTAGAACTTGGCTTCAATACGAGTTTAATTTTATTCAACTCGGTGTTTAAAACTTGACTTAGATCAAGTTTGATTTGATTCAATTCAATGTTTAGAATTTAGCTTCAATTTGAGTCTAATTTGATTCAATTTGATATTTACAACTTGACTTGGATCAAGTTTGATTTGATTTAGTTTAATGTTCAGAACTTGACTTTAATTCGAGTCTAATTTGATTTAACTTGAGTTGGGTCCGGCCATACTTTGGTTTAGGCTTGAATTTAACTCAAGTAGGTTTTGGTTCAAACTCAACATGACCCAATTAGGATTTGGATTTGAGTCCAATTTGACTCAATTAGGGTTCATTTGTCCTAACTCGATTCAAGTTGGTCCTAATCCAATTAGGGTTTAACTCAAACTTGATTTTACCTGATTAGGATTTGGTTTGAGTTTTGGTCTGATTTTAGGTCAACCAAATTTAAACTTGATTGGGGTTGAGTTTGAGCTGATTTGACTTGGATTAACTAAATTTGGATTTAAGTATAATTCAATTCGAGTTTTAAACCATTTATTTAATTAGTTTAGGTCTATTTGGTGATATGTTCAAGTTAATATGGTTTCGTTTATCCATTCTAGTTGAGATCTCTTGGGTTCAATGTGAGTGAGTCACCTTAATTTAATCGATTTGGGTTAATCAATTTGATTCAAGAGCCCTTTGGTAGTCATGATAACTTTAGCTAAGCCTAGGGATTAGTCTTAGTTTAAATAGATGTTCTACAAGTTTGTAAGCTGGCCTTAATCTAAATAAATATCTAGTGAGTCCACAAGCTAATCTTAGTTTGAATAGATATTTGGTGAGCTTGCTCTGGCTATCCTTAATTTAATTAGACATTCAGTAAGCTTGCAAGCTGACCTTAGTTTGAATGGACATTCGGCAAGCTCATGAGCTAGCCTTAGTTAGAATAGACATTTGATGAGTCTGTGGGCTATCCTTAGTCTGAATAGATATTTAGTGAGATTGCAAATTGACTTTAATCTAAATAGACATTTGGTGAGCCTGCAAGCTAATCTTAGTCTGAATAAATAATCAACTAGCCCGCAGGATGATCATAATCCGAATAGACAATATGTGAGTCTATGGACTAGCCATAGTCTGAATAAATTTTTGCAAGCTCACAAGCTAGTTTTACTTTGAACAGACATTCAACGAGCTCACAAGCTGGTCTTAATCTAAATAGACATTTGGTGAGCCTATGTGCTAGTCTTAGTCTAATTAGATGTTTAGCTAGCTCATACACTGGCCTTAGTTTGAATGGACATTTAGCAAGATCGTGAGTTCGCCTTAGTCCGAATGGATGTTCAGCAAGCTCACGAGATGTCCTTGGTTTGAATAGATGTTTGGCAAGCTTGCAAGTTGGCCTTAGTTTGAATAGATATTTGGTAATACTATGAGTTGGCTTTAGTCCAAATGGACGTTCAACAAACTAATAAGCTAGGCTTAGTACAAATAAGCATTTGATGAGCCTATAGGCTAGTCTTATATTGATAGATAGCAGCACAAAAATTGAGACCAAACCTTTTTTTTTACAATAATTTTTTTTTATTTTCCTTTCTTCTTCTTCATCCCCATCAAACTGATGCTTTCTTCCTCCTCTCATTTAGGTATTCACTGGAGCTTCAAACCTAGGAAAAATTCGGCTAGAACTTGGACAAATTTGGCATTTCTCTGGTGGTAGATAGACGGCCACCATAGTGGAGTAGTATTGGACAGGTAGAGTAGATGTAGTATCTATCCAATCTCCTTCCTTGTGAGTAATAGCGATTGGGTCTGGCTTCCTTGGGTGGTGGGTGTCAACATCAAAGGTAGCTAGGAGGGTTGGCCAACATTATAGGTGGAGGGAGGCCATGGCTTGGCCAAGATGAAGTGATAGCCATTGGGAGGCGGCAATGGCTGCTTGGAGGTGTTCTAGTGACATCTTGGTAACTGGAGGGGTTTGCCAATGACTTGGCCTGCTAAGGGTGCTCCAATGATGATGAATAGTGGTGCAGCGAAGGAGGGATGCATGCAAGTGTGGGGCATGAGTAGATCTTAGATAGGTGATGGGATGATGGATAGAGCAGTGAGGAGGAGACCCGATATATGAAAGCTAGTCGATGTTGGGCTGCAATGTAGGGAAGAGGATGGGCCAAGAGGACTTGGCAGAGAGGTAGCTGGTCATGAGTTTTGGTGAGAGACGGTGCTCGTAGTGGTAGATTATCAAAGGAGAGGCCATCAGTGATACAGGAGCAGAGACAACAAGTGCAAGGTGCAGTGGAGGATGATGGATACAAGTGAGGCCGCGAGTTGGTGGTAGAGGCATGCAAGAAGCATTAGCATAGTACATAGAGATAAGGAGTGTAGATGTCAGGGAGGCATTTTGCCAGAGCACAGGTTTGAGGATGGCCAGGGATGGGGTGTAATAATAAAGTCCCTGCAAAAGGAAAACTAGGGAGAGAAGAAAGGCGAAAGGCAGAAGTTAAGGGCTTACATCTTGTTCTCCTCTTGATTTTCCTTCTACAATGATCTCTCCCATCCCTCTATAGTTTCTAGTCTCCTTTGATGATGGCTCCCTAATCTGTCTTTTTTTTTCTTGTAGGTTTCTATTAATTTCATAGGCTTCAAGAGATCTTTGATCGGTTCAATTATGGAATGCTGTTGTATTATAACATTTGATTAAATTTGTAATTCTATTGATTGAGATTTATTTACTCATGAAGAGATTCAAAATTTATACTATATTTGAATATTAAATTTTTAGGGAGATATGAGATCAATTTCGACGATCCAAGATTGATGCAAACCCTGGGGAGAGACCTCGATGCATAAATCAAAGTGTATTCCATTTGAACTACGCTATCAAGTATTGTGGCAATATTGACTTCTAACAGGCCTAAGCTTCTATTATTAATTACATCAATAATTATCATAAATCTCTTAAAATAAGAAACCTATCTAATAAAATAAAGACACAAAAAGAAAAGAAAAAAGTATTTAATTAATTTTAAGAAATAGTACCTGGCTTAAGTAAGAGTACTCTCTCACTTTACAATAAATTTCAACATAAAATTATAGAAAATATAGAAAAAGAAAGAAAAAGAAGGAGTTGGAAGAAACTCTGATATGTGTCGCTTTCTCGCTTCCCCCGTATTGGACCATGTGGCATTTGACTCTGATTGGCTTCATCTTCAATAGGTGTTGATGGCATCATCCGATGGGACATGGAAGGATATGGGAGAAGTATAAAGTGTTTTTAATAACTTTGAGCATTGATAATAACTTAATTTGGTTTGATAGCGTCACCAACGACTTATGAGATTAGATATAGTCTGAAAAATTGTATCATCAACTCTTCTATGGTTGATTAGCTTGAGGAGTACATCATCAACTACTTCTAGAGTCGACTAACATGAAGGGCGTATCATCAACTACTTCTGAGGTCGAGTAGCTTGAAGAGTGCATCATCAAATACTTCTAGGGTTGACTAGCTCGAATGATTCATTATCAACTATTTTTGGGGTTGACTAGCTTGAAGGGTGCATTATCAACTACTTCTGGGATTGACTAGCTCGATAAGTGCATCATCAACTACTTTTAGAGTTGATTTATTTGAGTAATGCATCATCAACTACTTCAAAAATTGACTAGCTTGAAGCGTGCTTTGTTAACTATTTTTAGGGTCAAATATCTCGGAAGTATGGCCAATGACTTTGAGCATATTGGTATTTAACTTTTTTAATTCGGTAGCATCATCAACGTCTTATGGGGTTGGATATAGTTTTGAAGTGTGGCAAATAGCTTTAAGTGTGTTGGTGATTAACCTTTTTGATTTGGCAGCATCACCAATAGATTATGGGGTTGGTATAGCTTTGCATTGCTACCAAAGACTTTTGTAGCGCACCCAGTAGGACTCAGTTTGACCTAGTTTAGCTCCACTCGAACTAGTTCTAATTTAGATTTAGATAATAACATCACCTATTGTTCATGATCTTGGAGAATTACCGAAGGTTTAGCACACTCAGTAAGACTTAGTTTAATCCTATTTAGTTCCATCGAGACTAATATGGTTCAGATTTGAGTCTAATTTGAAATTAGTTCAATGTTTAACACTTAATTTTGATTTGAGTCTGAATTGATTCAACTTGATATTTAAAACTTTATTGAATTGTGATTCACTAACTCCTTCTTGAAAGATAGTAATACGCTCTGATTTTCTATTTCCAAAATCATTAACGATTGGGTTCGTACTGATACTTTATAACATGACTAGGAGAACTATGTGAAATATTCATTCCAAGATCATTGTTAGTATTGATAGTGAATATTCAATAATGAATTCAGTTTATTAAGCTTGACATTGATTTTTAGAAGAACATTTATCAAATACTAATCATTAACTCTAGTTGGAGTAGTGCTAATTTTGATTCACATCTAATTTGACCTAATTTAATGTTTAGGACTTGATTTTGGATCGAGACTGATTCTATTTGATTCAAGTTGAGTTTGACCTTGTGCTGAACATTTATTGAGTTTGAGTTTGCATCCTGATGGACTTCAGTTCAAGTACAAGTCAATTTAGTTTAACTTAGTTTCAATTTAGCTCGGCTAGTCCTATTTTGACTTTGAGTTTGACCTTTTAGTTTGAATTTGATTTAACCCAATTAGAATTAGATTTGAGCTTAGTTTGATATAGATTAGATTTGATTTGAAAAGTCCTTGGCTATTATGACAATTTTGGGTGAATATGTGGACTAGCCTTAAATGTACGCACCAGAGAGTTGGCTTAGTTTGTAAGCTTAAAAGTCACCTTAGAGGTGCAAATCCGAGGGTTGATTGAGTGCAAACCCAAAGGTTAGCTAAGTGCGAGTTAGAAGGTTGCTTAGGTATGAGCCCAAAGGCTGGCTTGGGTGTGAGCTCGAGAGCTAGCTAGGTGTGAGCTTGAAAGCCCTCGGGTTGGCATGGATGCAAGCTGAAGGTTGGCTAGATGCGAGCCCAAATGTTGGCTGATTATGAGCTCGAAAGCTGACTGAGTGTAAGGTCGAAGACTAGCTTGGATGCAAGCTCAAAGGCTAATTGAGTGCGAGCCCAAAGGCTATTTTGGATGCAAGTTTGAAGGCTAGCTGAGTGTGAGCCCGAAGGCTAGCTAGATGCAAGCTCGATAGTTGGTTTGAATATGAGCTTGAAGGCTAGTTTGGATGCAAACTCAAAAGCTGACTGAGTGTAAGACCAAAGGCTAGTTAGACAAGAGCTCAAAGGCTAGCTAGGTATGAGTTCAAATGCTAGCTTGCATGCGAGCCCGAAGACTAGCTAAGTACGAACCCCAAGTTTGGTTTGGATGCAAGCTCGAAGGATAGATTAGATACGAGCCTAAAGACTGACTAAGTGCAAACCCAAAGGATAGTTGAATGCGAGCTCGAAAACTGGTTAGGATGTGAGCCCGAAGGTTGATTGAGTGCTAGCCTAAAGGCTGGTTTGAATGCGAGTTTGAAGGCTAGTTTAGATGTGAGCTTGAAAACTGACTTAAATGTGGGTCCGAAGGCTAGTTGAGTATAAATTCAAAGGCTAGTTGAGTGCGAGTCAAAGGCTAACTGAGTATGAACTCGAAGGATAATTGAGTGCAAGTCCGAAGGCTAGCTAAATACAAACCCGAATGTTGACTGGATATGAACTTAAAAACTGATCTATGGTTTCGACAGAAATTCGTTGTTATTGAAAGGCCACAAGTTGTTGGGATTCGCAGCGAAAGTTTCACGGATCACCTTGTTCTCAAACAACACAAGAAATGAGAAGTAATACAAGATAAAAGAAAATAATAAGATAAGACAACGGGAGATCCGCTATCAATAGATAAAGGCTTTTACAAGAGTTTACAAGAAGGACTTCACTCTTTCTTACTCAACTAAACTCTTTCTCCAAACCTCGGCAACGCCTCTACCTTCAGAGAGAATCTCTAAGAGAGTACCATGAGGAACCACCACGAGAGACCACCGAGAAGCACTAGAAAGACCCACACACGAGAGCCAACACTCTCTCTCTTTCTCTTCTCTCTATTCTCTCTATTCCTCTCTCTATTTCTCTCTAGTTCAACTTCAATACTACGCCACACGTAAGCCCTATATATTATAGTATATTTATAGACTCTTATTGGGTCTGAGTTTTACACAATTACAACTCCTAATAATATAAATCTAAATTCAACTTTGGATTGATACTTTAACTCAAAGTCTAATTAGAGTTCAAGACATCTAAAACTCAACAAGTGACCGTAACAATATAAAAGATTCACCATATTCGAAAAATCATGGGTGGTTATAGTAATATTAAGTATTTATTATATTTGAGGAGTCGAAAGCGGCGATAACAATATAAAAAATTTTCGATTTTTGAGGAAAATCACATACGGCTAGAATAATATTGAGAGATCATCATTTTAGAAAACCACGAATAATTATCATATCCAAAAAATTTTGCCAAAGAATTAAAAAAACACAAGTGGCTGCAACAATAATGACATAAAAATTAAAACCAAACAATGGTCTCTTTTACTTTTCTCGCTCACGTGGATTACAGCGACCTTCTTTTGGCTTATTTTTTATTTTTTTCACCTCATATTTCTTCTTGTTCTCCCAAAAGAAGCCGGTTCCTTTCGTAAGCCTCAACAAAGCTCGACCCCTATCTCCACCGAGCTTCTTCTCCTATCTCTACCACCCCCTTTTTTTTACCAAACCTCCAGGTTCTTCTTCTCGTTCAAGCCCACGACTGGCCGAGTCCCGGCTCTGCTCCACCGCAAGTTCAGTCCGAGCTCCACTCCTCCCTTTCTCATGGTCAGATCTGTTTAGCTCCGACTGGATCCGGCCTACAGCAGCTTGGGAGCAAGGGGGCTGGAACGAAAGCAGCACTCTGAGCAGTAGAGCAGAGGGCATCTCGAGTTGGCGATAAGGGCCGACAGCTCGCAGGCAGTCTGGACGAAGCCGGGGCGGCTGTGCCAGTGTTTCATTGATGGTGGCTGGCCGGAGAGGAAACTGGCCGATGGCTAGCGACAAGCAAGGGTTTCGACAAGAGTAGGTGATGCGAAGGAGACGAGCCCTGGCGGCGGGGAAGCGTCGAACTGTAAGGATGCGAGTGTGGCTCGGGGCGACGAGCTAACTAACAGCGGTGCGAGTAGTCCAGGCCAGTGGGCAGGTCAGCAAGTGGAGCAACGGCGGCGCTGATCAGACCCTTTCCACCGCGAGAAATTTCCGGTGGGGCTCCCTATCTAGAGCACTGAGGAGGTCAGCGACGAGCAGCTTAATGTGGTGCAGTCATGCGGCGAAGCTGAAGCAACCAGAGGGTTATGGCAGTTCAGGCCGGGCGGTGGGCTGCAGCACTAGTGCTGGTCAGGCGAACTAGGAGGTAGGCGGCGAGCGGCACGGGCTGCGGAGGGCTGAAGCCTGGCTAGCGGAAGTGGGCGGTGCTTGGGCCGTCGGGGTTAGGGTTGCAGTGATGGGCCAGGTTGCAGCTTGGAGCAGTGTGGCGAGGTTCAGGAGTAAGGCAACAGAGGCAGGACTGCTTCTTCAGAGGAGAAAGAGCGACAAGAAAGTTCAAGAAAAAAGAAAGGAGCAAATGGGAAAGTCGCCTTTTCAATTTGTATGCCTTGGATGATTTTTTTTTATCTCTCCTCCTCTTCATGGTATCTTTTTGATTTTTTCTTTATTTTCTCTTGCTCTCTCGTACTCATACTTTGCAAGCTTTAACATGTTTTATTAGTCTTGAAGATAATCAAAATCAAATTTCTTATTGACCTGATTTAAAATGTTATTGGACCTCGATTTATGATAGAATTGTATTTAATTGTGTTTCTAAAATTTTGTGATTGATACGGAATTGACTGATTGGAATTTATTTTCTTGTTGAAAAAATTTGGATCTTGTATTATTTTTTGCTATTGAATTTTCAAGAGAGTTATTTGAAAATTTTCTAAAAATTTGAGCTAAAATATAATTTTACAAAAAGAGTTTATTTATGAAATTTTACAACTTTTAGAATTCTTTTTGTATGAAATTTAGACTTATTTATAAATAAAAATTTTTAAGAATTTATTTGTAAAAATTTAAAATTTCAGGAGTTTATGTACAAATATAAAATTTCGAGGGGTGAATTCACAAACCCTTGATTTTGTGGGGGATTGATTTGAAATTTTAAAAGTTTAAGTATTTTTTTGTAAAATTTTTATTTTGAGGACTTGTTCATAAAATTTATTTAGTACAAAGACTTATTTACAAAGATTTTGTGTTTTCATTTTGCTCCAAATATTTTGATGAAATTTGAATCCAATTCTAGTCCAAATATCTAGGTCAATCAACTCACCTTAATTTAAGTTTGAATTTCCTAATCATTCAAGTCCAAATTAAACTCAATTTTCAGTCGAATTTGATCATGACTTAGGTACAACTGAGGCCCAAAATTTGATCATAATTAATAGTATTTGACTCTATATTTTGGCTAAATTTTAATTCAATATGATTTTTGACCAAAATCGACTCAAATAGGAGATATTTGCAACTTTTGGGGAAAATTTAGACCAAATAGTAATTTCATGAATTTCAGGGGTCTTTAGGTAAAAAAAACTTATTTATAAAGTTTTAAAGCTTTCAAGGTTCTTTTGTAAATAAAATTTGGAGTTGTTTGTAAATGCGAATTTGTGAAGGATTTATTTGCAAAAATCAAAAAATCTTCAAGAATAAAAAATTTTTGAGAGGTTTATTCATAAATCCTAGATTATGCAAAGACTAATGTTTAATTCCGGCCCACTCAGTCCGTTTTATTTTGAGCCTAAATTTTTCAATAATTGGGTTCAAATTGAGCTTAATTTTTAGTCATATTTGATCATGATTTAGGCTTGATTGAAATCCACATTTGGGGCATAATTTAGTGGCACTTTAAGTTTTACTTTTGACCATAGTTTGATCAAATTTAATCTTAACAAAAATCATCTTAAACAATGCCTTCTTCAAGAACCCTTTCAGGCAACTCCTCTTCTGCCACGTTCTTATGGTTCATCAACCTCCTTCAATATATCTTCAATTTCAACATGTCCCTTGATCTCAATTTTCAAGATTTACTCACTCACAAATGCAAACTAATAATTACTCCTTTGGTAATTTTTTTGAGGTTAGGTGAGTTCATCCTAATTCCAGTAAGTGGTCCCTTTTTTTTCTCCCTCTTTTGTATCCTTTTCTTGGTGCTTCGCACTCTATCCTTTGTGATCTCATTTCCTTTAAAGAATTTAAGATTTGCGAGTCTGTAGATGCCAACTGTTTCTTACTCTTTAAACGTTTCTCTCTTATCTTTATTCTGCAAATGAGACTTTTCCCCTTCAATAGTTCTTTATTTTTTATTTTTTATTATTTTTTAAGGGTGATTTTTTGCTTTTAGGATGATATTCTCAATTTTAACTAGAGTTTGAACTCTCAACAACCACTTCTTCAACTTAGAATTAATATAAATAAAAATTAAAATCATAAAGGAAGGATCTTGACTTGAATTCTATGTTTTGAGTGTTCAACAAGATCTTCAAGAAATTATGTGCCCCATCTTAGAATTCTCAATGGTCACTCTTTGGTCTTTGAGTCACCAATGCCATCTGATTTGATTTGAAAATTTTCTTGATACTTGGTTCTACATGTCGAAAGATAGTGATCTCAACAAAGCTTATTGTTATCACAATTTGAAAGAATATATTAGAATATTTGATTTATCATTATCAAAATTAAGGATTTAATATTTTCTTTTAGGGAGATAGATGGGAGGGATTGTACTCTTTAGCTAATCCTTGGCCAACTCTTATACTCTTGTTAATTTGTCCCTTGCTATGTGTGGCAAAAGCTAAACAGTTGAAGAAAGATCATTGGATTTGGTGTCCCTTTAGGAGTTTCCTTTAGGAAAGTGATAAAAGAGACATCTACAAGATGATCAAGTTTTTTAATGATAAACATTCCAACTCTCTACATGACATCTAGTGTTGTAGTAAGGAGAAATCAAACCAATATTCAAAAAATTCTTTTATTATTGCATAATTTATGGGGAAGTTAAATATGATAAAACTCATTATAGTTTGTGGGAACAAAATTGATCATCCGAGATACCTATGGGATTGAAGTTTATTATTTGAAATAGCGGACACTCCGAGAAGCGATCTCGAATCACAAATCAAATTTTATTTTAATTTTAAATACGCTAACAAGTATTGTGGGAACATAACTTTCAATATGTGCAAACCCTTATTGTTAATTACCCGAAAATCGTCAGAAACCTCCTAAAATGAAAAATATAACTAATAAAATAGAGACAAAAAAAAGAAAGAAAAAAATATTTGATTTATTAAGAAAGATGATACATGACTTAAATAAAAGTATATCCTTACTTTATAATAAATTTCAACATGGAAAATATAAAAGAAACAAAAAAAGAAAAAGAGTAGAGAAGAAGTTTTGATATGCTACTACCCTGCTTTCCCCACACTGGACCATATGGCATTTGACCTGAATTATGGAAGAAAATAGGAGAAGTTAAAGTATTTCCAATAGCTTTGAGCAACGACAATAACTTCATAATTTGAAGTATTTCCATACCTAATAAGGTATAAACGATAACTTCATTTAGGTTGGAGTATTTTTGTTAGCTAATAAGGAGTGAACAATAATTTTATTTAGGTTGGAGTATTTTTATTAACCAATAAGGCGCGAGTGATAACTTCTTTAACCTTGAAGTGCTTCTATAGCCAATAAGGCATAAGTGATAACTTCTTTGGTTTTGAGTAACATCACCAACAGTTTATAAGGTTAGATATAGCTTGAAAATGCGTCACCAATTACTTCTGGGATTGGCTAGCTTGAAGGGTTCACCGTCAATTGCTTATGTGGTTGACTAGCTTGTAGGGGCATATCGTCAACTACTTGTGAGATTGACTAGCTGGAAAGGACACATCGCCAACTGCTTGTGAGGTTGACTAGATTATTGGAGTGCATCGTTAACTACTTACGAGGTTAACTAGCTTAAAGTATGCCCAACAACTTTGAGTGCATTATTGGTTGACTTCATTAATTTAGTAGGGTTATTGATGACTTAGGAGATTAGGTATATGTTTGAAGTGTGGAAAATAGCTTTAAGCGCATTGGCAATTAACTTCTTTGGATTGATAGTATTACTAACAACTTATAGGATTGGGTATAACTTTGTAGTGTGGCCAATGACTGAGCACATTGGTGATTAACTTCTTTGGTTTGGCAATGTCACCAATGACTTATGGATTGGGTATAGATTTGAAGTATGGCTGATAACTTTGAGTATATTGGCAATTAATATCTTTGATTTGGCAACATCACCAACGACTTATGGGCTTAGGTATAGCTTTGAAGTGTGGCCGATAGATTTGAGCTTGTTAGTGATTAACTTTTTGATTTGATAGCATCACCAATGGCTTATAAAGTTGGGTTTAGTTTTGAAATGTGGCCGATAGCTAAGAGTATATTAGTGATTAACTTCTTTTAAATAAGGCATTATGGCTGACTGACTAAATGAGTTCAAGCCTATCTTAGTTCGATTTGATTTAAAATATTGTCAATGCTTTTGTGTTGGCTTAGCTTGGAAAATATATCGTTAATGACTTTTGGGGTTGATTAGCTTTGAAGTGTGACCAACAACTTTAAGTGTATTGGTATTAACCTTTTTAGTTTGATAGCATCACCAACGACTTATAGAGTTGGGTATAGCTTTGAAATATCATTAAATGCTTTTAAGTGCATCTAACGAGACTCAATTTGACCTTATTTAATTCTATTTGAATGAATTCAAGTTCAGGTCATGGTGGCAACATCATCCGTTATTTATGGCATTGGAATATTGCCGAAGGTTCAGTGCACCTGATAGGGCTCAATTTAACCCTATTTAGTTTGGATCCAAGTTTAATTTCATTTAGCTTGAGTCGAGTTCAACCTTATGTTGGACCTTTATCAAGTTTAGATCTACATATTGATGGACTTTAGTTCAAATTTAAATTAATTAATCTCAACTTGATTTCAATTCAAGCTCGACCTGGTTTGGTTCTAATTTGACTTTGAGTTTATCTTTTTAATTTGGACTTGACTTGACCTGATCAGGATTTGATTTGAACTTAGTTTAATCTCGATTTGATTTAATTTGAACTTAACTTGATTTCAAGTTAACCCATGACTAGGGTTGAGTCTAAGTTTATATTAACTCAATTTGGATTTTAATCCATTTGAATTAGATTGTTCTTTGTTTATTTGTTGTGATTGAGTTCAATTTCACGTTAATTAATTTAATTTGTGGGTCCTTAGCTATTTATAATGATTTCAAGTAGACCTATAGCCTAGCTTTAAATATGCAAATCTAAAGGTTGGCTTAGTTTGCCCAAAGGCTAACTGGGTGCAAGTCTAAAAACTATCTTAGATACGAGCCTAAAGGCTAACTTGGGTGCGAGAGGATTGGGTAAAACACGAGCTCGAAAGCTGGCTGAGTGCGAACCCAAAGCCTGGCTGAGTACAAGCATAAAAGTTGGCTTAAATGCAAGCTCAAAGGCTAGTTGAGTGCGAACCCAAAGATTGGCTGAGTGCAAGCCTCAAGGCTAGCTTAAACATGAGTTCGAAAGCTAGCTTAGATACAAGACCGAAGACTAGCTACATGTGTGAGTCCGAAGACTAGTTAGTGCAAGCACAAAGGCCGACTGAGTGTCAGCTTAAAGACTAACTTAGATGCAAGCCTGAAGGTTAGCATAAATATAAGCTTGAAGGCTAGCTCAGATGCAAACTCAAAGACTAGCTTAGTACTGACCCAAATACTGGCTAAGTGTGAGCCCGAAGGGTAGTTTAGATACGAGCCTAAAGGCTAGTTTAGGCCTGAGCTTAAAGGCTAGTTGAGTGCGAGCCTGAAGACTGGCTTAGATGCAAACTCAAAAATTAGCTAAATGCAAGTATGAAGAGTAGTTAAGTGCGAGTCTTAAGGTTAGCTTAGATGCAAGATAGAAAGCTAGTTAAGTATAAAGCCGAAAGCTGACTAAGTGTGAGCGCAAAAGGTGGTTGAGTGCAAATCCGAAAGCTGGTTGAGTACGAGCCCAAAGGTTGGCTTGGATGTGAGCCAAAAGATTGACTTTAATGTGAGTCTAAAGATTAGCTAGATGTGAGTTTGAAGACTGACTTAGATGAAGGTCTGAAAGTTGGCTGAGTGTGAATTTAAAGACTGGTTTGGATGCAAGCCTGAATGCTATCTAAGAGAAACCCCGAAGTTTGGCTAGGTGATGGAGGGTCATGGATTCGTCATCTTCATCACCATATTTGAAAGGTCACAAGTGGCCTCAACGAGATCATGGATTCATCGTCTTCATTATCGAAGGCCGCAGATGACCGCGTTATTATTAAGATCTTTTTTTTATATTTTTTTACAGAATTTTTCTTTTTTTTAAATCAAAACAACTATTATTATTATTTTTTATTATTATTTTCCTTCGGCCCCATAATTTTTTCCTCTATATTTGTTGGCCTTTTTTTTTCTTTAGCAGCACAAGCCTTTTTATTTTTTTATTTTTATTTTTTTGGGTGGCTTCTTCTTCAAGTCTAAGCCTTCCCCCATTTTTGCAAACGCTCTCCAGGCTCGAGTGGGCTCGGTCTCCATTCTCGGCCGGATCTAGCCGGCCTTGGCCACGGCAAGGTGGGAGGTTGCCTGCCATTCCCTCCGCCGGCCAAATCCAGCTGTCTCCTATCCAGATTTGGCCAGCTTTTACTATGGCAGGGCCGGGGATGCACTGCTATTCTTGCTCCTGTCGGATTGAGCCTATCCTATGGTGGCTTTGATCCGACGCAAGGTGGCTATGGCAGAGCGAGGAGGTCGAGCAGCAAACGAGGAGTAGCCATGGTGGTGGCCACGGGAGCTAGGGATGGCACAAGGACGAGGACATGACGGATAGGCGGAGCCTCGGGTCAACGGCGCGGTGAAGGTCGTAAACCTCAAAGATATAATTCTTAGAGAGGACAGCCAGGGTGGAACTCGTCGGAGGTGGAGACCGGACAGGGTGAGGCAGGGAGGCTCCCACACTAGTGCAGATAGAGGTGGCCATCAGCGAGTCAACGGAGGCAGAAGCGTAGCTGCTCTTTTGAAGGAGAACAAAAAGAAATGAGAAGATTAGTAGCAAAGGAGCTCTTTCGAAGGCAGAAGCATTTTGGTTGCTTCACATTTTAAACTTTGACTTTCCGATCACTTGTGTGTTCTTTTCCTATTTTGATTCCTCTTCCTTTTTCTTTTTTTCTTTTTTTTTTCAATTTGCAAGTGTTCGTAGATTTTTTATATGTTCACGAAGAAGTAGAGTTAGGTTGGAATGGGGTTTTTTATTTGAATTTTAAATAAAGAATGTGGATGTAGATGGATATAGATATGTTTATCTAAAATTTAAATCATAAGAGATGTGAATAAGCGTATTTGTTATAAATGATAAAATTTGAAAATTTGTATTTATCCCATATATTGAAATTATGGGGGTTATTTATAATTTTTTAAAAAATTACAATAAATTAGAATTTTATAATTTTGAGGTTTTTTCTATAAAAAGGATTTATTATAAATTTTTAAAATTTTTAGGGTCCTTCTTGAATAAAATGTAGATTTATTCACAAATAAAAATTTTTGAGAGATTTATTTGTAAAAGGTCAAAATTTTACGGATTTATTTATAAATAAAAATTTTTGGAAGAGCTTATTTATAAATTTTAAATTTTGGAGAGATTTATTTACAAATAAAAAAATTTGGAGGGTTTATTCGTAAATCCTAGATTTCATGAAGACAATTGATTTTTTGAGGGGTTTATTTGAAAATCCTAAATTTTGTGGGACTGATTTATAATTTTAAAATTTTATTAGACTTTTTTGTAAAATTTTTATTCCAGAAACTTATTTGTAAGAAAAATTCAATCAATGACCCATATATAAAGATTTATTCAATTCAAGGGTTTATTTGCAAAATTTTATAATTTGTTATTTTGGGATAAATTTTGGATGAATTTTGAGCCCAATTCTAGTCCAAAAATAGTTCAATTAATTTATTTGGATTAGGCCTCACTAGAGTCCAAATTTTCTAATGATTTGAGCTCAATTTTTGGCCAAACTCAAATACGATTTAAGTCTGACCAAGACCCATATTTGAGCCATAATTTAGCGACATATAAGTCTTAATTTTAATCATATTTCAATTAATTTTAATTGTGCTAAACATCACCTCAAATAAATTATCCCTTCCGTAACCTCTTCTTGAGTTCTGACAAGAGAAGATGATGCAAACAAATTTCAAGTATTTGCCTCTATATCAATATTTTAGGAGTTGAATATGTGGATTTGACTTGGCATATGAGAGTGCACTTAATTGATCATATAAAAATAGACTTAATTTACCACGTGAAAGTGGACCTAATTTGTCACAAAAAATAAACTTAAATTGTTACATAAAAATGGACTTAGTTTGCCACGTAGAATTAGACTAAATTTATCACATACAAGTGGATTTAATTTGCTATGTAAAAGCGAGCTTAGGTTTACTACGTGAAAATAGACTTGATTTTATATGTGAAAGTGGACTTAGGTTTACTATATGAAAGTAGGCTTAGGTTACCACATGAAAGAAGGCTTAGGTTACCACATGAAAGTAGACTTGAGTTACTATATGAAAGTGGATTTAATATGCTATGTAAATGCAGGCTTAGTTGACACACAAGATGGATGGAGTTTTGTATCCATATTGCACCTCGAGAAACATGGAATGCATGTTTAATTGAGCGTTCCATTTTAAGAAAGTTGGACGTTCTATCATAGACAAAATATAAATACTTTTGGTTGCTATATTGTTAGGCTTAGGCATAGGCCTTTCCCCCTTGTTATCAGTCAGTTGGTAGGATCCCCCTTCAAATATTCTTTGGACGATGTAAAGGTCCTCCTAATTAGAGTTGATTTGCCTTTTTTATTTCGATTCAGAATTATAGGTCTTTTAAGAACTAAGACCATTTATCCCTTCTGGAATTACCTAAGTCAAATCATCTTGTTGTAAGCCCTAACCATTTATGCTTGATACATTTTCAGGTTTTGTTATACTGTGAGTCTTATCTCATCTGAAGAGTCTAGATCATCAAGACAAAGATGAACATTATCTTCTCTTGTGATTTTTTTCTTACAAGGTAATCTTTAGAGAGTGGATTGGCACTTCTAGTGGCAAGACTGTCTCAATCCCAAACACTAATACATATGGCGTCAATTAGGTAGGAGTTTAATATGTGGTGTGATAGGCCCATAGTTCCTTAGTAAACTTTCAGTCTTTCTTATTTTTGGCAATAACCTTTTTCAAGATCTTGAAGAGGGTCTTGTTGAATACCTCAGTAATCCCATTGGCTCTAGTATTGTAAATGGATGAATTCTCTAATCTATCTTATAATGATGTGAGAATTGTCCTACCTTGAAGCTTTTCAAAAATTGTTCATTATCAAAGATAATCCTTCAAGGAGCACCAAACCCGTACAAAAATATTTTCTTGAAAGAAATATATAATAATATCCTCTCTTACCTCTTTCAATGGAATCGTTTCAACCTACTAAGAGAAATAATCAGTTGTCACCAGTATGAAGTGATGGTCTCTAAAAGAAATTGGTTTGATTGGGCCAATAATATCAGTATCTCATACCTTGAATGGCCATGAGGACACTGTTAGATGCAGAGGATTTGGGTGTTGATGGATGAAGTCACTCTAAATTTGGTATAGGTGACATCCTCTCACATATTTAATGCAATCTCCTACTATTGTGGGTCAATAATAGCCCATATGCTTAATTTTCATCATCATTTTTGGACCTGATTGATGAGCCCCACAGCCTCCAAAATGCACCTCATACATAAGTTTTTTGGTCTCTTTATCTAAGAGATAGTACAAAAGTAGTTGATTAAATGACCTTATATAAAGAGTGTCATTGATAAGCATAAAGGCGCGGCTCTCTTATTAAGTTATGAATCTAATAATTATCAAAAACCTTCTAAAGTAAGAAATCTAACTAATAAAATAGATACACAAAAAAGAAAAGAAGAAAGCATTTGATTTATTTGAGAAAACATACATGCCTTAAAAAGGACATATCCTTATTTTACAATAAAGTTTAGCATGAAATTATAGAAAATATAAAAGAAATGAAGAAAGGAAAAGAGAAAAAGTAGAGAAAAAGCTTTGATATATATTGCTACCTCGCTCCCCCTGCGCTAAACCACGTAGCGTCCAACCTGAATCATGGAAGGAAATAAGAGAAGTTTAAAGTGTTTCCATTAGCCAATAAGCCAGCGGCAATAATTTTATTTGGGGTTGGAGTGTTTTCGTTAGCCAATCAAGCATTGGCGATAACTCATTGACCTTGAAGTCTTTTCATAACCAATAAAACATAGGTGATAACTTCTTTGATTTTTGAAGTATTTTCATAGTTGATAGGGTGTAGGCGATAACTTCTTTGGTTTTTGAAGTATTTCTATAGCTGCCAAAATGTAGGCGATAGCTTCTTTGGTTTAGGTAGTATCACCAATGGCTTATAAACTTGGGTATAGCTTTGAGAATCGCATCATCAACTGTTTCTACGACTAACTAGTTTGAAGAGCGCATTGCCAACTGCTTCTAGGGTTAAATAGCTTAAAGAGGCACATCGTCAACTACTTCTGGGATTGACAAACTTGAATGGTATATTATCAACTACTTCTGGGGTTAATTAGTTTGGAAAGCATATTGTAAACAGCTTCTGGGGTTGACTAGCTTAAAGTGTGGCTAATAGCTTTGAGCTTATTGTTAGTTGACTTCATTAATTTAGTAGCATCACTAACGGTTTACAGGGTTGGGTATAGTTTTGAAGTGTGGCCGTCGGCTTTAAGCTTGTTGGCATTAACTTCTTTGGTTTGGCAATGTCACTATTGGCTTAGGGGTTGGATATAGTTTTGAAGTGTGTCTGATAGCTCGGAGCGTATTAATGATTAACTTCTTTGGTTTGGCAGCATCACCAACAGCTTATGGTGTTGGGTAGAGTTTTGAAGTGTGGCTAACAACTTTGAACGTATTGGCGATTAGCTTCTTTGGTTTGGCAGCACACCAATGGCTTATGTAGTTGGATATAGTTTTGAAATGTGGCCAATAGCTTTAACCGTATTGACAATTAACTTTTTTAATTTGACAGCATCACCAACGACTTATAGAGTTGAATATAGCTTTGAAATATTGCTAAAGGCTTTTGTAGCACACCCAGCTAGACCCAATTTAACCTTATTTAGCTCTATATGAATTAACTTTAGTTTAGATTAGGATGGTAACTGTTGAGTTTTAGGTGTCTCGAACTCAAATTAGAGTTTGAGTTAAAGTAGGAATCCAAAGTTGAATTTAGATTTATGATTGAGTTATAATATTAGGAGTTGTAATTAGAGTAAAACTCAGACTCAATAAGGGTCTATAAATATACTATAATACATAGGGCTTATGGTGACGCAGTATTGAGGTTGAACTAGAGAGAAATAGAGAGAGACGAATAGAAAGAAGAGAAAAAGAGAGAATGTTGGCTCTCATGTGTGGGTCTTTCTAGTACTTCTCGGTGGTCTCTCGTGCTGGTTCCTCGTGGTGCTCTCTTGGAGATTCTCTTTGAAGGTGGAGGCATTGCCGAGCCTTGGTGAAAGAGTTTAGTTGAGTAACAAAGAGTAAAGTCTTTCTTATAGACTCTTGTAAAAGCCTTTATCTATTGATAGTGGATCTCTCGCTGTCTTATCTTGTTATTTTCTTTTATCTTGTATTACTTCTCGTTTCTTATGTTGTTTGAGAACAAGGTGATTCGTGAACCTTCCGCTGCAAATCCCAACAATTGGTATCAGAGCTTAGGAGCAAACAACTAAAATGGCAAAGTTCTTACTCGAGGTAGAGAAGTTTGACGGCAAGATAAATTTTGCCTTATGGCAAAAGAAGATGAAAGTGGTTCTTACTTTTCAAGGTTTGCAAAAGATATTAGAGGGAAAAGAAAAGAGGTCGGTCAAGATAAGCAATGAAGACTGGAAGAAAATAGATCAAAAAGCATTGAATTTGATTATTCTAAGCCTGACTAATGAGGTTTTGTACAATGTTATTAACAAAGAGACGACAATGGACATCTGGACAAAACACGAGAAGTTGTACATGTCAAAAAGTCTCACGAACAAGTTCTACCTGAAATAACAATTGTACGGACTGCGTATGAGCGAAGATACAACTACATTACACACTTAAATGCCTTCAATAAGATTATCAATGATTTGCTGAAAGTTGATGTGAAGTTTGAAGAGGATGATAAGGCGCTGATTCTCCTAATGTCTCTTCCTGCTTCGTACGATCATATCGTGACCACAATTCTTTATGGTAAAGAAACTCTCAAGATAAAAGATGTGACAACTAGTCTTCTTTCTAATGAGAAAAGGAGAAACTCCAACATTAATATGGAGTTTGGTGAAGGATTGGTGGCTCACGAAAGAAGAAGATTAAGAGAATGTGGAGAAGGCAAGCAACGGTTCAAATCAAAATTGAAGGCGAAAGTACAATGCTATTCATGTAAGAAATATGGTCAAATTAGACGGTATTGTCCTGAACGTGGGAAGATAGAGTCATCCAATATGGCGACGGCAATAGCGGATGATACTTCTAAGAATAGTGCGGATGGAGACGTTCTTTGAGTATCCGCAGAAATTGGCACTTCTGATAAGTGGATTTTAGATTCCGGTAGTTCTTATCATATTTGCTCCAGGAAAGATTGGTTTACTTCTTATAAGGAGAATAAGAAGAAAAGTACTATTTGGTTGGACGATAATTCAGCCTGTGAGATTGCCGGTGTGGGAACAATCAAAATCCAGATGTTTGATGGAGCAATTCGTACTCTTATTGGGGTGAGACATGTCCCTAAGATGCGAAGGAATCTAATTTCATTTGGTGTACTAGACTCAAAATGTTGTAATTATTCAGTAAGAAATGGAATCATGAAGGTGACACGTGGTATTAGAATCCTGATGAAAGATGAGAAGTGCGCTAATGTTTATCGATTAATAGGGAACACCATTGCAAGTGGAGTTCCGATGGTTACAGTAGTGAAGAGGAAGCATGATACTCGGAGTAATTTGATGAGAGATAAACGTTCCCCTCAAATTACTTTTACTACAACAGCAAATACAGGTCATCCGAAAAGCCTCTAAAAGTACAAGACTGTCGGCATGAAGAGCAAATTCGAGGTTGGCTCAAGTTCGCGTCTTACAATTAGTTGAATAAGCTAGTAGCCCAGGGGCAGAGGCTGGATGAGAGATGACATTGAAGATTCATGATGGTGACACGCCCGAGTTCAAGTCAAGATGGAAATTATTGAGTTTTAGGTGTTTCGAACTCAAATTAGAGTTTGAGTTAAAGTAGGAATCCACAATTGAATATAGATTTATGATTGATTTGTAATATTAGGAGTTATAATTAGAGTAAAACTCATATTCAATAAGGGTCTATAAATGTACTATAATACATAGGGCTTATGGTGGCTCAGTATTGAGGTTGAACTAGAGAGAAATAGAGAGAGAGGAATAGAGAGAATAGAGAGAAGAGAAAGAGAGAGAGTGTTGGCTCTCGTGTGTAGGTCTTTCTAGTGCTTCTCAGTGGTCTCTCGTGCTGGTTCCTCGTGGTGCTCTTTTGAATATTCTCTCTGAAGGTGGAGACATTATCGAGCCTTGGTGAAAGAGTTTAGTTGAGTAACAAAGAGTAAAGTCTTTCTTGTAGACTCTTGTAAAAGCCTTTATCTATTGATAGTAGATCTCTCGTTGTCTTATCTTGTTATTTTCTTTTATCTTGTAGTACTTCTCATTTCTTGTGTTGTTTGAGAACAAGGTGATTCGTGAACCTTCTGCTGTGAATCCTAACAAGTAACGTCACTCATTGTTCATGACCTTGGAGTATTATCGAGGGTTTAGCATAGCTAGTGGGACTTGGTTCGATCCTATTTAGTTTTGTCAGAACTAATATGATTGAAATTAGAATTTGATTTCATTTAGCTTGAGTCGAGTTCGATATTGTGTTGGACCTCTATAGAGTCGGGGTTTGTTAGACTTTGGCTCAAATTCAAGTCAATTTAGTTCAACTTGGTTTCAGTGCAAATTTGCCTAGCCTGGTTCTAGTTTGAATTTGAATTTGTCCTTCCAGTTTGGACTTGATTTGACCCAATTAGAGTTTGATTTGAGCTTAAGTTAATCCAGATTAGATTTGATTGGAACTCAACTTTAATCTGATTAGAGTTGAGTCTAAATTTATATTAACTTAATTTTGGTTTGATTCCATCTATTTGATCTATTTAAGTCCATTTGAGCCAACTCGACGTTTGTTCATTTGTTGCGATTGAATTACCTCATATGAATCAATTTGATTTAAGGGTCCTTAGTTATTTGCGATAATTTTAGATAGACCCATAACCTGGTTTTAAATGCACAAGCCCAAAGGTTGGCTTAGTTCTCAAGCTCGAAGTCTAGCTAGGTGCAAGCCTAAAGATTGACTTAGATGTGAGTGTGAAGTCTAATTGAGTGCAAGTTTAAAGGCTAAATTGAATGTGAACCTGAAATTGAATGTGAACCTGAAGGCTGGCTTAGATGCAAGCTTGAAGGCTGGCTTAGTGTGAGCCTGAAGGCTGGCTTAGTGCGAAACCCGAGGAATGGCTTCAGTGTGAACTCGAAGGTAAGTTAAGTGCGAACCTAAAGATTGTCTTGGATGCGAGCCCAAAGGTTGGTTTAGTGCGGGTCCAAAGGCTAGCTGAGAATGAGCCCAAAGACTGAATGAGTGCGCATCCAAAGGTTGGCTGAGTGCAAACTCAAAGATTAGCTGAGTGCGAGTCCAAAGGCTTGTTGAGTGAGAGCCTAAAGGCTGGGTGAGTACAAGTCCAAAGACTAGCTTAATGCGAGTCCGAATGCTAACTTGGATGCGAGCCCAAAGGCTAATTGAGTGTAAGCTCAAAAACTGACTGAATGTGAACCCGAAGACTAGCTTGTGATGATGGAGACCCGCCATCTTTGAGGGGCTACAGGTAGTTACATTGATGTAAAGAGTCCACCATTTTTGTCACCATCTTTGAGGGAGACCATAAGTGGTCACGGTGATGTCAAAAGTCCACCATCTTTATTATCATTTTCGAGTGACCATAGGTGACTGCGGTGATATCCAGAGTTCGTCATTGTACCAAAAATCATCAATAGTCACAATGTTGAAAACTTTGTTTTGGTATTTTTTGCTGAATTTTATTTCTTTTTTTCCCTTTTTTTTTCCTTTTTTAAATCACAATAATTTTTTATTTTTTTTATACTTTTTCTCTCATTAAGCCAAAATCTCTTTTCTATTTTCGGCCAGATTGTTTTTGCTACACAACCACTTTTGTTTTTTTATATTTTTTGACCTTTTATCTTCTCCCCCTGCTGCTTGTGCTTTCTTGCATTTTCTTTTTGGTCTTCCCACGACCAGGCCAGGAGCTGCCCGGTCTCTTCTCCGGCTAGATCCGGTCGGACCTGGCCTTGGTCGTGGCAGGGCAGGAGGCAACCGCCCTTTCTTTCTCCAACCAGATCCGGCAGTCTCTCGTCCAGATCTAGCCAACCTTTGCACGATGGTGACAAAGGGAGGTCATCGTCCTCGTCACTAGAGGAGTCGGTGGCGTCACCGTCTACGGAGAAGATCTTCACTGTCCTTAGCCACGGCAATGGAGCTCTAGCCTTAGGCCTCACCGGAGGTAGCGGCTTGAAGATGACGGTAACGTGGTCACCAGTGCGCATTTGCTCTGCTCTTCCAGCGAAGGATCAGCTCGTATATCCAGAAAAGCAGGGAGTTATGAGAAATAAAAGGCGGAGGAACTCATCGGGGCAAGCAGTAGCAGTGATGGTTGGCAACTCAGGGCAGCTACGGGGAAGGGCTGGAGGTGGGTGGGGAGGTCCAACAGCTCACAGAGGTGAACTTAGGCAGAGCTCGTGGGAATGAAGGAGTGGGCGGCTATGGACCACCACTTGGAGTGCGGGGGTGCTTGAGGGCAGTGAAGAACTATCGTGCGGATGGCGGTGGTCTCATGGAAGCTCCAGGCTGTAGGGTCTCTACCAAGGGCAGCGAGGTACTAGTCTAGGGAGCCTTGCAGAGTGCAAAAGAAGAAGGGGAAGAAGCAATAGAGAAGAAAGGAGAATGAACGAAGACAGAAGAGAAGAAAACTCACCAGATTTTTTCCTTTCCTTGTATTCAATTTCTAATCTTCCTGTTATTCTCTCCCTTCTCATGTTCTCTTCCTCTGATCTCTCTCCTCTCTAATGTGCAGTTTGTGTGGGATTTTATAGGAGTAAAAGAGATGAAATTAGGTGAAACAAATCTTCTTTTGTTTAAATTTTTAAATGATGGATGTGAATATAAACAGATATAAATGTGGTTTATTTAGAATTTAGATAAACTTGTAAAAAGATATATATGAATTTATTTGTTGTACATGATGGTATCTTGAAAGTTATACTCATTCTCGATATTGAAGTTATAATAGGATTATTTGTAATTTTTTTTAAAAAATAAAGTAAATTATAATTTTATAAATTTTAGGAAATTTTTCTACAAAAGGACTTGTCTATAAAGGTTTAAAATTTTCAGGGTCCTTGTTGAATAAAATTTATTTTATTTGCAAATAAAAATTTTTAAGAAACTTATTTTTAAATAGTAAAAATTTTAGGGATTTATTTATAAATAATAAATTTTGGATTTCATAAGGATAAATCATAATTATCGATCTTTTGAGGTTTTGATTTATAAATCCTAAATTTTGTAGGACTGATTTATAATTTTAGAATTTTATTGGACTTTTTATAAAATTCTTATTCTAGGCACCTATTTGTAAAAAAAATCCAATCAAGTACCCATTTATGAGAATTTATTTAATCTAGAGGTCTATTCACAAATTTTTTTTTATTTTATCATTTTGGCCCAAGTTTTAGATGAATTTTGGACCCAATTCTGGTCCAAAAATTTAGCTCACTCAGTCTATTTAGATATGGCCTAGCTTGAGCATGAATTTCCAATGATTGAAGTTCAAATTGGGCTCAATTTTTGGACAAATATGGATGCGATTTAAGTCTAACTAAAATCCACATTTGAAACATAATTTAGTGGCATACAAATTTCAATTTTGATTATATTTCAATTAAATTTGATTGTGCTAGAAATTACCTCAAATAGTAGTGTCACCAATGTATAAGGTTGGGTATAGCTTTGAAGTGTGACCAACAGCTCTAAGCATGTTGACAATTAACTTATTTGATTTGGTAGTGTCATCAACGTATGAAGCTAGGTATAGTTTTGAAGTATGACCGACTTCTCTAAGCATGTAGGTAATTAACTGCTTTGATTCGGTAGTGTTAACAACGTATGAGGTTGGGTATAACTTTGAAATGTGGCTAATAGCTTTTGAGCGCGATATCAGTTAACTTTATTTGAATAAGGAATTGTGATTGACTGACAAAGTGAGTTCAAGTCACCTTAGTTTGGTTTGATTTGAAGCATTGTCAATGCTTTTGGGTTGGCTTATCTTTGAAGTGTGGCTGATGACTTCAGGTATATTATCGGTTAAGTTTATTTGAATAAGGTATTATGATTAATTGACTAAGTAAGTTCAAGCCTACCTTAATTTTATTTGATTTGAAGCATTGCTAATGCCTTTGGGTTGGCCTAGCTTTGAAGCGTGGCTAACTGCTTCAAGCATGCTATTAGTTGACTTCATTTGAACAAGGGTTGTGGCTAACTAACTAAGTGAGTTTAAGCTTGCTTTGGTTCACTTTGATTTGATAATCGATGGCCTTTTAGGCATGTTGTTAATTAGATTTGGAGCGTTATGAATGCTTTTGCGTTGGCTTAGCTTGGAAGATGTATCACCAATAACTACTGGGGTTGACTAGGTTAGAAGTATGGCCAACAACTTCATGCATATTGTTAGTTGATTTCTTTTGAATCAGACATTATTATTGATTGACTAAGCAAATTCAAGTCTACCTTAATTTGATTTGATTTAAAACATTGTCAATGCCTTTGGGTTGGCTTAGTTTTGAAGTATGACCAATGGTTTCAAGCTTGTTATTAGTTAACTTCATTTGAATAAAATATTATGGTTGACTGACTAAGTGAGTTTAAGCCTGTTTTAGTTCGCTTTGATTTGATAATCGATGACCACTTAAGCGCATTGTCAATTAGATTTGGAATATTGTCAATGCTTTTGAGTTGGCTTATCTTGGAAGATGTATCGTCAATGACTTCTGTGGTTGACTAGTTTCAAAGTATGGCCAATAGCTTCGTGTATATTGCTAGTTGACTTTATTTGAACAAGATGTCTAGCTAACAGACTAAGTGAATTCAAGTCTACCTTTGGTTCGGTAAGAAATAGTTTTGATTTAACAATCAATGGCCTTTCCTAGCTTATTATTGATTAAATTTAAGATATCATCAACGACTTTGAGCCCGTCATCAACCAACCTTGACTTGATATTGGTTGAGTTTGGTTCAATTTAGTTTGAAGTTCAAACTTGACTTTGGTTCAAATTTGATTTGATTCAATTCAATGTTCAAAATTTGACTGAATTGCAATTCACTAACCACTTCCTAAGAGTAATGACATGTTCTAATTTTCTCTTTCCAAAACCTTTAGTAATTAGGTTTGCACTGATGCTTTATAGAATAACTAGAGGACCATATGAAATGTGCATTCCTAAAATCACTATTGACATTGATGATAAATGTTCAATTTGCAATAATGAATTCAATTCACTAAACTTGGCATTAATTTTCAAAAAAACATTTATTGACTCTAGCGGGAGCAACATTAATGTAGATTTGTGTCTAATTTAATTTGGTTTAATATTCAAAACTCAATTTTTGTTTGATTCATTCGATTCAGATCGAGTTTAATCTTGTGTTGGACTCTTATTGGATTCGGGTTTATATCTTAATATACTTTGGTTCAAGTTCAAGTTGATTTAAGTTCAACTTGGTGTTAGTTAAAGATCAGTCTAGTTCTAGTTTGACTTTGAGTTTGATTTAACCAAATTAGTTTTCAGTTTGAACTTAATTTAATCCAATTAGAGTTTGATTCAAATTTAATTTGGCCCAAACTAGATTTGATCTAAACTTAACTTGATTTTGAGTTGATCCATATTGAACCTGATTAGGATTTAATTTGAGCTAATTTGGTTTGGTTTAACTCAATTTGTATTTTAGGTCCAATTTAATTTGATTAATTTTAGATCTAATTGATAGTCCATCTGAGTCAATTTAGTTTTACTTATTCATTTTACCTAAGTTTGATTTGATTGAGTTTCTTTATGTCAATCAATTTAATTTGATAGTCTTTAAGCTGTCATAATAACTTTGGATGAGTCAGTAAATTGGCCTTAGATGTGCAAACCTGAGAGTTGACTGAGATGAGCAAGTTTGAAAGCTAGCGTAGAGGTGCAAACCCGAGGGCTAGCTTGATTTGGAAGGCTTAAAGATTGGCCTATATTTTTGGTTAGTCCAAAAATTAGCCTATGGTTGCAGCAAGCTCAAAGGCTGACTTATAGTTTTGGCTGGCTCGAAGGCTGGCTTGGAGTTAGTGGGCCCAAAGGCTTTGAAAGACCCCAAAGCTAGCCTAGTTTTGACAAGCCCGAAGGCTAGCCTAATTTTGGCAAGTTCAAAGATTGGCCTGGTTTCGGTGGGCTCAAAGGTTTGTCTAGTTTTGGTGGGCTCGAAGACTAACCTATAGATACGATGGGCCTAAAGGTTGGCCTAGTTTTGATGGACTCGAAAGTTAACCTAGTTTTGGTGGGCCTGAAGGTTGGTCTAGTTTTAGCAAGCCCAAAAATTAGCCTAGTTTCCGCAGGTTTGAAGGCTAGCCAAGTTTTAACGAGTCCAAAGACTGGTCTGATTTTGGTGGTCTTGAAAACTGGTCTATAATTTGTGCAGGCTGGAAGGTAAGCCTATAGTTTTGGCAGATCCGAAGGATAGCAATGGTGATGGCAAGTCAAGGCTAGGCCAAGCTTGGCTAGGGAAGGAGGTAGAGCTCACGGGCAAAGGGTGGTAGTGCAGAGTGCAGGTGGAGCTAGGGAAGCTTCAAGCCAGTGAAGCTTCAGGCGAAGAGGTGTGCACGGCAAGAGAGCAGCCATGGCCAGGGCCTTCACAAGCAGTGATGATAGCGGCATGGCAGGGGGAAGAGGAGCATGCAGAGGCTCGAGTGGGATGGTTCGGGTCATGGGGTGCCGACCAGCAGGCTCAGATAGGAGAGGCTCAAGATGCACACGAGCAGAGACGGGAATGAGCACAGGTGGAGATGGGCCGGAGGCCAGGCGGAGCTAATGGTGGCGGATGACGAGGCTAGGGTTCCAATGAGGCTCAAGTTCCATGTGAGGAGGCAACACAGGTACGAGTAGGGATTGGGTAGCCTTCGGTGAAGGAGATGCTTAGGTCCCCTTCAGTAACAAAGCAACCAAAGAACAAAACATGGAAAAGAGGAAAAAAAAAACTAAGTGTACTAATCTCTCCCTTCTTGGCTTTAAGCTTGTTTAGATCCTTGTCTCCTCATTTTAATCTCTTCTCATTCTGATCTCTTTGTTTTGATCTCTCTATTCCTTTTTTTATATTAACAAGATTTATATATTATTTGAGAAGATTGAGTTGGTTTGGAAATAATTCTTTTTTATTTAAATTTTTGGAGTGATGGATATAATTATAGATACATATAGATTTGGCTTATCTTGAGGTTGGATGAATTTATTTACTATGTATGGATGAAATTTTTGGATAAATTTGTTTTGAGCTTGGATAAGATTGTAGATGAGCAAATTCAAAAATTATATTCACTTTTGGATATTGAATTGATAACTGTGGGATCAAAATTGACCACCCAGGAGAGCGAAGATCCTAGAAGTGATTTTGAATCACAAATCAAAATTTATTTTAATTTAAAATGTTCTATTAGGTGTTGTGAGAACATTGGCTTCCAACAGGTATAAGCCTCTATTATTAATTACCCCGACAATTGTCAAGAACCTCATAAAGTGAGAAACTTAACTAATAAAATAGAGACACAAAAATAAAGTAAAGAAGGAAATATTTGATTGATTTTAAGAAATGATATATGGCCTAAGTAAGGATATGATCTAACTTTATAATGAATTTCAATATGAAATCATAAAAAGCATAAAAGAAATAAAGCAAACGAAAGAATGGCGAAGAAGCTTTGGTGTGTGCTACTGCCCCGCTCCTCCTGCACTGGACCATGATACATCTAACCCAAATCGACTTAGTCTTTGGCAAGTATAGATGGCATCATCCGATGGGACAAAAAGAAAAGGAATTTGAATTATTTTCAATAACTTTGAGTTTTAGTGATAACTTCATTAGATGGTGTTGTCAGTGTCTTGTCGAGATTGGCCTAAAGTGTTTTTGATAGTTTTGAACTTTGGTGATAACTTTGTGATTTGAAGTATTTTCGTTAGCCAATAAGGCATCGACGATAACTTCTTTTGGATTGGAGTGTTTTTATTAGCCAAAAAAGTGTTAGTGATAACTCTATTGATCTTGAAGTATTTTCACAGCCAATAAGGTATAAGCAATAACTTTTTTAATTTTTAAAGTGTTTTTATAGCTGATAAAGCATAAGTGATAACTTCTTTACTTTAGTGGCATCACTTACAGCTTATAGGGTTGGATATAGGTTTGAAATCAACTAATTTTAGGGTTGACTAACTTGAGGTGTGTGTCATCAATAGCTTCTGGGGTTGACTAGCTTGAAGAGTGTGTCGTCAACTACTTCTAGGGTTGACTAACTTGATGGTACATCGTCAATGGCTTTTGGAGTTAACTAGATTGAAGTGTGGCCAATAACTTTGAGCATGTTGGTATTTAACTTCTTTAATTTGGTAGTATCACCAATGACTTATTGAGATGAATATAGATTTAAAGTATAGCAGATAGCTTGAAGCATGTTGGCAATTTACTTCTTTGGTTTGCAAGCATCACCAATGGCTTTGGGGTTAGATATAGCTTTGAAGTATGTCTAAGGTCTCTTGTAGCATACCCAGCGAGACTCAGTTTGACCTTATTTAATTCTATTTAAACTAATTATAGTTTAGGTCAAGGTGGTACTATTACCCATATTCATGGTCTTGGAGTATTGCTAGAGGTTCAGCACATTCATTGGGACTTGGTCTGATTCTATTTAGTTCTATTAGGACTTATATAGTTCAGGTTTGAGTTTGATTTTATTTAACTTGAGTCGAGTTCAACCTTATGTTGGACTTTTGTTAAGTTTGGTTTGCTTCTTGATGGATTTCAATTCAAGTTTAAGTCAATTTAGTTCAACTTGATTTTAGTTCAGTCTAACTTGGTTCTATTTTGACTTTGAGTTTTTCCTTTTAGTTTAGACTTGATTTAACCCAATTAAGAATTTTATTTGAGCTTAGTTTGGTTCAGATTGAATTTGACTTGAACTCAACTTGATTTTAAATTAACCCATCTCAAATCTGATGAGGGTTGAGTCTAAGTTTATTTTGTCTAGGTTAACTTAATTTGGATTTTTTATAGTCTAGCTCAATTTATATTTTAGTTCAGTTGTTTGATCAATTTAAATCTATTTGAGCCAACTTGGTCTTTGTCCATTTATTTTGGCTAAGTTTAATTTCAATGCAAGTGAGTTACTTCATATTAATCAGTTTGATTTGAGGGTCCTTGACTATTTATAATAATTTTAGACAGATCCACAGTCTGGCTTTAAATGTGTGAACCCAAGGGTTGGATAAGGTGTGAGCTTGAAAGCTGGCTTACAGGTGTAAGCCTGAGGGCTGATTGGATGGGAGCCCGAAGATTGGCCTAGTATGAGTCCGAGGGTTAGTTGAGGTGCGAGCCTAAATATTGACTAAGATGTAAGCCCAAAAGTTGGATAGGTGCAAGTCTAAAGGCTAGTTAAGGCATAACCCCTAAGGTTGGCTTAAATGCAAGCCCAAAGATTGGCTTAGATGCAAGCCCAAAGACTCGCTAAGTGTAAACCCAAAGGTTGGTTAAATGCAAACCCAAAGACTAATTTGGATGCAAGTCTGAAGGCTGATTGAGTGTAAGCCTGAATGTTGGCTAAGTACGAATCCGAAGATTGGCTGAATGTGAGATTAAAGGCTAGTTTGGATGTAAGTCCAAAGGCTGGCTTAGATGTGATCTCGAAGGCTGGCTTGAGTGCGAGCCTGAAGGCTAGCTGAGTACGAGTTCGAAGATTGGCTAAATGCAAGCCCGAAAGCTAATTTGGACGCTAGCCCGAAAGTTGATTTGGATGCAAGTTCAAAGGCTAGCTGAGTGCAAACCTAAAGATTGGCTGAGTGCAATCCTGAAGGGTGGCTTAGATGCGACCCCGAAGAGTAGCGTAGTGCAAGCCCAAAGGCTACCTGAATGTGAGCCCAAAGGTTGGCTGAATACAATCTCAAAGGCTGACTTAGTACGAGCCCGAAGGTTGGCTGAGTGTGAGCCCAAAGGCTAGTTGAGTGTATGTTCAAAGAGTGTCTTAGATATGAGCCCGAAGGCTGACTTAGTGTGAGCCTAAAAGTTGACTAGGTGTGAGCCTGAAGGCTGGCTGAGATTGATAAGGATTCACCATCTTCGAGAGACCATGAGTGGCTATGAGTAGTGTTGAGGGTCCACTATCTTTGAGGGGCTGCAAGCAGTGTCAAGAGTCCACTATTTTAAAGGGGGGCCACAAGTGACTGTGGTGTTGGTGGAGTTCCGTCATCGCACAAAGGATCGTGAGTGGCCACAATGCTAATAAAGTTCTGCTGAAAATCAAGGTAAGAGAAGGCTTTTTTTGTGAGTAAACTTTTCTTTTCTTTTTTTATTTTTGCCTTTTTTTAGATAATAAATTTTTTTTTTTTACTTCTCTATTTATTCTTCTTCTTCACCCAAAACCCTCCTCTCCTATTTTTGGCCCAATTTTCTTTTTTTACAAAAACCTTCTTTTACCTCTCATCTTCTCTTCCTTCTTCTTCCTCACCAAATTATGCCCCCATCAAACCTTCATTCTCCTCAAGAACGGGCCATGGTGGTCTGGTCCCCTCTCTGCCTTGATCTAGCTAAAAATGGCTAGATCCGGCATGGTTTCTCAGCGAAAATGCAGGGGGCAGCCTTGCTCCCCTATCTCATGGCCTAATCTGGCTATAGCAGTAGCTATTGTGGCTCAGCTAACTTGGGCAGTGGAGATGACTCGTAGGCTTGGGCGTTGGACGCAACTTGCAAGCTCAAGCGACGAAGGTGACTTGCGAGTTCGAGTGGAGGTGACTTGCTGGCTTAGGTGGCGGAGGTAGCTTGCGGGCTTGGGCCACAGAGATAACTCATAGGTTTGAGCGATGTTAGCTAGGGCTTGGCCTTCTCGATGGTGGGTGACTGCCATGTGTAGGCTTGGTGAGATGTGATGGCCTGTGTAGCGAAGTAAGGTGGGTGGCAATGCTGGATCAGTTCACATGAGCATGGAGATGACGATCGACGACGGGAGGAGGGCTGGGTCCAAGTGAGGCTCCTCTGGTGGCAGCACAAGGCGGTAGGTTGACCAGGCGGTTGGCAAGGCTAGTACGAGGTTTGGAGGCAGAGGCGACTCAGTAAGCTTGGGTAGTACTAGCTCCTTCAATGGACTCAGGTGGTGGTAACATGAGAGCAGGTTGGCTGGGCTCGGCCATGTCTAACCGGACCTAGCCCTTGGGATAGTAAGGGCTCAAGCAAAACACGAGGCCTGCATGAATTCGGGAAACAAAGAACGAAAGAAAGCTAAGTGACGAGAAACTTACCCTTTTCTTCGATTCTTCTTGTTAATCTAGTTCCTTTGATGATGATGATATTTTTCTAATCTTCTTTCCCTTATTCTCTAATTTTTCTTATCTCTAATCCCTTTTCCCAAGTCAACAAATTTATATAGGATTTGAAGAGATGAAGGGCTGGAAACGATCTCTTTTGGTTAAATTTTTGAATGATGGATATAATTCTAGATGGATATGGATATGGATTATTTTGAATTTGGATAAGTATGTAAAGCGACATAGATAAATCTCTTTATCATAGATGATGATAATTTAAAAATTTTACTCATCTCGGACACTGACATTATAGAAGAATTATTTATAATTTTTTTTCAAAAAATTAGACTAAACTATAATTTTATAAATTTCAAGAGTCTTTTTATAAAAAAGACTTATTTATAAAATTTAAAAAACTTTAGGGTCCTTTTTGAACAAAATTTGGACTTATTCACAAATAAATATTTTTAAGAAACTTATTTGTAAAAAGTTAAAATTCTAGGAACTTATTTGTGAATATAGAATTTTAGAGGGGTTTATTCACAAATCCTATATTTTATAAGGATCAAATTATAATTATCGATCTTTTGAGAAGTTTATTTATAAATCCTAAATTTTGGAGACCGATCTTTAATTTTAGAATTTTATTATATTTTTCTGTAAAATTTTTATTCTAAGAACCTATTTATATAGATTTATTTAATTTAAGGATCTATTTATAAAATTTTTATATTTTATTATTTTGGCCTAGATTTTAAATAAATTTTGGGCTTAATTTTGATTCAAATATTTAACTCACTTAGTCCATTTAGATTAGGCCTATCTTGAGTCTAAATTTCCCAATGATTCAAGTTCGAATTAAGTTAAATTATTGATCAAACTTGGATGTAATCTAAGTTTGATTGAGATCCATATTTGAACCATAATTTAGTGACATAGAAGTGTTAATTTTAATCACACTCCAATCAAATTTAATTATGGTAACAATCAACTCAAACAATAAGGGGGTTATTTGAGAATTTTTGCCAAAAAATTTAGACCAAATTGTAATTCAACAAAATTTAGGGGTGTTTTATACAAAACTTGTTCATAAAATTTAAAACTTTCAAGCTCCTTGTTAAATAAAATTTGGACTTATTCACGAATAAAATTAGGACTTATTCATAAATTCTAAATTTTATAAGGATCAAATTTTACTTATCAATCTTTTAAGAGATTTATTTACAAATCCTAAATTTTGCGATGATCAATTTGTAATTTTAGGTTTCGTTGGAGCTTGTTGTAAAATTTCAATCCCAGGGACTTATTCATAAGAAAAATACAGCCAATAGCCCTTTTCATAAGAATTTATTTGATCTAGGGATTTATTTATAAGATTTTAGTATTTTTTTTTTGTTTTAGCCCAAATTTTGATGAATTTTGGGTCAAATTTTGTTCAAATATCCAACTCACTTAGTCCATTTGGACTAAACTTAGGTTAAGCTTGAATTTTCCAATGATTTAGATCCGAATTGAGCTTAATTTTCAGCCAAACTTGGATACAATTTAAGTTTGACTAAGATGCATATTTGAGTCATTATTTAGCGGCATACAAGTCTCAATGTTAATTATATTTCAATTTGTGGTATAAAAATTGATCACCCGGGATAACGAAGACCACAAGGAGAGACTTTGAATCACATATCAAAATTTGTTTTAATTTAAAGTACGCTATCAGGTGTTGTGGAAACATGACTTCCAACAGATGCAAATCTCTATTATTAATTATCTCGATAATTATTAAAAATCTCCAAAAGCAAGAAACCTAACTAATAAAATAGTGACACAAAAAAGAAAAGAAAAAAGTATTTGATTAATTTTAGGAAATGATACATAACTTAAGTAAGGGCATATACTCACTTTACAATAAATTTTAATATAAAATTATAAAAAATATTTAAAAAATGAAAAAAAGAAAAGAGAAAAAGTGAGAAAAAACTTTGATATGTGCTGCTTTCCAACTCCACCTAAGCTGGACCACATGACATTTGATCCAAACCGACTCAATTTTTGATAAATGTTGATGACATCATCTGATACGACATGAAAGAAAATAGGAGAAATTTAAAGTGTTTCCAATAGGTTTGAGGATTGACGATAACTTTGTGATTCAAAGTATTTTTATTAGCCAATAAGGCATTGGCTATAACTCTATTGACCTTGAAGTGTTTCCATAACTAATAAGATATAGGTGATAACTTCTTTATTTTTTGAGTATTTTCATAGTCGATAAGACGTAGGCGATAACTTCTTTGATTTTGAAATGTTTTCATAGCCGATAAGACATAGGCGATAACTTCATTTAATTTGGTGGCATCACCAACAATTTATGAGGTTGGGTATATAAGTTTGACAATTACATCGTCAACTGCTTTTGAGGTTGACTACCTTGAAAGGGTGCATCATCAACTTCTTTTGGGGGTTGACTAGTTTGAAGAATGTCTCGTCAACTACTTCTAGAGTTAGCTAGCTTGAAAGGGTGCATCGTCAATACCTTCTGGGGGTTGACTAAGTTGACGGAAGTATCGTTAACTACTTTTGGGGTTGACTATCTTGAAATGTGACTAACAGTTTTGAGCATATTATTGGTTTACTTCATTGATTTGGCAGTATCACTAACAACTTAGGGGGTTGGGTATACCTTTGAAGTATACCCAACAACTTGGAGCATATTGGTGATTAACTTCTTTGGTTTGACAATGCCACCAACGGCTTATGGAGTTGGATGTAGCTTGAAAGATGCATCGTCAATGGCTTTTGGGATTGATTAGCTTCAAAGTGTAGTCAATAACTTTGAGCTTGTTAACAATTAACTTCTTTAATCTAATAGCATCACTAATGATTTATAGAGTTAGATATAGCTTTGAAATGTTACTAAAGGCTTTTGTAGCATATATAGTGAGACTTAGTTTGATCTTATTTAGTTTTATTTGAGCTAATTTTGGTTCAGGTCATGGTGATAATATCACCCATTGTTCATAGCCTTGAAGTATTGCTGAGGATTTAGTACACCCAGTGGGACTCAATTTGATCCTATTTAGTTCCATTAGGAATAATATAGTTTGGGCTCGAGTTTGACTTCATTTAACTTGAGTTAAGTTCAATTTTATGTTGGACCTTTATCCAATTCGAATCTGCATCTTAACAGAGTCCGGTTCAAGTTTAAGTCAATTTAGTTTAACTTGATTTCAGTTCAGCTTGGATTTGTTCTAGCTTGGCTTTGAGCTTAGCTCTTTTATTTTGGACTTGATTTAACCCAATTAAGATTTGATTTCAACTTTGTTCAATCCAAATTAGATTTGATTTGAAGTCAACTTGATTTTAAAATTAATATATCTTGAGTCTAATTAAGATTGAGTCTGAGTTTATTTGGTTTAGGTTAACTCTATTTAGGCTTTTGAAGTCTATCTTGATTTGAATTTTAGTCAACTTTTTTGACCAATTTAAGTTTATTTAATCCAGCTTGGCCTTTGTCCATTTGCTTTGGCTAAGTTATTTCATATTAATTAATTTAATTTGAGGGTTCTTAGATAGTTATGATAATTCTGGATGAACTATAGCTCGGCTTCAAATGTGCAAATCCGAAGGTTGGCTTAGTTTGTGTGCTCAAAAGCTGGTTTGGTGCTAGCCTGAGGTCTGACTGGGTACAAGTTCGAAGACTACCTTAGATGCGAACCTAAAGGCTGACTGAGGTGCGAGCCCAAAGATTAGCTAAGTGCAAGCCCAAAAGTTGGTTGAGTGTGAGCCTAAAGGCTGGCTAAGTGCGAGTCTGAAGGCTAGCTAAGTTTGAGCCCGAAAGCTGACTTAGATGCGAGTACAAAAGCTAGCTTGGTTGCAAGCCCAAATACTAGCTGAGTGTGAGCCTGAGAACTAACTTGGACGCAAGTCTGAAAGCTGATTGAATGCGAGCCCAAAGGCTAGCTGAGTGTAAACATGAAGATTGGCTTGAATGTGAGCCTAAAGGTTAATTGAGTGTGAGCCTGAATACTGACTGGGTGCAAACTCAAAAGCTAGTTAAGTGCGAGCTTGTAAGCTAGCTTGGATATAAGCCCGAAGGCTAGATGAGTATGAACTTGAAGACTGATTTGAATGCAAGTCCGAAGACTGATTGAGTGTAAGCCTAAAGGTTACCTTGGATGTGAGCCCGAAGGCTAACTGAGTGCGAGCTTGAAGGCTAGTTTGGATGTAAGCCAGAAAGTTTGCTGTATGCAAGTCCGAAGACTAGCTGAGTGTGAGCCCGAAGGCTGGTTAGAATGCAAGTCAGAATATTCATTGAATGTGAGTCTGAAGGCTGGCTTGGATGTGAGTCCAAAAGTTGGCTAAGTACGAGCTTAAAAGTTAGCTTAGTGCAAGCCTGAAAACTGCCCTAGTGTAATCCTAAAGACTAGCCAAAAGTGAGCTAAAAAACTGGCAAGTGCAAGCCTGTAGGCTAGCTAAGCACCAGCTCCAAACTTGGCTGAGTGTGAATCCAATGGCTAGTTTAAATGTGAGCTTGAAAGTTGGCCAAGTACAAATCCAAGGGATGACTTCTAGTGATGGGGATCTAACATCTTCGAAGGACCACTCGAGGTCACGAGTTCATCATTTTTGAAGGATCATGGGTGACCGCAGTAACGTCGAGAGTCTACCACCATCGTCACTATCTTCGAGAGGCCATGGGTGATCACAGTATTAAAAATTTTTCTTCTTTTATTATTTTCACTGAATTTCCCCTTTTTTATTTTTAATATAATATTTTTTTTCCTTCCTCGGACCCAAAACTTTACTCCTCTATTTTACCTAAAATTTTCTCTTTTGTTTGCTGCACAAGTTTTTTATTTTTTATTTTTTTTATTTTTGACTTCTTCTTCAAGCTTCAACCGAAGTCTGAGACCCCTCACGATGGCCCAACAGCCTACATGCCGAATCCGGTCAAAAGATGGCTAGATCCAGCCAGTTTCTTCACCAGCGAGGTGGGGGGCGGCTCCATCCGGTGACGTGAAGGAGAGGAGGCGGAGGTACGGGATATCAGCGCTTGGTGGTCCCTTCTTTCGGCGAGGCGAAGGAGAGGAGGCGGAGGTGTGGGAGCGGCACTCGGTGGTGGCTTCTTCTAGCGAGATGAAGGAAAGGAGGCAAAGGTGCAAGAGTGGCGCACGGTGGCAACTTCTTCCGACAAGGCGAAGAAGAGGAGGTAGAGGTGCAGGAGATCGGCGAGGAGCCGACATTATCGAGGCCTAGGGACAAGATCATGGCTTCCTCCTGCCACAGCCCGAGGGAGGCCACGGACTTGCTCAGCACAGGTCCTCAGGTGCCGCGGCTGCCATGGTAGCTTGTGAGGGATCCTGGTGGTAAGACTGGCTCCAAGCGGAGGCAGCTCGAATAGCTCGGAAAGCGGCTGTGAAGAGAAGGTCAGGCGGAGCTAGGACTTTATAGGCAAATGGTGGCGGTGATGGCCGATGGTTCTGGGCGGCTGCGGGGAAGGGCTAGAGGAGGGGGACAGTTTGGTGGTCCTACGGAAGAGGAGGACAATAAGCAGAGAAAAAAAAAAAAGAAATTGAGTGTAGCTTTACCTTTTATTTTTCTTTTGGCGATGGTCTTCCAATACTTTACTTTTCTGTGCTATTTTGATCTCTTTATTTATCTCCAATTTTTTTTTGTTCTTCGATTTGTAAGCTCTACGGATTTTTCTAGGTTGGGGAAAAAATAAAGTTAGGTTAGAACAAATCTTTTTTTAAAAAAAATTTTAAATAATAAATGTGAATGTAAATTTATATTGATAGGTTTTATCTCGAGTTTAGATAAGTTTGTAAAGAGATATGTATAAATTTGTTTGTTGTAGATAATAATATCTTGAAAATTATACTCATTCTGGATATTGAAGTTATAAAGGAGTTATTCACAAATTTTTTTAAAGAATTGGACTAAATTATAATTTTATAATTTTTTAAGGTTTTTTTTTGTAAAAAGAGCTTATTTATAAAATTTTGAAACTTTCAGGATCTTTTTTGAATAAAATTTAGACTTATTAGTAAATAAAATTTTTTAAGAAACTTATTTATAAATGTTGAAATTTTATGGGCTTATTCATAAATAAAAAATTTTGCAGGAATTCAATTTCATGGGAACCAAATCATCATTATCGATCTTTTGAGAGGGCTTATTTGTAAACTCTAAATTTTTCAAGGGTCATTCATAATTTTAAGATTTTATTGGATGTTTCTATAAAATTTTCATTTGAAAAACCTATTTGTAAGAAAATTCTGGTCAAAAACTCATTTATAAAAATTTATTTAATATTGGAACCTATTTATAAAATTTTTGTAATTTATTATTTTAGTCCAAATTTTAAATAAATTTTAGGCCATAATTTTGGATTAGGCCTAATCTGAGTCTGAATTTCCTAATGATTTATATCGAAATTGAGTTCAATTTTAATTTTCAACCAAACTCGGACGCGACTTAAATTTGATTGAGACTCACATTTAAATTATAATTTTGTGACATAAATTTTAATTTTAATCATATTTTAAATAAATTTGATTATGATAAAAATTATCTTAAACACAATTAAAATTTAATTGTGGAAAAAATCACTATAAATATATTTGGTATGGTGGGTGTCCATTGAAAGTGTGCCTATTTAGATAGTTTACACACTACAAATAGTACTCACCATGAATGATCTTATAAAAAAGAATACAACGATGACATCATATTGTGTTTTGTTTGTCAAAAATGTGAGTAGATAGTAGAGGATTTGTTTAATTTCTATTTGTATAGATTTGAGCCCATCTTTTTTTAGTTAGGATTCTATTTCCAAATTAGTTTTTGGGTTTTGGAGCTAAGTGGCGGGAGGATCAGAGAGGTTTTGATTTATTTAGGGAATATTTGTTTTAGACAATATCAAAGTTTTAAGAATTTTAATATTCCTAAATTTCAAGATCTTGAATTTAAAAATCTTAATAATATATTTGTTTTATAAAATATGTAAATTTTGACTTTTGAAATTTGATGTTTGGTTTGTTGAATGTGTAAATTCTGAAGTTATAAATTCTATTTTTTTTGTTTGTCTATAGAATTAGCACATGAATTTATATGTTGAATTCTAAAGTCCAGGATTTTTGAGTTTAGTTAGCTTTAAAAAACTAGTAAATTCTAAATTTTCTAGAATTTAGAAGTTTTATAATTTAAAGTTCTATATAAAAAATTCCAAATTTTATAGTTCTTAGAGTTTGAAATTTTGTAAATTTTGAAATATCAAAAAACAAACCCTTAATGAATCTAATCTCGCTTCGTCGTGATGGTTGATTTGGAATCCAAGAAATAGTTGCACATTTACAAATAAAGTATAATTGCATGTATCCCCTTGCAAGCATAAGTAATTAAATTTATCATTTTATAATTCAAATAGTTACATATAAATCCTTATAATTTACACTGTAATCCCTTTCTTAAGAAACCATTACCAGATTTAGGTTTAGTTCTAGTCTAGGTGTGAAAGCACTACAATACCCCTTGACCTCATATACCTTCGGTTGTTTCAACTATTCTGAGCTTATACAAACACCATAGTATCCTAGTTTGCATAATTTTGCGATTGTAATGAGGAGTAAGCCTTAGTCTCAAAATCATCAGCTCAAGCTCAACAAATAGAGCTCAAGCTCAGCTCACTTTGAGCTTGAGCAACTTAAGCTCAGCTTGGCTGAGCTTGTGAGCTCAAATAAGCCAAGTTTGAGCCAAGCAGAACCAAGCTCAACTCAAATTTAAATTTTAAAAATTAGTATTAAGCTCGAACTAAATCTAGCTCAAGCTTGGCTTATTTATAAATTGAGCTAAGTTTTTAAGCTCAAACTCAATTTGTTAGAAAATGAATTGAACTCAAACTCCTTTTGAGTTGTGAATTAAATTAACATATGTAAATACAATAAGCCACTAAGATTAGACTGGCCAAGTCATCAAATTGTAAAATAAAAAAGAAAAGAGCTTATTGTCCTCTTTAATAGCGAAGGCATGGAACTGCATATTGTAATTCATAGTACAATATTCACGAATCACCTTATTCTCAAATAATACAAGAAGCAAAAAGTAATACAAAATAAAATTAAAAAAAGAGACATAATGATATACATAATTTAGTAAAAATCGGGTTACGTCCACAAGAGGAGCAAGTAATCTATTATCAACATGTTTAAGAGTTTATAAGAAAAATTACACTATTTCTTATTCAACTAAACTCTCCATCAAGTCTCAGCGATGCCTGCACTTTTAAATAGAATCTCCAAGAGTGCACTATAAGGAATCACAATAAGAGACCACCAAGAATCACCAGAAAGATCTACACACGAGAGTTGACACACTCTCTCTTTCTCCTTCTCTCTATCTCTTTATTTTTATCTCTTTATTTCTCTCTAGTTCAACCTTAACACCACATCTAAACCCTATATATTACTAAAGTATTTATAGACCCTTATTGAGTCTAAGTTCTCCTCTCATTATGGCTCATAATATTACATAATACGTATTCAAAATTAGATATAATCCAAATCTAATTTTAGTTTCTACTTTAACTCAAACTCCAATTTAAGTTTGAGGCATCCAAACTCAATGATCTCTACCTCGACTTAAACTTGAGCATACCACCATCACGAAGCTTTAGTTGTCATCTCTCAAATTTGCTCTTCATACCTACAGCCTTAAACTTCTAGAAGCCCTTCAAAAAATTTATCTATTGCCATAGCAAAAATTACTCGAAAAGAAACCTATCTTCTACCAAATCAATCTGAGTATTATGCTTCATCTTTGCTGTTAAAACTATTAGAACTCCACATACAATAGTGTTTTCTATCAATCAGTAAATATTTTTGCACTTTTCTCCTTTTATCAAGATCTTAATGCTGCATGCCACCTTCATGATTTTATCCTTTGCTAAATAACTATAGCCTTTTGAGTCCAGTGCACCAAATAAAATTATATTATTATGCATTTTGGTGACATGCCTTTACCCAATAAGAGTGTGAACTGCTCTATCAAACATCTAAATTTTGACTGTTCTCATATCGACGATCTCACAAGTTAAATTATCGCTAACTAAATAGTATCTTTCTTCTTATTCTCCTCATAAAAAGTAAACCAATCTTTTTTGAAGCAAATATATTAAGAACTATCAGAATCTAAAATTCACTCACCAAAAATGCCAATTTTGCAGATACCACAAGAACATTTTTATCAGCATTATTCTTAGACATCCATCACTGCTATTGTCATATTGGAAACTCTATTTCCTAAAAATCTAGACAATGCTGCCTGATGTGGTCATACTTTTTACTATAACATTGTACTTTCTCCTTCAATTTTGATTTATACCATTGCTTGTCTTCTCCATATTCTCTCAATCTTCCTCTTCTGTGAACCACCAATCCTTTACCAATCTCAATATCAATATCAGAGTTTTTTCTTTTTTTTATTAGAAAGAAGACTAGTTCTCATCTCCTCCATCTTGAGAGTTTGTTTACCATAAAGAATTATAGTCATAATATAATCATATGAAGTAAGAAGAGATGTTAAGAGAATTTGTGCCTTATCATCCTCTTTAAACTTCACATCAATTTTTAATAAATTAATAATAATCTTATTAGGTGATACAATATAGTTGTGCCTTTTCTTATACACAGTCTGTATAACTATTATTTCAAGTTAAACTTACTCATGAGGCTTTTCTATATGTATAACTTCTCAAACTTTATCCAGATATTCACCGTCATTTTTTCATCAATGATATTATACAAAATCTCATCAATCAGGCTTAGAATAATTAAATTCAATGTTTTCTGATCTATCTCCTCCCAATCTTTATGTCTCATCTCGACTGATCTATTGTCTTTACCCTCCAACATCTTCTGTAGACCTTGGTAAATAAGAACCGTTTTTATTTTTTAATATAAAATAAAATTTATCTTATTGTCAAACTTCTTCATCTCGAATAAGGACTTCATCGTTTAGGTTATTTTCTCCTATGCTCTAATATCAATTATTGTGATTTACAATAGAAGGTTCATGGATTACTTTATTCTCAAACAACACAAGAAATAAGAAGTGATACAAAATAAAATAAAAAATAAAAAGAGAAAACAACGATATACATGATTCACTCAAAATCGGGTTACGCATACAAGAGGAATAAGAGATCTACTATCAACATACTTTAAGAGTTTATATGAAATACTCTACTCTTTTTTATCTAACTAAACTCTCCACCAAGTCTCGACATTTTTTTCATTTTTAGAGAGAATCTCTAAAAAAGTACCACGAGAAATCACCATAAGAGATCACTTAGAAGTACCAGAAAGATCCACACACAAGAACTAATATACTCTCTGTCTCTCTCTCTCTCTCCTTCTCTCTATTTCTTTATCTCTCTCTATTTCTCTCTAGTTTAAGCTCAGCACCACACCTAAACTTTATATATTACTAGAGTATTTATAGGTTCTTATTAAGTCTGAGTTCTACTCTGATTATAACTCATAATATTACATAATAGGTATTCAAAATCAGATACAAATCCAAATCTAAGTTTGGATTTCTACTTTAACTCAAACTTCAATTTGAGTTTGAGATATTCAAATTCAAAAATTGCAATTTTAATTTTTTTAATGAGATCTAGGACAGCCATCACCAAAGCCACTATCCTTCCATCTCCATTATTTTTTCTTTTTTTTCTCTTATTCTTTAAAAACCCAACAATATGCAATCACAACACCATTGCCACTATCATAGTCCTCCATCGCCATGCCCTCTCTATCCTCCTCTCAAGCCTTCTCCATTCCCTGTAGAAACACTTCCATCACCACATCCTCTATATCCTCCCCTACTTTCTTTGCCATGATTTCAATGGAAAATTAGTGATTTTGCTTAGAATTCTTGAGAATTTTGACCTCTCAGGTCTCTTGAAGATAGTCTTTTAAATTTTAAATTTGATTTGCATTTATTTATAGATTTTTTAAAAGCAAAATGTATTATTATTTTATTATTATTGTGAAGAAAATAGTCAAGTTATATATTAAAAAATAATGGATGTGATGATATTCCAAAAAAATTAAATAAAAGTAATCTAGCAAAGATGTATGGAAACCATTGATAGAGCCTGGTTCACCACTAGTTTCAATTTGAGAGGCCCTTTGAGATTTTGATTTGTTAGGCCTTCTTCTAGCCAACTTGCAACAAAAAGACACCTTGAAGAAGATTGCCGGAAACTCTCCATTGGCGATTGCTTCAATGCTCAAGTCAATATTATCCTTTCAGAATATAGGTAGATAAGAGAAAAATGACATTAGTTTTTTACCTCTCCGATTATTGTGATATTTATAGTTCCCCCAAAGATTTGTCATGTATGGATCCCATAATCTCAGGTAATTATTGCACTGAATTTTTCGTAAAGGAGGGATAAATCCTATATCCTTTAGGATTGACTTCAGAATTAACTTCAAATTAATCAGATGGTATACCAATGTAACAAATTAACCCTAGTAAGCTTGATTATAGTGGGGATATGGCTGACCTTTCCTATGAACTCATCCATATCTAAAGTTACCAAGCCCATAATAGTTCAATGTATAGGTGAGTCTTTGCGTAGTTGCACCTATTTGCAACCTGCCCTTTGAGCTCGACTTTATTGACTTTTTTGACTTTGAAAGTTTAGTTCAAATGTTGCCCTTTAATTACCTCGACTAGGGGTTTTGGCTTCGATTTGCACTTATTCGATCTCTCTAAACTATCACTTGATAACTTGATGTATCATCGGTGTCCCCAACTTTAGACATTGTATAATTGATTCGGGGACTTTAGTTTTCAACTTCTCCCTTACTGCTCATTGAGGTGACTTAGCCTCTGATCATCTCAACTCCGCTGATTTGAGCCTATAATTCCTTCTTCAGAACGCGGCGCGCGGGGGGGGGGGGGGGGGGGGGGGGGGGGGGCGCGTGGAGGTGACATATCAGCCATTGTGAAGCTCGAGGACCATGTATTTGTTTAACTCGACACCTTTTGGATGTGAGCAACTAGTCGCTATGATACCTGGGGAAAAAGCTGCACCTTATTTTTCTCTACACACTTATTTAGGATTTTGCTCATTTTCGAGGCATCAGTATGGAGCCACCCACTTGCTTATCTAGGCAATCTTTGGTGTGCCTCGTTAATTGTCTACCCTTGGGCTTTGGAGGATATGTGCCATCGAGTCCAAATAAGGATCTTGAAGATCTGGACTTTTGGGTTTCATCAACCTTGTTTAAGCCATGTGGGAGCAATCGGAGATGAGGTGACGCTTATATAAAGGATATTGTGTTTCTTCCCTTTTACTTTGGCAAATTTGCAAACTTTTTTGTCTTCCTTTCTCAACCTTTCTGTCCTCGGAGAGCTTGCTTACTCATGGCATCCTCTTCCACTCCCTCAAGATTTGAAAAGAGGTCTTCTATCACAAAGAAGGAGAACATTTTGGGGTAGACAATCCCTATTTCGCAAAAGCTTTTGTTGTCCCAAAGCGGGCCAACCCTATCTATTAGTGGTCGAATCTCTGCACCTTTGCCAAGGGAGATATGTGAAACCACCATCTATTCATCAATCGCTCTGCCTGTCTCAAATGTCGCCTCATCTTCTATTGCATCATCCATCATGAAAGCTTCTAGACCCTCCGTTATGCCTTTTGCTGCATTGTTCGTTGTAGGAGGTAGCTTTGAGGCTTGGAGTGGGCCTTTTCTCAAAAATGTGACTATCCTACCATCGCCTTCAAATGAGTTCACCTATTCTATAGCTTTCATCCTGCTCTTGTTAATCCTAGTGTAAGTATTTTGCTAGGTAATCCCAAAGTGATGGTCTAAATTTTTGAGTCTACGCTCCACAAAAAGAACTTTGAGCAACTAATCAGTGTGTCAGCTTCCCAAATGAGACCGAGTTAGACCTTTAGGGTTCGAAAGAGGATAGTAAAACTCTTAGAGAGAAATTCAGGTTTGAGTTTACCACCTACTAGGAAATGTTTGAGAATAGTCTTCGATACCCGCTAGTTTCTTTCACTAGGGAAGTTCTAAGATATTGGGACTCAGTTTTAGATCAAATCATTCCTAATTCCATGAAGTTCATCTTGGTCTTCTGAACCCTAACAACCTTAAAAAGCTATTCCCCAACTATAGAAATATTTAGGGATGCCTTCAAGGGTTGCTGAGGTCCCAATACTGGAGGCTAGTGGTACTTTGCTCGAAAAAAGTGGTGCAAACTCTTTATCTCTATCCATAGCTTTATTCATTCTTGGAAAGACCATCTTTCTAAGACATTTTCTAAAGTTGATTTGGGCCTTCTATGTGAGTGGGGCAATTATTTCTTCCAAGGACCAACATTGATATCACTCTTGAAGTCTACCATCTCTTAGTATCCTAGGTTGAGGAGGTAGAAGAGGTCAAGTCTACTCCTGTTGGGATTCACAGTAGAAGATTCATGAATCACCTTGTTCTCAAATAACACAAGAAATGAGAAGTAATACAAGATAAAAGAAAATAATAAGACAAGACAATGAGAGATCCATTATCAAAAGAAAAGGCTTTTACAAGAGTCTACAAGAAAGATTTCACTCTTTCTTACTCAACTAAACACTTTCACCAAGTCTCAGTAACGCCTCTACCTTCAGAGAGAATCTCCAAGAGAACACCGTAATGAACCACCACGAGAGACCACTGAGAAGCACTAGAAAGACCCACACACGAGAACCGACACTCTCTCTCTTTCTCTTCTCTCTATTATCTCTATTCCTCTCTCTCTATTCCTCTCTAGTTCAACCTCAATACTACACCACGCCTAAGCCCTATGTATTCTAGTATATTTATAGACCCTTATTGAGTCTGAGTTTTACTCTAATTACAACTCCTAATATTATAAATCAATCATAAATTTAAATCCAACTTTGGATTCCTACTTTAACTCAAACTCTAATTCGAGTTCAAGACACCTAAAATTCAATAATCTCCACCTTGGCTTGAACTCGGGCATGCCACCATCATGAATCTTCAGTTGTTATCTCTCATCTATCCCCTACCCCTGGGCTATTAGCTTATTCAGCTAATCGCAAGATGCGAGCTCGAGCCAACCTTGAATTCACTCTTTATGCATATAGTCTTGTACTTTTGAAAGCTTTTCGGATGACTTGTGTCTGCTATTGTAGCAAAAGTAATTCGAGGAGAATGTTTATCTCCCATCAAATTACTCCGAGTATCATGCTTCCTCTTCACTACTGTAGCAATCAAAACTCCACCTGCAATGGTGTTCCCTATTAATCGATAAACATTGCCGCACTTCTCACCTTTCATCAGGATTCTAATATTGCGTGTTACCTTCATGACTCCATCTCTTGCTAAATAATTACAATCTTTTGAGTCCAGTACAGCAATTGAAATTAGATTCCTTCACAACTTGGGGACATGCCTCACTCCAATAAGAGTACGAATAGCTCCATCAAACATCCAAATTTTGATTGTTCCCATACTGGCGATCTCACAGGCTAAATTATCGCCCAACCAAACAGTACCTTTCTTCTTATTCTCCTCATAAGAAGTAAACCAATCCTTCCTATAGCAAATATGATAAAAACTATCGAAATCTAAAATTCACTCAGCAGAAGTGCCAATTTCTGTGGATATTACAAGAACGTCTCTATCCGCACTATTCTCAGAAGTATCATCCACTATTGATGTCGCCATATTGGAGAACTCTATCTTCCCACGTTAAGGACAATACCGTTTAATATGGTCATACATCTTACATGAATAAGATTGTACTTTTGCCTTCAATTTTGATTTGAACATACATCTTACATGAATAAGATTGTATTTTTGCCTTCAATTTTGATTCGGACCGTTGCTTGTCTTCTCTATGATCTCTTAATCTTCCTCTTTCGTGAGCCACCAATCCTTTACCAAACTCTATATTAATGTTGGAGTTTCTCCTTTTCTCATTAGAAAGAAGACTAGTTGTCACATCTTCCATCTTAAGAGTTTTTTTATCATAAAGAATTATGGTCGCAAAATGATTGTACAAAGCAAAAAGAGACATCAGGAGAATCAGTGTCTTATCGTCTTCTTCAAATTTCACATCAACTTACAGTAAATCATTGATAATCTTATTGAAGACATTCAGGTGATGTAATATAGTTGTACCTTCGCTCATACGTAGTCCATACAACTATTATTTCAGATAGTTATTCATGTGGCATTTTGACATGTACAACTTCTCGAGTTTTATCCAAATATCCATCATTGTCTCTTTGTTAATGATATTGTACAAAACCTCATCAATCAGGCTTAAAATACTTAAATTCAATGTCTTTTGATCTATCTCCTCCCAATCTTCATCGCTTATCTTGGTTGGCCTCTTTTCTTTTCCCTCTAATGTCTTTTGCAGACCTTGGTTAGTAAGAACTGCCTTCATCTTCTTCTATCATAAAGCAAAATTTATCTTGCCATCAAATTTATCCACCTGGAGTAAGGATTTTTTCATCTTGGTTGTTTGCTCCTAATCTCTTAGACCAATTATTGGGATTCACAGTGGAAGGTTCACGAATCACCTTGTTTTCAAACAACACAAGAAATGAGAAGTAATACAAGATAAAAAAAAATAACAAGATAAGACAGCAAGAGATCCACTATCAAAGGAAAAGGCTTTTACAAGAGTCTAGAAGAAAGACTTCACTCTTTATTACTCAACTAAACTCTTTTACCAAGCCTCAACAACACCTCCAGCTTTAGAGAGAATCTCCAAGAGAACACCATGAGGAACCACCACGAGAGACCACCAAGAAGCACTAGAAAGACCTACACACAAGAGCCGATACTCTCTCTCTTTCTCTTCTCTCTATTCTCTCTATTCCTCTCTCTCTATTTCTCTCTAGTTCAATCTCAATACTACACCACACCTAAACCCTATGTATTATAGTATATTTATAGACCCTTATTGAGTTTGAGTTTTACTCTAATTATAACTCCTAATATTATAAATAAATCATAAATCTAAATCCAACTTTGGATTTTTACTTTAACTCAAACTCTAATTCGAGTTCGAGACACCAAAAATTCAACATACCCCCACATGGTCTAATGAGGCCTGTCTGGAAGAACATTGACTATCCATTACTCAAGCAGCTAGTATGACTCAACCCTCAAGACTCGAACTTCCTTCTCTTCATAGTAACTTTAACTGTGATTTAATGATGTGATGTTATGCTTGCAGGGATTATCGAGCTCAATTTCATGAATGAGCTCCTGAAGATGTAAGGAGGGACTCCTCGAGTATCATCAACTTGGAAGAAGCCTGCTACATCAAAAACTCCTACTCCTACTATGGCCTCAAGCTAAGGGAAGAAGAAGAAAGGAGAGGTGAAGAGGAGTTGAGAAACTAATGAGGAGCGAGCAAAGAAAGATAGTTGCCAAGAGCTGAGAAGATGATGAGGAGCAGGCAAAGAGAAGATAGGTGCCACCTCATTCTTGTTCTCCTCCTTCCTAAGCCACCATCTCAGGCAACCACGCTCGATCATCTTCTTGTATGATGAAGAAGGTTGATTGCGGTAAGAGAGCCATCTTTGCTCTCAATCCTTCTCCTCCTGGCTCTAAGGCACGGGAGTGCCCTCCTCCTCAGCCACGAGGTGCTTCGAGGGAGATCAATGCCAAGGAGTTTTTTCTTGGAGACTTTAAGGACAACGAAAACTACTCAATCACCAAACTCTTTATGGATAAACTCTTCTTAAAGGGAGCAAAAGCTTGTCATGATGTAAGTTTATTCAAATTTGACTTCTTTCATCCTTTCCTTTATGGGATAGATTTTGGCGACATAGGATAGTGGAGACCCTAGGAGTAGTCTCGAATCACAAATCAAAATTTTTTTGATTCAAAGTACACTATCAAGTGTTGTGAGAATATTGACTTCTAATAAACACAAGCCCCTATTATTAATTACTTTGATAATTATCAGAAACCTCCTAAAATAAGAAACCTACCTAATAAAACAGAGACACAAAAAAAAAGAAGAAAGCATGATATTAATTAATTTAAAAATAGTACATAGTCAAGTAAGGGTATACCCTCACTTTACAATAAATTTTAAAATAGAATTATGGAAAGTGAGAGGATAATTAAAATAAAGAAAAGATAGGAAATAAGAAAAGGGCTTTGGTATGCACTACTACCCCACTCCTGCATGCTAGACCATATGACATTCGATTTGGATAAGTCTTGACTCAGTCTTCGGTAGATGTTGATGGCATGCTAACAAATGAGGTTGACTGCCTTGGCTTATGTTAGTAAACCCTATTGGGATTTGAAGGCACATCGTTAACTACTTCTAGAATTGACTTAGCTTGAGGGTTGCATCGTCAACTACTTTTGAGATTAACTAGCTTGAAGGGTGTATTATCAACTATTTTTAGGTGTTAACTAGCTTGAGGGGCATGTCATCAACTACTTCTAGGGTTAATTAGTTTGAAGGGTACATCATCAATTACTTTTGGTTTGACTAGCTTGAGAGGTGCATCATCAACTGCTTTTGGGGTTGACTAGCTTAAAGGATATGTTGTCAACTACTTTTGGAGTTGATTAGCTTGTAGGATGTGTTATCAACTACTTCTAAGGTTGACTAGCTTGTAGAGTACATAGTCAATAGCTTCTAGTGTTGACTAGCTTGAAGGGTGTATCGTCAACTACTTCTGGGGTTGACTAGCTTGAAGAGCACATCGTCGACGGCTTCTAGGATTGATTAACTTGAAGGATGTATTATCAATGGCTTCTAAAGTTGACTAGCTTGAAGGGTATATTGTCAACTACTTCTGGGGTTGACTAGCTTGAACGGTGACCAACAACGACTTTAACTGTGTTGGTATTTAACTTTTTTATTTGGTAATATCACCAACAACTTATGGATTTAAGTATACCTTCAGAGTATTGTTAAAGGTTTTTGTAGCACACCCAACAAGTTCATATTAGGATGGTAACATTACCCATTATCTGCGACCTTGGAGTATTATTGAAGGTTTAGCATATATAGTAGAACTAAGTTTGATCCTATTTAGTTCCATCAGAACTAATATGATTTAGGTTTGAGTTTGGTTTGGAATCAGTTCAACACTCAATTTCAATTTGAGTCTGAATTAGTTCAACTTGATATTTAAAACTTGATTGAACTATGATTCACTAACTCCTTCTTGGAATATTATGATATGTTCCAATTGTCTATTCCTAGAATCTTTGGTGATTAAGTTCGCACAGATGCTTTATAGTATGCCCAAGCAAATCATATGAAATATCCATTCCAAACTCACTTTTGATATTGGTAGTGAGTGTTTGATTCACCAAACTTGGCATTGATTTTTAGAAAACAGAACATTCATCAAATACTGATCATTCACTCTAGTTGGAACAGTGTTGATTTTGATTCACATTTGATTTGACCTAGTTCAATGATCAAGGCTTGATTTTGGTTTGAATCTAGTTCTATTTAATTCTGGTCAAGCTCGACCTCATGTTGGATATTTATCGAATTCAAGTTTGCATCTTGATGGACTTTGATTCAAGTTCAAGTCAATTTAGATCAAGTTAGTTTCAGGTCAGGCTCAGTCTAGTTCTAGTTTGACTTTGAGTTTGAACTTTCAATTTGATCTTCATTTAATCCAATTAGAATTTGATTCGAGCTTAGTTCAACCTAGATTAGATTTGATTTAAACTCGACTTGATCTTGAATTAGCCCATCTCGAATCCAATTAGGATTGAGACTTATTTTGGATTTTGGATCCACTTCAATTTGAGTTGTTATTTATTTATTTGATCAATTTTGGTTTACTTTGTAGTTTATCTGAGTTAATTTGGTTTTAAGCTCAAAGTGATTAAATCACTTTGTGTTAATCAATTTAATTTGAGAATCCTTAGTTGTCATGATAATTTTTAGGTGAGCTTGTGGGCTATTTTGGATGTTCGAGCCTAGGGACTGGCTTTGCTCGTGAGCTCAAAAGCTAGCTTAGAGGTGTGAGCCCGAGGGCTAGCTGATTGTTGGCAGGACTGAACACTAGCCTATAATTTTGACAAGCCTGAAGGCTATGCTGAGTTCGATGGCCTTGAAGGCTGACCTGGACTAGGCGGGCTCGAAGACTGATGTGTGAGACCAAAGACTTGCCTAGGTTTGGTGGACTCGAAGGCTGACTTGAGTTTAGTAGGTCTGAAGGCTAGTCTAAGTTCGATGAACCCAAAACCTGGCCTAGATTTTGACAGGCCTGAAGGTCGATCTAAGTTTCGGTAAGTCTAAATTTCGACGGACCCAAATACTAGTTTGGGTTCGGCTAGTCTCTAGGCTGTTCTAAGTTTTGGTGAGCCCAAAGACTGACCTAGGTTCAGCTAGCTCAAAGGCTAGCTTGAATTTGATGAGAATTTACCGTCTTTGAAGAGTCACGGGTGGTCACAACGGTATCCAGAGTTTGTCATATTCGAGGAGACGCAGATGACTACAATGTTAAGAGAAATCCACCATTGAGGTAAGGACCACAGATGATTATGGTATTGATGAAATTTGTTGATATATCGAAGACAACATTGGCCGCGGTAGTGATAGCACAAAAATTAAGAAAAAAAATATTTATTTATTTTTCTCTTTTAGCCACCTCCTCCCTCTTTCATATACTACAACAATCTTTTTAGCTGTCCATTTTTTTCGTATAGTATAACAATCCTCCTCCCTCTTTCTCACTGGTTCCCAACAACTCTTTTTTTTTTAACTTTTTTCCTTGAATCCTCTTCCCAAGCTTCTTTTCTCCCCAAGTTTCTCTTTTCTTTTCTCTCCCCCATCAACCGAGCTTCTCCCATGGCTAGAAGCACCACCAGTGCAAGCAGATTTCTCTCAGAGGTGAGGGCTCAAGATAGCGAGGCCTCAAGGTGATAGATCTAGTGGGCCAGACAGTGGCGGAATAGCTCCGGTCAAGCTTCTCTGTAGTTCTCACATAGATGTGAGCAGCGATGCGTCAGGGCAACCGGGTAGGTTGAGGTTTGGGGATGGCACACTAGAAGGATGGATAAGCAACACGGGCAACTCCGCCCGGGCTTGGCTCCAGGGATGCATGCAGGTATAGTGCATGGCCGGTGGCAATTTTCAAGGCAACAAGTTGTGGATACAAGGAGAGTGTTATAACGTCAGATGTGATAAATTAGTCCCACATCGGATATTGGATAGATAGAGTCCAATATATATAGTGAAAAAGTTTCATATTTCATGAGTTTAAGATTTTGCGATGGTTTGGTGTCTGGCTCATTATATGGATCTGGTTTGACACTCTTGCCGTTCCCCAACAAGTGGTATCAGAGCTTTAGGTTCGAAGCTATATAAACTCTTAAAACCAAAATTACCATGATAATACGACTAAATTGAGTCGTATGTTAGTCTCTATTCGTTAGTATGGGTCAGACGGTAGAACTGGTCAAGTAAAAGAGTTTTTGATTAAGAATATTAAATTAATGTGGTAAATCACACATGAAGAGGGAGATTGTTATAATGTCAGGTGTGATGAATTAGTCCCACATCAGATATTGGATAGATAGAGTTCAATAGATATAGTAAAAAAGTCTATATCTCATGAGTTTAAGGTTTTGAGATGGTTTGGTGTCTAGCTCACTATATGGATCTGGTTTGACACTCTTGTGGCTCCCCAGCAGAAGAGAATAGGTCGCACGAGTGCGACAGGGGGTCAAGTCGGTGATAAGCTGAGGTGAAGCGGTCCAACGCAGTGTCAGGTGGGAAGGCAGGCCAACTTGTAGCGTAGCTGTGAGGGGTGAAGCAGTGGCATGGTGGAGTTTGAGGCAAAAGAGGCAGAGCTCTGACAGAGGGAAGAGGAGGGGAAAAAACGAGAGGAAGATTAGCAAAAGAGAAAAAAGAGAGAGAGGTAGAAAATCACCTTTCAAATCCCTAGCTTTAGACTTTTTGATCTCTCTCTTTGTGCTCTTGTTCCTCTCCCAGTCTCTGTTTTAAGCTTTTTTTTATTTTCTTCTCCTTTTTGTTTGCATTCTCTCCATCAATTTATAGCCGGTAAGAAGTATCAAAATCAAATTTTTGATTAGCTCGACTTTAGAGGGTTGTTAGATTGTGATTGTATCTTAATATTTCTGATTGGTGTCATTTTAAAAATATTTTGAACTGGATTAGTACGAAACTGTAATTCAAAATTATTTTCTCTTAATTAGGATATAATTTTTTTGGAGTGGAATTTGTTTACTTGAGGAATAAATTTCAAATTTTGTACTATTTCTAAATACTAAATTTTTATGGAGTTATTTACATATTTTTCAAAAAATTTAGATTAAAATATAATTTTATAAATTTTAAGAGTTTTTTTAAAAAAGACATATTTGTAAAAATTTAAAAATTTTAAAGTTTTTTATTGAATAAAATTGGAACTCATTTATAAATAAAAATTTTTGAAAGACTTATTTATAAAAGTCAAAAATTTTAGGAGTTTATTTCTGAAAGTAAGAAATTTATGGGATTTATTTGTAAATATAAAATTTTGATAGGTTTATTCGTAAACCCTAGATTTTGAAATTTTAGAACCTTCAAGGATTTTTTTGGCCAAATTTTTATCTCAAGGACTTATTTATAAGAAAAGTCTAGTCACGAACCCCTTTACAAAGATTTTATAATTTTCATTTTGGCCCAAATATTTAATAAATTTTAAGTCTGATTTTGATCCAAATATCCAGTTCAATCAGCTCTCTTAAATTTAAGATTCAATTTTTCAACAATTCAAATTCAAATTGAACTTAATTTTTAGTCGAATTTAATTACAATTTCGTTCCAATTGAGTCTCATATTTAGATCACAATCCAATGACATTCAATTCTATATTTTGATTGAATTTTGATTAAATTTGATTTTCGATTAAAATTGACTTAAACATCCTTCTTTCAATTCTAAAACTTGTAATTTGACTACCAGTCCTGCATTTTTTTCCTTTACTAGACACCATTTTTTATAAAGTCCGAAGGGAAATATCCTCCAAGATGGGCAAGGTCGAAGAGGAGGTGGATCTACTTCACTCTCAACTTGTGCCCCTCTAAAGTAGTGTGGAGGAGTCAAAGAGAAAGGCAGAGAAAAAAAAGAACCTCCTCACTGCTGAGTGCGACTCAACCTTGTCAAATTTGGAGGCGATGAAGACCCAAATAAAGGTACTAAAGACCTAGCACCTAACCACCTTAGAGGAGACCCAGAACACCGTTGTCACTAATTATTATAATTCACAACAGAAGGTTCACGGATCACTTTATTTTCAAATAACACAAGAAATGAAAAGTAATATAAAATAAAAAAATTACAAGAAGAAACACAATAATATACATGATTCACTTAAAATTGGGTTACGTTCATGGGGGGAGTGAAAGAACTACTATCAAAAGGCTTTATAAGAGTCTACAAAAGAGACTCTACCCTTTCTTTTCCAACTAAACTTTTTACCAAGTCTCAGTGGCATCTCCATCTTTAGAGAGAATCTCCAAGAGAATACAACGAGAAACCACGATGAGAGACCACCAAGAGCTGATACTCTCTCTCTTTCTCTTGTCGATATTTTCTTTATTTCTCTCTCTCTATTTCTCTCTAGTTCAACCTCAGTACTACACCACACCTAAACCCTATGTATTATTAGAGTATTTATATGTCCTTATTGAATCTAAGTTCTACTCTAATTATAACTCCTAATATTATATAATAAGCATTTAAAATCAGACATAAGTCTAAATCTGACTTTGAATTTCTTCTTTAACTCAAACTCTAATCCAAGTTCGAAACATCCAAACTCAACAATTAACTACCTCTGAAGCAAAGAGCACACCAATGCCCTAAAGATGACAAAGCTGTAAGCCATCATGAAATTTAAGACCAACAATAAATATCTTAGGGATCATGCTAAGCTCTCTACCCAAAGCTTCACTGAAGGTTATCTCATTTATAGGGATACAATGAGGCAAACCTATCGCGACTCTGATTTTGACCCTGAAGATCTCTATATTAAGCTCTACAACAACTTAAGGGTTTGTTGCCTCAAGTGGGAGTACGAGGCACATCTTCAAAGGGAGAAGGAGGCTATAAAGGAGATGATGGGTGAGGTTCAGGAGGTGGAGGAGCAGCAAAGGTCAAGGTTCAAGTTCAAGGGCTTGGTGGGTCGAGAGAGTCTTCAGTGCCCTTAAACATTTCTAAATAGTTGCATGCATTTCTCTTATTACGTAGTAAGAAAATTTTATACTAGTTTTTTCTCTTGGCTTAATAAAATTTTGCTTTCCTCATTCGTCTTTATCCTTCAACACTACTTTTTGAGTGATTTATTGCTCTTGATAGTCAAGGTAGGAGATTTAATCTTTTTTGAAATATTCTTGTTAAATGTTACTTCCGCTGGTGACTCTCAAAGGCTTGCTAGTGTTTCCTCTACGAGCATTCAAAGTGCCCAATGTCAGGACATCTTCATAGATCAACCAAGATTTTCTCGAGTGGAGTCTTTAAACAGAGAAACCTCAGCTAAATCGTAAGTTCAATTAGAGTTGTCATTTGACAATCACAAATTCATTCCTATCATAGTGTTGATGTCTCAACATCACTCCAACATATATGGTATTTGTCTCTAGCCTCATTTAAGTTTAGCATTAGACTGTGGTCTCTTGTCTTATTTGATTTGAGGTTCTTGTACTTGGTATTGGGTTGAGGTCTTATACCTCATCTGATCTAAGGTCTTTATGTCTGGTATTGGACCAAGGTCTTATGTCTCATCTGATCCGAGGTCTTTATCCCTAGCATTGAATCGAGTCTCATCCCTCATTGGATCCAAGGTCTTTGTGCTTAGTATTAGGCCGAGATCTTATACCTTGTCTGATCTGAGGTCTTTGTACTTGGCATTGGTCCAAGGTCATATGCCTCGTCTAATCTAAGGTCTTTGTGCCTAGCATTGGGTCGAGATCCTATACTTCATCTAATTTCATATCTTTATATCTGTCATTACACTGAGGTCTTATGGATTATCTAATTCAAGATCTTTGTATATGGTATTGGATCGAGCTCTTATGCCTTGTTTGGTCCAAGCTAACACATGAAACTAATTTGCCAAGCCTAAACTTTATTAGATAATAAATGGAATACTGTTTATCCTAGAGGTAGAACCTTCTGAGGTTGTCAATGTGTCATATTCTCGGGAGTACTTGGCCTTTTAGATGCTTGATCTTGAAGGTTCCTGGTCCCACAGCTCAAGAGACTTTGAATGGACCAATCTAGTTCGAAGAGAGCTTCCTTGAATTTCTGTCGACAAGCTCAGCTCGGCAAAGTACCCAATTGCCTGGTTGTAGTTTTCGGATATGGACTCAAGCACTATAGTAGCTGCAACTCATCATTGATATTTCACAATCCAAGTGCGAGCCTTCTCTCCGACCTTCAAAGCTGGGTCCTTTTCAACTTGGATGTTCGTCTCATTTACCACAAGATCATAACTTTGAACTCATGGGAAAGTGAGCCCAAATTCTATGAGCATGACTGCCTCGACTCCATGTGCAAGCATATCGGGTGACTCCTTAGTTGTTGTCTGAGGAGTGGCTTGAAGGTGTGCCACCAAGGTGAACCTTTGCTCGATCTAGAGGTTAGTGCAATACTCCCTAAACTTTAAGCTGTCAAATTGCTTCTCATTATCTATGACCAACATGAGCAAAAGTCCAAACCTACAAATTACATTCTGCCAAAGAAACTCCTGGATCTTCTCCTTATGATTGTAGCAAGCCATTCAGCTTTCACCCACTTAGTAAAATAGTCAATAGCAGCCAAAAATATTCTTTGACCCAAAGCTATCAGAAAAGGTCCTAGAATATCTATTTCCCATTGATCGAAGGGTCATACTGCTTGAGTATGTTACAGTTGGACTATAGAGTTGTGGTAAATTGAGACATAACTTTGATGTTGTTCGCACTTAGATACAAATTTGGATGCCTCAAAAGCCATGTTAGCCTAATAGTATCTCTATTGAGGAGCTTGTGTGTAAGAGCTCGTCCTCCTCTGTTGCTTTCATATATTCCTTCATGGATTTTACAAAGGGTGTAATTAGTTTTCTAAGGTTTTAGACAGTGAAACAGTGGTCGTGTAAGTGATCTCTTGTACATGACTCCATTTACCAAGGTGAAGTTTGAAGATAAGCTTATGATCCTCCTAGCTTTTATTGGTTATTCAAGAAGTTGCTCTTTCTCCAAATAGGTAATATAGGATCAATCCAACTTGGCTCTGAGTAAGTTGCATTCACCTTAGTGTTTTTTGAGTAACTTAGCCACCAGAGATTCTCCACAAAAATCTGCCTCTGTTAGTGTTTGAGGAGGATGAGGCCAATCGTGTGAGAGCATCTGCGTGTGTTACTATTCTAAGGTACACGACAAATTTCAACTTAGTCCATCCTTGCTATGAGCTTCCATGCCTTGGTTAGGTACTATACCATAGTTGTTTCTTTTGTTTTATACTCCCTAGTAACCTATAGACACACAAGTTGACAATCGCTAAATACCTTGAGTTTTTTGGCTCCCACTGTGAATGCCATCTATAATCTGAGGAGAAAAGCTTCATACTCCATAACATTATTTGAGGCCTCAAATTATAGATGAGCTGAGTAATCGACCACTCTTTTGTCTGGACTTTAGAGGACAACTACAATGCTGCAACTCAATTCACAAGATGAGCCATCAACCCGAATTTTCCATAATTCAAACTTTGATCCAGATGGGTATGACATGATTTTCACCAAAAAGTCTACTAAGTTCTATGCTTTGATGGTTTCCCAAGCCTCAAAATTCATCTTGAATTAACTTAGTTTGATCCACTATTTGAGTAACCTCCCTGAGGTCTCTAGTTTTTGTAATGTCTACTGAAGTAGAAGATTGGTGAGCACCGTGACTGCGTGCTCTTGGAAGTATGGATAGAGCTTCCAAGTTGCTAGTACTATGGCATATGCAAGTCTTCTAGAGGAGGATACCAGGCCTTCGACACTGTGAGCACATGACTCACATAGTAGATGGGATGTTACTTTCTACCTCTGTCACTTATTAGCATTGAACTCACTGCTTGGTTTAAAGCTACAATATAGAGAAACGGTACCTCATTTCACTCAGGCCTTACTACTAGAGGAGTCTCGGTTAAATATTTCTTGAGTTATTTGAAGACTCACTTTCATTCCTTAATTTATTGAGTCCTGAGCCCTGATTAAGGGCTTTGAAAATGGAAAAGCATTTTTCTCCTAACCTGGATAAGAAATGATTGAGGTCACCAAGCGATCCATAAGTCTCTGCATCTCTTTAATGGAATTCGGGGTTTTATTTTCCTCACTGTCTCAATCTTCTCAAGGTTAGACTCAATTCTTTGCTCCAACATGAGGTAAAGGAGGAACTTTGCCTAAACTACTCCGAAAGCACACTCCTCGGGATTCGGCTTCATTTTAAACGTTTGCAATATGTCAAAGGTCTCTTCTAAGTCCTTCAAGTGCCTTTTAGCATGGATATTTTTCACCAACATGTTGCCAACATATGCTTTCATGTTCTTCATAAGTTGATTCTTGAAGACCTTTTTTACTATTCTTTGGTACGTTGCACATGCATTCTTCCACTCAAAAGACATGGCAATATAATAAAATATACCTTGGTCCATGATAAAGGCTATTTTCTACTCATCCTTAGGGTACATCCGAATCTGGTGGTAATCTAAAAATGCATCCAAGAAGGTTAGGAGTTAATGACCCAAGATAAAATTCACAAGTTGATTTATTTTAGGCAAAAGGTAACTATTGTTCAAGTCAATAAAGTTGATGCACATTCTCCTCTTGCACTTCTTCACCATCATCACATTTGCTAACCACTCGGGGTAATGGACTTCTCTGATAAATTCTATATTGAGGAGTTTGTTTACATCTTTGGTGATTGCTCTTTGTCACTCAGGGGCAAAGTACCCCTCTCTTTGTTTAATTGGTTTGTAATTTTTTGCCACTACAAGCTCATGCTGCATGATCGAGGGGTCTATCCTAGGTAGGTTTTTCCGAGAATCATATGAAGATGTCTTGGTTCTTCTATAAGAACTCTTCCAATTTGGTGTGAAGAGGTTCCCTAAGGTTTTCATCGAGCTTCAATGTTCTCCTTGAGTATTTGTCTATGATGAAGTTAATGAGCTGCTCCATGGGTTTAGCCCACAACTTCTTTGGTTCGGGAGGAGACTTATTAACCTTGACCATTGCCAAACCTGTGCCCTTCTGGTTAGTGTTATTTTGCCAATAAGAAGCCTGACACTTCTTAGCAAGGCTATAGTTATCCCATACTTTACTTGTGTCATGTTTAGTTGAAAATTTCATAATTAAGTGAAAGGTCGAGATTAATATTTGGAGTTGGTTAAGCACCCAAAGACCTAGTATTACATTTTATGTTGAATGTATCTGAACCACGACAAACTTTAATTTAATGGTTGTGCTTCTGGAGTTCTCTCTGATCATCAGAAGTACATCGATTGTGCTGATCGAAGTTACTGAGTCTCTGGTAAATCCAATAAGCATCCTGATATGTAGTTCCAACTTCTACTCTATCTTCATCTATTCATAGGTCCTAGTGAATAAGATAGTAGCCGAGTTTTTCGTATCCACCATGATGTGTTGTGTAGTATAGTCATCCAAGACTGCTGAGATCACTAGTGTATCATTGTGGAGCATTGAAATTTCCTCCAAATCCTTTATAGAAAATACTATAACTTGATGCCTAGGTTCAGAATATTGCCCCTTCATTGGCTCCTATATAACTCCTTTGGCCCCCCAATGATGGCTCAGCATTTGAAATTTGATGTTAGACTTTTACTTTGAGTTGATGGGCTTACCAAGATCATATTGAGGCTTCCTTTTATTGGAGTGTTGTGGAACTCTAGAGTCCTTTGTGGAGAGGTCCGAGGACGAGGATCCTATGCATGAGTCTCTTCAGCTCTTTCACTTCAGCAAATAAATTACCTAAAGTGTCTATCTGTTATAAGCCTTTCAATTTTATCTTTGAGATACCTACATTTTTTAGTATCATGGTCATACTCTCAATGAAAATAATAGTACCTTGACTTGTTGAGGTATTGCCAAGTCGTGTGAATTAGTAGAGGTCTCCACAGGAAATCTCAGTGTTCAATTTAAGCAAGGACTTCGGACCTCAAATTATTCAGTGGGATGTAAGCTTAAAACTCAGGCCTCTATTCTTCAGGCATGCACTCTCTTCACTCAATTTTCTACTTCTTTGGCTTGGGGAGCTTTGCTTCCCAATGTTCCTTCTTTGATTTGGCAGAACCCTTGGATTCTCTTTTAGCCCCAATTACTTTTTTGACATCAATATATTATTAGACTAGTTGGATAAACTCTGCAAGGCTTCTTGGAGGTCAACAAACCATTTCATAGATAACCTGAGCTTGTCGAACCCCATTGATAGTAGTAGCTAGGACGATGAAATTGTCCAGCTTGATGATCTCGAGCTGAGGCATATTAAACCGAGCCAAGTATTCCCTTAGGCTTTCGCCATCTTTTTTACTTCAGTATTAACAATATAGAGAGATCTTTTCACTAATATACCAGTGAGATAAATGCTACACAAACCTATCTACCAGATCATCAAGGGAAGTAATAGAGTATCTCAAAAGTCCGGAGTACCAGGGTCGAACCGGACCTTACAAGGCATAGGAAACACCTTATATATAGTTGAATCCCATTCTCCTTATAGAATCATGGAATTCCTAAATATGCTAACATAATCCATTCAGTCCTTCATGCTATCATACACCTCATAAGGAGGCTATCGAAATTTTAGTTGGATAGGAGAGTATGCCATCTCAAATATTAGAGGAGTGTTGTCTCTCACTTGAGTTGGATGAGTTGGTGCTCCAAATAATTCTTGGCTCGAATGTGAGATAATCTCCCTCTAAGTATCTCAAGTAGTTCTAATCAAGGCTTGGCTATCATATGTGTGGTATGTGACCTCCTTAGCCAGATCGTATATAGTGTCATACTTATTATACTCCCTCGAGGCTTAATACCGTAGAAAAGGAGCTACGACCGAGGGGTTGTACTAACCTTTGTGATTACATCTACTAAGGTATGTAGGACTCAATGCAAATGATGCAATGGCTCGCCTAGTTGGTTTGGCATGAAACCTCGATTTAGAGCTAAAGCACAAGCATGAGATTGCTACTGAGCATATGAAGTGGAGGACTCAGCATTGCTCGAGCTTGATTTTGGAGTTGCTGAGCTTGAAGCTTCTGCATAACTTGCATTTAAAACTTAAGGAGTTGCATCATCTACTGAACAACTATTGTCAAGGTTTAGAACTCTTGGTGACTCACTGAGTTAGATGATCTGGGAGGTATCTCAGGTACCGTCTGCAAGGAGCTTGCTCGAGGCTGTTGTGGTGATTGAATTGCCAAGTTGGCCCATTAGGTTAGCTCTTTGGGCCCGTTAGATGAATTATGTGATTCTACAAGCGTTGGAACCATCTACCTCCCAAGTGTGTTTTTTAATGATGATAGTCGTGTTGCTCAAGGTGGTATCGTTGAAAATCACTTAGATTAGTGAAGAGAGAAGGTAAAGTGATTCTCAATAAAAATATCATTATTGATGAAGTCAGAACACGTAGACATCCTCCTAGCTTCTGAGGACATTAATATGAAGTTCGAGTACGATCTGTGCACCATTTTTCTTCTCTACCATGACAAATCAATTGATTAAATGTAGGCATCCCTCTTTCGTATGCCCTTCCTCCCTTTGCCCTATCACTAGTGCTTACTCTTGATGCCAAGCACCCCTTTTCCATTTATAGAGAGATCTAATCGTCAAAATCAATAAAAAGGTCATCCACGAGGCCCTTAAAATCACAATCCACTAAGCCTTCTTCACGCTAACCTACAACAAAGAAATACTATGAAAAAGACTGCCAAAAACTCTTCGATGACGGTCGCTCCAATACTCAAATCAATATTGTCCTTTCAGAATATAGGTAGATAAGAAAGAAATAATATTGGTTTTTTACCTATTCGGTTGTGGTGCTATTTATAGAGTCCCTAGAGATTTGATATGTTTAGATCTCATGATCTTAAGTCTCATAAATAAGGGATCGATCCTGAATCCTTTGGAATTGACTTTGGAATTGACAACGGATTAATTAGTTGGTATATTAGCACTATCAAATTGAGCCTAATAAGCTCGGTTACAACTGGGATATTGCTGATCTTTTTTGTGAGCTTATCCATATCTGAAATTACTAAGTCCATAATGGTTCGATCTATAGACGAGTCTTTTACTCAATCGCATTTGTCCGCAACCTACATTTTGAGCTTAGCTTTATTGACTTTCTTGATTCAAAAAATTTAGTTTGGAGTTTGTCCTTTAATTACATCAACTAGAGGTTTTGGCTTCAATTTATACTTATTTAATTTTTTTCAAATCATCACTTAATAATTTGATGTATCATCAGAAACATTTTAGATGACTTTTAATTAATCCAATAGTTAGTATTTTGCTAATCATTTATTATTTTTTAATAAATACATTTATGAATTATCTTAATCAGCACCATTATTGGTCCAATGGCTACATAATAGAGACAGAACAACAAACCAACGATGTGGGACAACAGGGCTCCGCACTCTGTAAAAGGAACATGCAGATACACCAAAACTAGCCGGGGGTTGGGCCATGCCTGGCTTGGCCTTGCAAATCAGCTCCGGATGCACCTTGCTCGCCATCTATGACAAATTCAACCTCAAATGCATACCTCGTTTGCTTCTTCTGGGTGTTCACCAAATAATCCATCCATCGCACGATTTCCTATAAAATAAAATAAAAAAAACTTGTCCTCATCGAACAGTTGTCACTGCGGCGAGCAAGACATCACTGGAATTCGAGTTATCCGCCACTTCCTACTCACTCTCTTGGGACCGATCTCCGAAAATGATACTCTTTTCGGATATACAGGTCTTTTTTTATGTATAAACACAAAATTGGAAGATATTTTGACCGAAATTCAAGTGAAAGGAATTACAGAGACATCACACTCACAGACGACGATTCGCAATTTTGCATATATTTTTAGGGTGCATATGCAAAAAAAAAAAAAATACATAATAAACAGTCGTATTTTGAGGGCTAATCAACAATTATGCCATAATAGCTGTAGGAAAATGACAAATTTTGCTTCTTATCAGAAACACGCACCTTACGCCAGCTTGAGTGCAACGCACCACCAACTCCCATCAAGGACGCGTCCTACGCCGCAATCCCCGTAGGACACAATATCACCCGTCCGTATACTCCAAACACGGATCCCAAGAAGAATCGGACGGGTAAAATGTCGTCCTATGGATTCTTCGTATTACGTGTCCTGCATTACAAGTCGACGGCCGTGATCGACCGCGGGCCTCGGCCCCCACGTTCCCGCCAGCTCAGGTCGGCTCGCGGAGAGGGCGCCACGTCAGCGAGAAAGACGGGGGGACTGGCGGAGCCCGCGCACGTTCTCCACTCCGCGACCCGCTCTCTCCAATCAAACTCAGTCCCCCTCCACTATGGATTGACCTGAATGCCCCCTTCTCCTTGTCCAAATGCACGAGTTTTTCTTTAGGAATATTCTGGGGTAATTCGGTCTTTTCGAAGAGGAGGGCAGTAATGTGTGGGAGCGTCGTCGTTTCGATGTTCGCGAGAGCAACAGTTCGTCGACTGGGCACTCGACCATCCAATCAACCCCTTCTGAAATTTGACCGCTGGGTTCAGTTCGCAGGGTCATCTGGTAAATGTCAATTTGTTTGCATCTAGCCCCTTGTAGTTTGCAATAATTCTATATATCATTCTCGTAAATGAACATTTTGTATAATCCCTGAGATTTAAAGAAGAAGATATGTAGATTTTTCAAAAAAAAAAAAAAAAAAAAAAAGTTAAAGCCGACATCGGTTTTAATTTTTTTACCAAATATGCTCTGGAAAAGATTAGGGGTTATGTGCAAAAATTTTCTTGGAAGAGAGTTGGTGGATTGAGCGGTGAAAAGAGCAGTTGGTAGAGGACGCCGCAGTGTACAGCGGACTCCCTCCTAAATCCCCACTGTCCTCGGCCCCGCTGCTTCTGCCCTGCCCTCTTCAGTTTCAAACCCAAGTGCCAGCAAAATAACCCCATTTTCTTCTTCTTCTTCGTGGTCGTCGTGGTCGTCGTGGTCGTCGCGCTTTCCTCGGTCTCCACCGGTGACTTTGGCGCCTTCCTCGTTCCACGGGGAGATCCACTCCCATGTCTCCCCTGCTGCACTGACGACCTCGCTCTCCGTCTTCTCAGGTACCGCGGTTCGGAGATCCATGAACTTTTCTTGTTCGCGCTTTCTGTTTTTTTTTTTTTTGGGTGTTTTATGGGGGAATTTTGTGTGAGTTTTGGAGATTTTGAGGGTTTTGGTTTTATCCGGGATGACCTAGACCCGATCCATTGCTGTGCTGGATGATTGGGATTCAGATCTGGGAGGATCTCGGTGATTCTCCTTTTTGTGTTCTTTGCTTTTGGTTTCTGTTTGGTTTCGATGGAATCTTTGATGCTGGATCGGGGGATGTGGTGCAGAGTTGGGGAATTTTGGTGGGGATTCTGTTGAATCATGGAGGTTGGTAATGGAGGTGAATTGGATCTCGTGGATGGAGCTCTGGAGCTTGTTCCTGAGCAAGGTGGGATGGCATCCGATGCGAACAATGAAGAGGATGAGATTGTTGGCAATAATGGAGAGGATGTCGTTCGAGGCAGTGATGCTGTAGATGACGCGCCGAAAAGTGGAGGTATTGATGCTGTTACTGCAGTCGAGGGAAAGCTCTCGAATTCTCAGAAGGTATGCCCTTTTTGTATGATTTCTGTTCTACATGAGCTCGCTGAATCACTGTCTGAAGTTGACTCTTTTGTTGTGTTTGTAGAAGACGACGGCTGCCGCCGACTCGAAGAGTGCAAAATCACTTGAGGAACGAAGGAGGCGGAATTGTGCAGCGGCAATCAATCGAAACCAGAAGGCAGCACTTGCACAGAGCCTCTCATTCCCATCCAAAGGTGCCCTTGCTAATGCGCTGAGGCAGAGCACCACCTTTGCAAGGCAAACGAAGACCAATACCAAGGTTATGCATACAAATGGTTCGGAAGTTGCAGCTAGAGTCTCAAATGGTTCGCACTATTTGAAAATTTGTGATATTGTACTTCATATATTGGATTTCAAGATGCAGTTTCTTTACAATGTTTACTTGTGAAAAAAATGCAGGTGCATCGACTGCTAAGAGAACTAATTTAACTGCTACTGCAACAACTGCGGCACGTTCATTGGTAAGCATTTAACATTTGTCTTCTATGGAGTCAACTAGATAATTCTCAGCATGAAGCTTTGGATTCTTCCTCTTTGCTCATTCCTCTCGTCTTTTTGCTTTTATCCAGTCTATCAAGTCTGGTTCAGTGGATGCAATTCCCAATATTGTGACTTCTGAGGCTATCCAGTAAGTTATTGTTCACCATTCAAACCCTTTTGGGTTGCATTGATGGCAATATGGCAATGAACTTTGAATTCTAGGTATACTCATATTTAGGGCATGGATTTAAATGGATGTCTAGTGAATATGGAAATTTTATACAACATTGGTTCTCAAATTTTTGTACTTTTAGATAAGTATAGGGAACACATTTCCTGATCACATTAGGCATGTTTGGTGCATGGATAAGATTGGGGTAAGTGAGGCTAGAGTTGTCTAAGCCAAGCTAAGCACAAACCAAACATGGCCATTGAGCACAATGCCAATTATGCCATTTATCACCTAATGATACTTCCTTTGATGCATTTGTCATGTTGCCTTAATATGACCTGTAAGGACTAACAAATCATCAACAGATCTAATGAGAGCAAGCCAAGACCAGCAAGACACTCATTGCTAGCAAAACATGATGATGATGCCCAATCCAATGACTCGTAATGATTCTGACTCGAACTAATTTTCATGATTAATTTCTTTATTCTTGCATGTCTGGTAATTTGATTTTTGACTTCGTTCTGTATCCAAAAGTACAACTCCCCGTGCAGCAGTTACAAGAAAGAACACCGGTTCTGGGTTTGCATTCAGGTTGGATGAACGTGCTGAGAAACGTAAGGAGGTAGGAAAAATTGTCAGGAGGTGAACTTGTTTCTTTTTTGGCTACTAGTAAGTTTTTTTAACATGCAAAGAGTTTGCTGGCCTTTGTTTCTCAGTTCTTTCAGAAGCTAGAAGAGAAGATCCACGCTAAAGAACTTGAGAAGACTAACATGCAAGCAAAATCCAAGGTTGATGACAAATCATTTGACTATGAAGCTTTTAATTTTTGCACTTTTTGTACTTACAAAATGTTTACGTGTTTCCCAAAATCATTTGCTTTCCCTTATTGCAGGAGAACCAGGAAGCTGAGATCAGGCAGTTGAGAAAGAGCTTAACTTTTAAAGCCACTCCTATGCCAAACTTTTACCAAGAACCTGGTCCTCCCAAAGTTGAATTGAAGAAGGTAACTTGTATCTTCTTGCTTATTTGCATGCATAGACAGGATGCCACAATACTCCACTATTTAGAACTTTTCTGTGTATTAACTGATACACAAAAAAATGCCCCTAGCGCTGAAACTTGTTATTCGGTAGGAAACTTTCAGTTAACTGCGGATCCTAGAATAGCAACCTATTCTCCTATTTGATATTTTTTGTAGAATTTATTCTCCCCTTAGAAAGTTTTTGATGCCTCACTGAAGGAAATTTATATAACAATGTGGTGATGTCATGTCCACAATCAAAACTGATAAAACATCAAAATATGGATGATAAATAGTTAGTATATGGTTGTTGTTTTGCTTGCCTGAAGTAAATGATATATATGAATCTTTTCAGCTATGTTTGTTCAATTACAAAGTCAAATATGTGTCATGGTGGTAATTCCTTTTTTGGGCCTTCTTTTGATGCATATGAAACCTGAGCTCTTGATATATGACCCCGTTGGTAGCTCACACTTTGTTCATGCCCACTTGAACAACCTGAACTGCAACAATCAAGCCAGTTGTGTAACATATGTCATTTGCTTTATGGTGGGACCTGTTGGCCACTGAGTCGTATTTACAACTCCATAGCCTATATTAGATGATTCTTATTTCCATTGTTAACCTTCTTTCAATGTTTTCTTTCGATTAGAATCATTGGTCAACCAGTTTTAGTGGTTCTTATTAATGTATATTTCCTGTCCTTCGCACCTTTAGAAAGTTATTTTGGTTTTCATGTTAAATTATCTTCTTAAAGCATGCAATTTGACAGATCCCTCCAACACGTGCCATTTCTCCCAAGCTTGGACGCCATAAACCATCAAATGCTTCAGCAGATAACTCATCAGAAGGCAGCAACTCCTGCAAAACCTCACACCATAACCTGGAAGCAAGCAAGTCTAATGGTGGTGCAGGCAGTGTTAAGAATGGCACTTCAATGTCTATGAAACCCATTCAGAAGTCACTCAGAAGGCAACCATCTCAAAAATCAACACCCTCCAAACCCGACCCCAAGCCTGCTGGTTCAAAATCCAAACCTTCAGCCTCTTTGCATAAAACTGAGAAACCTGAAGCAGAACAAGAAGAAAATGAGCACAAGCCACTGGAAGATCCACTTCCAGAAATAGTTGCAAGAGTCGAGCCAGATGACCTGGAGCCCTTAAACAGTGGTGCCGAAGAAGAAACTACTGTCCCTGAGCCAGCCAATCTTGAGATTGCTCCAAGTGAAGTTCATGTTGTAGATTAAGAGGTATGGTTCCCGAGTTACATCCAGTGTAGTATTATGCAAATTTGTGAATAGAGAGGGTGTGTTCTTGGTATCAAATTTATTGTTGCTGGTTGATAGAGTTACATATCATTGACTCGCACCAAGTTGTTCACTTCCTGTTTTTCGTGGTATCTGCTCTGTTCACCGCATTGTGTAGAATTCTTTGATTTCAAATTAAATGAATTGTGCTTGTATTGGATATCTTGTGAGGGTGTCTAAGTATAGGGTTGATAGTGTTAGCGCTCAAGATTGCAGTTGCTGCACTAGAGGCTTGTTTGGCTCTTTATATTTTGAGTTTGTAAGATCTTTATATTTCATTCCATCCTTCGCAAGCCTATCACTAGCCTTGCCTAAGGCAGTTGATGAACTAATATTTATTCCTTTTAAGCATGTAAGGTTTTTTTCTTTTTTTTGTTTGTTGTTGCTTGATACTAATCCATTCTTAATTTTGCAAGAATTGAAGGCCTTGCTGAGGCATGTCATCTTCTATACTATTTGCTATCCTATGCAACTGTGAGAAAGACGAGACTACTAAAAAGTTTTTGAATGTTTTAAAAAAATGAGAAAATTTGGTTGGGATTTTGGAGGCCTCTGAGATATAGGAAAAAAAAAAAAAAGAAAACAATTAACGTGAAAATTTGAAAATTTGAAAATTTTCAACAGGTGAAAATAAATTTTGAATTTTGAAATCATAAATTTTAAATTCATGTTTTAGTATTTTTTTTTTTTATTCGTTTTGAGAGAATTAAAATTTAAATTTTGAAAATTGTACGTTTGTTTGATTGAAATTTTTTTTGTATAATCACACGTGTTTGATTGGGGCCGCGATGGGCAGGTTGGGCTAGCAGCGAGAACAATGCAGCCGCGGCAAAAAGAGAAAGGCCGTTGTGAAAAGATCGAGGCGGCGAAGATGAAGACCGCCACCAGCTGTCCGAGCGGTGACGAGCAGACCGGAGTGCTTTGTAGAATATGGTTCAAAATTTCGACTAAAATATTTCGATTTTAATCAAAATTAAAATATTTTAACTTGTAATTTTAATTTTAATTTTTAAAAATATATTAGTTATATTTATATATTATAATTATATTATAAAATATGTTTATTCTAATGATTAAGAATTTAATTTGGAATCAAGTGACTCAGGATTGAATTCTAGATTTTTTGTTTTTTTTCATTTTTAAAACTATTTTTTACTAGAAAATTTTTATTTAATAATTTCGAAAAAAAATATATGTATATTAATTGTTTTCTTATTTTAAAAAAATTTAAAATTTTTTAAAATTTAAAATCAAATTTTAGTTGAAAATTTTAAAATTTATTTGATTGAAATCGAAACAGTGTCAAACAATCAAAATGTATTGATTTTGGTGAGTGATAAAATCAATCCTTAAATCAATACTTAAAATTTTGGTATAAATGGACGCCACCCGTAAAAGTCCAAGTCTAGTCTAAAAGTCAACTTTAGAACTTAAAATTGCCTATTAATTTTTTAAACTAGGCTCAAATCTCGAATTAGATTTTTTATTTTTATTAAAATTTTGAATTTAAATTTGACTCAAAACTTAGAAATCTTAAGTACCGTTTGATTCGGAATCAAGATTGAAATTAATAAATAATTTTTATAAACTAATTTTTTTATCAAAATTAATCTTAGAATAATTTAAAATTTTAAAAACTAATTAATTTTTTATAATAAATTAATTTAATAATAATATAAAATAAATAATATTAATTTTGTAAAAAATAATATTTTTTAAAAAAATTGATGTTAATTCTGATTTGGGAACTAAACTGTGCTTTTAAGGGCGCATTTGGTTCAATCCTGGATTTAGAAATCGTGGAATCGTGGGAATTAAGTGATTCCGGGGAATTGAAGGAATTGAAGGAATTCGATAATTACAGTGTTTGGATGAGTATTTACTGTAGGGAATTGGGAATTGGCCAATTCCTAAATTCTAATTCCGTTGTTTGGTTGACAAATGGAATTGATTAATTCCATAAGTTGTTGAATTCTTGTGTTTGGATGAGTTTTTACTATAGGGAATTGAGAATTAGCATATTACAAAAAATATTTAATTTATATATAAATAAATACCGAAATATAATAAACTTAATTTAAAAATTTAGAATTAGAGAAATATATGTTAACTAATTATTATTATTTAATATAATATTATTATTTTCATGTAAAAGAACAAACATCATATCAAGCAAACCAATGTAATAATAGGACATCCGCAATACAATTCACGTAAATATAGGCACAAGCGAAATAGTTTGATATAAGCAAAAAAGACAAACACAAAAATATGTTTACAGATACAACTAAACCCATACTAATGCTTTCAACAGTAAAGAAACAAACAAGATGAATAGACAACCATGCAAAAACTGAATGTGGAAATCAGGGCAACAAAAGCAATAATCAGAGATCTCGGCCATCTGCTTTCCATCAACCATGCATTCTCGCGAGAGAAAAGCAATTCAACTTGAGCAATTCGTATTCTTATTCCGGAAGCAGAAGTCAACACAACCATGCTATCACGCCAAGCAATCCTTGTGAATAGCAGAAACAAGTCATACTACCAAGCTAGTGGGATCTCTCTCTTCTACTATTACTATTTATTGATAACCTTACCCCGGAACAATGCCATTAGCTTCCTTGATCCCGGATCAGAAATTGACATTGAGCGCTCACCTGTAGATCGGCACTCCGAGGCAGCGGTCGGGGCTCAATCGAGGCAGCGGTCGGGCCGCAATCGGGGCAGCGGTCGGGGCACGGTCGGGGCAGCGGTCGGGGCGCAATCGGGGCAGCGGCAGGCTAGAATTCACTAGCTCTGAACTCACGAGCTCTAAAATCACGAGCTCTGAACTCAGGAGCTCTGAAATCACTGGCTCACCTGCAGATCAGCCGTCCGGCACTCTGGCGCAGCGATTAGGGGCAGCGGTCGGGGTGATGGAGAAACTCAGTACTCGGCCGGCTAGAAATCACGAGCTCTAAAATCACGGGCTCACCTGCAGATCGGCGCTCCGGCGCAGTGATTCGGGGCAGCGGTCGGGGCGATGGAGCTCTGAACTCAGCCGGCTGGATGAAATCACGAGCTCTGATGAAGACGAGCTTTGGAATCATGGGAGGCAGGTGCTCCGGCACTCTGGCGCAGTGATTTGGGGCAACGGTCTAGGCGATGGAGCTTTTCTTCGGCCGGCTGAACGAAATCACGAGCGACGAGCTCTGGAATCGTGGGAGGCAGGGGAAGAAGAAGACGAGCTGGAATCGTGGGAAAAGGCAGGGAAATCAAGGGGAAAATAGTAAAAACCACAGTGGATTCACCCAGAATTGGTGTTTTCCTTGCATTTTGTCAGGGAAAAAAAAAACCGGAATAGGAGGAAACTAGAATCGGGCGATTCCCTCAATTTTGGTTTCTGGGAATCAAAACAAACACAAGAATGGAGGGAATTGACTCTTAATTCCTTCCATTCCCCCCGATTCCCGGTTCTGGGAATCGAAACAAACACACCTTAAGTCCTAATCCCAAACTTTCCGCCGTTTGAGGCGGATGGCCCTAGTGCGGAAGAGAGAGACGCGAGGAGCGGGATACAGGAGGCAATTCATTTTCTTACCCAGGTCACGTGAGTCCAAATCGTAATTCGTACTGCGTTTGTAAAAGCATCTCTTTTAAGCAAGGTTTTATAACTCAGTATCGGTTTCGGTTTCGGAGCCCAGCGAAACCAATACGTTTCAGCCGTTTCGGTTTCAGTTTCGACCATTTCGGTTTTGGTCGAAATTTTTTTTAAAATTATTAATTGGGTGTTGACCAAAGTTTGATTATATTTTGACTGTACTTTGACTTCAAATTAAAAATATGATAAAATATTGGAAAAATTTGGAAAAATTTGAAAAATTAGGAATGAATTTATACTTAATTTTATCATACTATTAAATATTATTTTATTTAATTAAAATTAATTTTGATAGTTAGCACTGATATAGTCTACTTTTAATATATATTAGTGTATCAAAAAATATACAAGAAATAATATGAATATGATTCAAAGTTAAAAATTAACATAAGTACATTTAACTTTTCATTAAAATGTACTTCATACATACATAATTTATAAATCTAAGATAATACAACTAATCATCATAATTATCATCAGTTGAGTTTGGAAATAATATATGAGAAATAATATGAATATAATTAAAAAAATAACATAAGCAAATTTAACTTATTATTAAAATATAATTGATATATACATAATTTATTAAATATAATATAATATAATTAATCATCATCATCATCAGTCGAGTTTAAACATCTAGATGTACAATTATTAATTCAGTACCTGAACGATCCAGATGAATATTTATAAACATACGAGAACAACTAGCTCTGCGCAATCTCATGACAGCGATTCACATAGGGGTAAGATCGACACAAATTTTTTTTGCCTTTACTTTCGGTGGAACGACCATTCACACATGCACGTTAACAAAAAAAATCAATGTGTTTCGATTAAAATCATTTTCATTTCACTTTCAACCAAAATAATTTTTTTATTAATTATATTTTGACTAAAATTTAACTTTATTTCGATTATTTTTTAACTTCAAATTAAAAAATTATAATATGTTTAAAATTTTTTAAAAATAATGAATAATTACGTAAATAATATTATGTACGTGAACAGTATCTGTTAGAAACCGATAAGGACGTCAAAATCAAATTGGCGATAACGCTGACTCCAATGTAAGACCAACCTCAACTTGCGGGAGTATGAGTCAGGTTGGTGAGGGTACGAGATAGGCGAGGGAGCGGCAGCAAACAAGCGAGTGCGCAGAGCCCTTGGGCTTGGACACGAAGCTGGCACGAGCAACGAGCTCCCGCCCCCGCACACCCGAGCCCAGCGAGCTCCCGCTCCGGCGCGCTGGAGCCCTCACGCGCTCTCGTCCGCTCGCTCGGCGAGCTCCCGCCCACACTCATTGGTGAAGATGAACAGTAAATCTTAACCGAAACCCAAAATAGGATTTCGGTTTCGGCCGAAACTACGAACCATACTTTTAAGGTATATTTGGCATCAAAAAAAATTTCTATACCTTTTCTATCGCATGCATCCGGACAAATATGCCTTTTTAAATTTTATATAAATCTATTTTTTGTACTACTTCATTTATCATTTCAATGGAATTTTTTAATTTATAATCTAGATTTTTAAAAAAATCCTTGATTCGATCCGGATCATTTATAAATACAATGAATACAATCAACAATTGCGAGCTTCTTGCGCGTCAGCTGAATCCCTATGTTCCACCAGCATGCTGTCCTTGACCGATATGATTTAGATTTAGATGTTTTTTGTTGTTCATCAGCTCTCTCGTCGTATCGTACTTAACCGATATGATTTAGATTTAGATGTTTTTTGTTATCATCGACTTCCTCTTTTTATCGGCCTTGGACCTCCCGGATGACTTCTGCCTTGTTATCAGCACAAACATTTATTCCGTTAAGTGTTAATCCTGCGCCACGATTCAAAAATTGCGACAAATTGAGGTAATAATAAGGAAATCCAGCTGCATGGACCATATGCAACGCGAGTGATCGTGCTTCGCTGTCTCGCAAGAGGATCGAGGTCGTAATGCGCAGCGGATGCACTTTCAAAGACTGCAAGCAAAACGTAAGAGAACGGTGGCATTATATATTCATCAGGCGTTGGTGTTCTGATTTTCTTAAATGGAGTTGATTAAGCCCGCTAAGTCGTCTACATTATATTAAAACAATCAACTACTTCAGATTTCCTAATGATTGAATTAGGATTACGCACACATGCGTACGCAAATCTAGCAGCGCTTCGTAACCGCAAAACGGTTGAACGACCGTTAAACCCATCTAAACACAGAAATGGTGGGAAATACCAAAATTACCCCTTATTTTGGAAACATACCCTATCAATATCACTTGTGTTTATCTGAGCACTGCGCTGCAGATGGAACACCGCTTCTCAAATCCAGGACCCCATTTGCTTTGCACACCACAAAATGGTTGAGCCATGGTTAAATAGTGGAAAATGCCCAAGCTACCCCTGTTGGGGGAGTCGAAAGAATGTCGAACCGGAATAATATAGTGAGCCGGACATCAAACCATCCCAAAAGCTTAAGCTCATGGGATATGGGCCTTTTTCACTATATATATTGGACCCTATCTATCCAATATCCGATGTGGGACTAATTTATCACACCTGACATTATAACAATCTCCCCCTTCAGGTGTGATTTGACCACATCAATTTTAACACTCTTAATCAAGAACTCTTTTACTCGACCAGTTCCACCGTGTGACCCACATCAACGGATTTTTGTCTCATTCTTTTTGATTTTTTAAGAGAAACTAACATACGACTCAATTCAGTCGCACCATCACGGTAATTTCAGTCTTAAGAGTTTGCACAGCTTCGAACCTGAAGCTCTGGTACCATTTGTTGGGGGAGCCGAAAGAGTGTCGAAGCGGAATAATATAGTGAGCCGGACATCAAACCATCCCAAAAGCTTAAGCTCATGGGATATGGGCCTTTTTCACTATATATATTGGACCCTATCTATCCAATATCCGATGTGGGACTAATTTATCACACCTGACATTATAACATACCCCTTCTTAGTTGGAACCAAACCCTAGCAATATCACTTGTGTTTTGTTGTTAAAAAAAATTGCAATGATAAAATTGGCACCACTCGGCAAATCTGGTAGCCGATTCGACTCTGCTCACAAATCTAGCATCCCTCACATATCTGACGTTACACAGAAAATCTTCTATCGAGTATAGAGCTCCGAGGACAAGTATCCCACCCTCGTCCGAAGGTCAGACATTCTGCTATCGAGTACCAACCACCCTTGCACCATCACTTTCAACAAGTAGAGTGCGAATCTTATTTTGTGTAATTCAAGTCACTATCATTTATTTGTTCTACTGTACTGATATGCTTGTTGATTTATCAACATCAATTTCTTATTTTAATATGAATCTAGTTTATGTAAATACCAATTTTATTCAATTTTAACTACTAAATACTAATTTTAACTTTTTTTTATTTTTTTAAAGACCAGCACAACTCTAACTTCCAAAAAAAATTTCATGGTTCAGCTTACGTTTTACATGAACTAAACTGCTCCTTAGATATTTAAAAACAATGAAAAAAATTCTTTAAAATATGAGGAATTGACTTTTGTAAAAGTTATTTATATCTAACTCGTGATAAGAGAAAAATAATAATGTGTTTGAGGTGATTTTTGATACAATCAAATTTGATTAAAATTAAAATTTGTATACGACTAAATTATGACTCAAATATGGGTTTCAGTCATATTTAAATCGCATCTAAATTTGATCGAAAATTGAGCTCAAATTAAACCTGAAACATTGAAAAATTCCTACTCTAGCTAAGTCTAATCCAAATGGGCCAAGTGAACTAGATTTTTAGATCAAAATTTGACCCAAAATTTACCTAAAACTTGGGCCAAAATGATAAGATACAAAAATTTTGTAAATAGGGTTTTGGATTGAATCAATCTTTATAAATAGGTCTTTAACCAATTTTTTTTTTTACAAATAGGTATCTAGAATAAGAATTTTATTGAAAATTAAAATTTAAATCGCATCTAAATTTGATCGAAAATTGAGCTCAAATTAAACCTGAAACATTGAAAAATTCCTACTCTAACTAAGTCTAATCCAAATGGGCCAAGTGAATTAGATTTTTAGATCAAAATTTGACCCAAAATTTACCTAAAACTTGGGCCAAAATGATAAAATACAAAAATTTTGATTTATAGGCTTAGTAGTCACACGAGATGGATAAAGTTTTGTGTCCATATTTTACCTCGAGAAACATGAAATGCATATGTGACCAAATGTTTCTTTTTGAAGAATTAGGATATTCCATTGATAAAACATAAACACCTTTGATTATTATTGTTATTGTCCTCAGGGCTTAGGCATAGTATCTTTTGAGGAACAGGTTGTTAATTGGTGACATAGGCTTTTCTCCCTTGTCATCGATTAATTGATAGAATCCCTCTTTAAATATCCTTTCAACAATATAAGAGACATTCCAATTAGGCTCAAACTTGTCTTTCTTATTTTGATTTGGGATTATAGATCTTCTCAGAATTAATACTATTTCTCCCTTCTGAAATGACCTAAGCCAAGCCATCTTGTTGTAGGCCCTAGCCATTTGTGCTCAATACATTTTCATGTTTTGTTATGTTGCATGCCTTATCTTATCCAAAGAGTCTACCTTGTCAAAGTGAAGATGAAATTTTTCTTCTCTTGTGATTTCTGCTTGCAAGGCAATCTTTAGAGAGGATATTTTCACTTTCAATGGTAAGATTGTCTCAGTCCCAAGAACCAATGCATATGACATTGATTAAGTAGGAGTTTGATACATGGTGCGATAGGCTCACAATGCCTCAGCAAGTTTTTAATGTCAGTCTTTTTTATTTTCGGCAATAACTTTCTTCAAGATCTTGAAAAGCATCTTCTTGAATGCCTCAATGAGCTCATTGGCTCTTGTATTTTTAGGATTTAGTCCAAGCATCTCCTTATAGCTCCATGTGAAGCAGTTAATATACTCTCAGAGCACTGCTTTGAGTTGAATTTGGCTTTTCTCTGAAAGTTAAGTGTCAATGAAAGTCAGCTTGGGATGTTTCTTTGAGCCTAAGTTGATCTCCATCAGTTTATCTACTGTGGCTTGCCCCCTATCATCAAGTTTTGGTGAAGCTTCTTTTGGTTTAAGGATTATTTCTTCATCAAGTGATTCATCATGTCGAATGAGGTTTGGCAAAAGTTTATCTAAAGGCATTTTAACTACATCATGCCCCCTTTCTTTTGGTTCTAATGAAATCCCATGAAGATGTCACCTTCTTGTGGTTTTTGAAAAGTCATGGCTACCTTGACACATGTGTTAGGAGATATTGTTACCATTTGGTCATCCTAAATATTGGAGAGAGGTTCAATGGTGACCATGAGATACATGTGGGCATTTGGAGTAATATAGCCTAATCCTTTGGTGTTCTTATTTTCTCTTCTAGGGATGTAAGCATATCCTTGGGGTGGATCCCATAGATTCTTGAAGAAATGACTCTCTCTCTCTTTGTTTTGGTGAAGCTTCTTTTGGTTTAAGGATTATTTCTTCATCAAGTGATTCATCATGTCGAATGAGGTTTGGCGAAAGTTTATCTAAAGGCATTTTAACTACATCATGCCCCCTTTCTTTTGGTTCTAATGAAATCCCATGAAGATGTCACCTTCTTGTGGTTTTTGAAAAGTCATGGCTACCTTGACACATGTGTTAGGAGATATTGTTACCATTTGGTCATCCTAAATATTGGAGAGAGGTTCAATGGTGACCATGAGATACATGTGGGCATTTGGAGTAATATAGCCTAATCCTTTGGTGTTCTTATTTTCTCTTCTAGGGATGTAAGCATATCCTTGGGGTGGATCCCATAGATTCTTGAAGAAATGACTCTCTCTCTCTTTGTTTTGGTGAAGCTTCTTTTGGTTTAAGGATTATTTCTTCATCAAGTGATTCATCATGTCGAATGAGGTTTGGCGAAAGTTTATCTAAAGGCATTTTAACTACATCATGCCCCCTTTCTTTTGGTTCTAATGAAATCCCATGAAGATGTCACCTTCTTGTGGTTTTTGAAAAGTCATGGCTACCTTGACACATGTGTTAGGAGATATTGTTACCATTTGGTCATCCTAAATATTGGAGAGAGGTTCAATGGTGACCATGAGATACATGTGGGCATTTGGAGTAATATAGCCTAATCCTTTGGTGTTCTTATTTTCTCTTCTAGGGATGTTAGCATATCCTTGGGGTGGATCCCATAGATTCTTGAAGAAATGCTCTCTCTCTTTGTTTGTGGACACCCATAGCCAGATTTATTGATTATTTGATACAGCTGGTCTGAGAAATATTTCGGCATGACTACCAGTTGATGGTCACCATCATCTGCTAGATCTTCAATCTCAAGGATTTTATGTTTGCTTGAGGCACAAGAGATTGCCTTGTAAAATAGTATTTCTTTTTTCCCTTTGCGCCATGGAGGAATATAGAAAGTCGTTAATACTTCCATGACATTGATGCTCAACTTATCTAATGGCTTAAACAAGCCTTTCAAACCTTCTAATGGCTTATAAGGAGAGCATTTTTTTATTTGACATCTATCGTCATCTTTGTTAGAAATATAACCACACACGTAAACTTGCAGGGCTTTTTCATCTGATGAGGCTAGGTGAGAAAGAGCAAAGATTAGACTAGCAATCTTTTGTTTTACTTGACTGATGGAAGTAGACCCCCTATCAATGTTGGATCTCTGATAGTATTTTGCATCATCATATTGCATCTCATGAACATCAAAAGGGTGTACATCTCCATCAATTTGATGTTCTTCACCATCCTTGAAGTATTTAAAGTATTGGTATATGGTTGATGATACTATTTTACTTTTATGTGCTATGGCCTGCTTAATAGTGCTTTGTATAATGCATCAATATCGATCATATAAAACTTGGCATCTGTCATCAACTCGCCTATTTTCAGAGGGATAGTTATGGCTCTCAGAGCTCTTTGGCTATTTTGATTAAACCCTTATGTAGCTATAATCTCAAAAGAAATGTGACACACATTCAAAGTAAGAGCTCTTAGAGTTTTAAAAGTCATCAATTAAGTGAGAAATTTGGGTCAATTAGGATGCAATTGATCTTGATCCCATCGTTGTCCCCTGTAACATACAATATTCTGTTGTGGTCTATTATCCCAGATTGTAGGTCATCATTTGAAAAGGTGATGGCGGGAGTTTGGTGTATATACAAATACTTTTTTACCTTCTCTTCAGCAAAGTATTCTTAGTCATTAGCCAGATTCTACAATATGTACACTAGTGTATTCCTAAGTTCTTGTGACATCATCAAGGCATCAAACACACTCAACATGGCAGGGATATTCTTGAGGCAGGCTACTATATTGAATTCCATCCTTTTGGGTGCAGGTTCAACTTACAAAGGCTCAAGACCCTCATTTATCTAAATTTCCTTTTTGTTATCCTTGGGGATATTTTTGACCCTAGGCATTGGAGCTTGTCTCAAAGGTAACACCTTTCTACCTTGGAGTTGTACCTAGTGTGCTCTCCTTAGTTGAAATTTGGCATCATAAGACCAATAAAGTTTATCTTCGGAATCACTTTCAAGACTAATCATATGATAGGAGGTAGTAGATCCTTACGCTCAGCTAGCAGTTTTCTAAATGTTATTGGAGGATGTGATTGATTGATAATCATCCTATTCAATATCAGAATTATGCACGTTGAGCTTTCTCATAAAAAGATCTTCAGAAACTCTTTGGATGAACCCTTCTATCTCATTTACTGGCATAACCTTCTTCAAGACTTTGTATTTAGGATGTTTCTTCTATGGATATTCAGATTGGCTTAACTGTGAATATTCAAATTAGCTTGACGTGGGGGCGGAATGAGCTTTAGCATTATCTCTTTTGATCCTCTCTTGAAATGTCTACTTCTTCCCTTAGTGCTTATTAGTATTGGGCTTTCTAAAGTAGTCATAAAGTTGTTCTGAGTTACACATGAAGTTATATTCTTTATCTGTGTCTTGTATGCATAATTTCTCTAAAGTTAGTAAAGTGCATCCTTCTATAGGTTCTAGGATTGGAACCTTGCCAAACCAAATAGGTTGAGCATTTATTACTGGGTTGCCTGACAAAGGCTGGGATAGTATCTCATCAGCATTCATCTCGAATGTATGAGTCATCATTCGATAAGAGGTCATAAACTTAGATAACTCTTTTCGATATCATCTAACTTTCTTAACCTATTTCTGAAGTAAGTAGCATGAGTGGTCATTTTGATCCTGAGGAGGGTCGATGAGTGATTTCTCATCACCCCTATAAGGTCTTTTGTGTGGCTTTGTCTTTTCTACTAGCATCCTCTCTATCCTCTCTATCCTCTCAACTTTCTCACAGAGCATGGTGGTCATATTTGTCGCACTTCCATGTAGGCAGTTATAGCATGTATGTGTTTGTTCAATAGTTGTACTTGCCCCCTGACAAACCTCATGTAGTTGTATTTAGTTTTTTTCACAATATCTAGCTATAGTTTAAGCATATCATAGTTGTGCTCATAGACGAACCACTCTTTAAGATAGTCATCTCGAAAGTAGTTATTAGGGAGACCTGTGGGATCTCTCATTCATCAGTATGATCCCCAACAAATCTATTCATTTCTTCTTGTCTTGTATCCTAAATTTTATTATTATTGAAGTGACAAGGTGGGGATCGACTTGGTTATAAATCTTCAATGCTAAATATGATAAAGCATGTTACCATTGGGAGTCCATTTTTTTCATTTGCAATATCAAGATTCTCTAGTAAAACTTTGAGTTTGTCAGGGAAGAATTCCTCAAGAGTTACTTAGCTTCTTTTTCCCTAAATATATTCATTCAAAGCATCAATTTACCCTTGGATGGCTGATTTCTTGATATTATATTCATCTAGCTGAACCAACTTTTTCTTCTTACTTCTATTCTTTTTCTTCATGAAGCTTTGAGCAAGTAAGGTGATTTGTTCTGGTAAGGCTTTCTTCATCACCATCCAAGGCTCTCAATCTCAAAGGTTTCTAGTCATCTTCTTCATTGATTTCTTAAGTCTTTTTGAAATATAGACATTCCATAAGTGCTTTTGATCAGGAGTACATTATACTTCTTCCCTAAAGAGGATTTTAGTAAATAGTTCATGGTCTTTGAACATAGTAATATAATTGATGTGTTCAGTAGGTATTTTGAGTAAAGCTATCTTTGAGAGAGTTAGCTTGCCTTCTCGGTATTGTTTCTTGACTCAATCCTTAAACATATAGTAATCTTCAATGGTAGGCTCTAAAACTCTATGGTAAGGATAATAGTTCAAGTGATCTATTTTATTGGCCTCACCTGGCCTCTTGGATTCTAGCAATTGGAGGCCTAACCTCAAGGTCATCTTGGAAGATTTTACCTATCCTTTCTCTTTTGAAAAAGTATTTCTTTCTCAACATTTGTTGAAGATCATTAGATTGTTTCACTTCTCCATCTCCTCCAAGTGTTGGTGACTTTTGAGAATTACTCACGTTCATGGTGGGGTTTGGAGATTTTTTTACTCAATCACTGTAAATGTAGCTATCATATTTTTGGAAGACTCTCCACACTTTACTTTATCTTTTTCTAGTTTGAAAGTTTGTAAACTATATAAGGTCGATGTGCCAATCCTTTCTAACTTCTTGACTTGCAAAATGAGATCTTGGAAGGTATGAATAGAAAAGGCATTCAAAGAAGTTGTCATCCATTCTTCTCTTATGTTGCCGAGGACTAAGTTCACTACCTTATATTGGCTCAAAAGTTATTTATACTTAATGCTGAGATTTTTCCATCATGTGATATAATCTAGAATCAACTTATTGTCATATCTTAGTTTCAAGACAAAGTTTATAATGGTCACTCTATTGCTAACTCTTTTAAACCTGATTCAAAAAACCTCTTTCATTTGTACCCAAGTCTGTATGGATTATAGTTACAAACTAGCGTACCACTCAAATGCTACTGCTATCAAGCTTCCTGAAAATTGGCAGAGTAATAACGAGAGATTATTACTTGAATCTCCACATAGAGTCACAAAGTGAGCTATGTACTATTCAAGATTGTCCAACCCATAAAACTATTAGAAACTAGGCACTGTATAGCCTTTGGGATATAGCACTCAGTCGTGATGGCTAGGGTATGGTTTATCAACATCATTTACCCTGCCTGTCTTATTTTCTTATCTCAACTGTGTAGCTATTATTCATTGTACCTGCTATTATATGTATATTGAAAGTTCTATGTTGTCAAATATCTCTGAAATCAAGGATTGGATATCTCTTACTGGAGGAGGTGCTTGTGAAGAGCCTATATTTTCATGGATATTATCTATGAGAGGTTCCCCCTCTACTGCCTCTATTGCTTGAGATGACTATTGAGATCATTCAAACTTATCAAGCTTTTGCCTCATTTATAGCATCATCTCCATCAACTCTATGACCTTCTTTTGAGCTTCATCTTTCTCTTTATTTTATTATCTCAGCTATTCTTGCAGCGCTTCTATGGTCACTTCTTGATTAAAGCTTTCAGTTATGACCAAGGCTTCTATTAGAACCTAATGGTTTTTATCTTGAGAATCTGGTCTAGGCTCTGGGTGAGGCTAACTTCTCCTATCAGTTGAGTCATCTCATTCAAGAGTCTACTCATGGAGCAGGTCGCCACACCTTCCCTTTGGCATGATAGTAAGGATTGGCTCATAAGGGCCCACTCCTCTTGGATTTCTTCCTTAGTAAACCTTACTCGGGTAGCCTTCCTTTAATATTTGGCTGCTAGGGTTGGGCTCATGGTCCCTCCCAGATTCATGGTGAGAAATGACTTTGAGAATGTGGGTGATCTCCTTCAGTGAACCTCGTGTTGAGTTGCAGCTTTACGGTGACTCTTGAATTTTTTGTTTAGTGATTTTCCCTTTTGCTATAGTTTTAAGGCAAGACTGTGTTGTCTATGTTTTCTCTTACCCTTCTCTAAATTGCTTAATGGAGTAAAAAAGTTTGAGGTAGGGATGGTGATGACCGACTTCGTTCAGGGGGTAGGCTTCCCATATCGGTTAAAGATTCTAGCAATTTTTTTTTACTTGTGATAGTCAAGATGAGCTCTTCTTCATCGATGCCTATATCTGAATTTGCTTTTGATTATCCCAATGATGAGCTAGGTGAAGACGGCTGAAAACTGAGCTTCACTTTGATCCTAACCTCTGGAAGACTAACATCTTTATTGGTTGAGGAATGGTTTCTAACTTCTCATCTGAATAGCCCTTCTCATTAGGAATGATGACATTAGGTGATAGGTAGTAGGTGTCCTCTTGAACTAGATGACCTTAGAGATGGTCCCCAACTTGATCTGAACTTCAGCTACTTTTGTAGCAACCATTAACTGAGGTAACTGCACAACTAGACCTACCCCTAGGATGATGGTGTACCTTAGGGTGGAGATGTTTTTCATTATTATCATTTGATTCTTTTTCAGCAAAAGAGAACATAGTTGATCAGTCTTCAATCATAATTCTACTTTATCAGTATCTCTATAATATTAATTAAGTTTCTATATTTGGAGGAGAAGTCATTCTTACTAGGTGTGTTAGAATTTGTGGGATCAAAATTGACTATCCGAGATAGTGGAGACCACGAGGACCGATATCAAATCACAAATCAAAATTTATTTTAATTTAAAGTGTGCTATCAAGTATTATAGGAACATAACTTTCAACAGGTGTAAGCCTCTATTATTAATTACCTGACGATTGTCAAGAACATCCTAAAGTAAGAAACCTAGCTAATAAAATAAAGACACAGAAAGGAAAAGAAAAACATATTTGATTGATTTTAAGAAATAATATATGACTTAAGTAAGGGCATACTCTTACTTTACAATAAATTTTAAAATAGAATTACAGAAAACATAAAAGGAATAAAGAAAGGAAAAAAGAAAGAGTGGAGAAGAAGATTTGGTATGTGCTTCTACGCCATTCCTCCTGCAGTGGACCATGTGGCATTTGACCCAAATTGACTTGGTCTTAAGAAAGTACTGATGGTATCGTTCGACGAGATATAGAAGAAAATAGGAGAAGTTTAAAGTGTTTTCAATAGATTTGAGTATTGGTGATAACTTCATGATTTGAAGTACTTTTGTTAGCTAATAAGGCATTGACAATAACTTTATTTTGGGTTGGAGTGTTTCCGTTAACTAATAAAGCATTAGCAATAACTCTATTAAACTTAAAGTATTTCCATAGCCAATAAAACATAGGTGATAACTTCTTTGATTTTTGAAGTATTTTCATATCCGATAAGATGTAGGTGATAACTTCATTATTTTTAAGATATCTCCATAGTCGACAAAGCATAGACGATAACTTCATTTGGGTTGGAATATTTTCATTAGCCAATAAGATATTGGTGATAACTCTGTTGACCTTGAAATATTTTCATAGCCAATAAAGCATAGACAATAACTTTATTGGCTTTTTTGAAGTATTTCCATAACCGATAAGCCGTTAACGATAACATCTTTTGGTTTTTAAAGTGTTACCAATAGCTTATAAGGTTCTGGGTATAGCTTTGAGAATCTCATTGTCAACTAGTTTTGGGATTGACTAGCTTAAAAGGACATATCATCAATTATTTATGTGGTAGGCTAATTTAAAGAATGCATCATCAACTACATATGGGGTTGATTAGCTTGAAGAACGCATTGTCAATGGCTTTTTGGGTTGACTAGCTTGAGGAGCATGTTATCAACTACTTTTGGAGTTGGCTAGCATAAAAGGGCGTATCATCGACTACTTCTAGAGTTGACTAGCTTAAAAGAGTGCATCATCAACTTCTTCTAAAGTTGATTAGCTTAAAAGAGTGCATCATCAACTACTTCTAGAGCTGAATAGCTTAAAGTATGCCAATGACTTTAAGCACATTATTGGTTAACTTTATTGATTTGGTAGTATCACTAATGACATAAGGGGTTGGGTATATCTTTGAAGTGTGGCCAATAGTTTGGAGCATATTAGCGATTAACTTCTTTGATTTGGTAGTATCACTAATAGCTAATGGGGTTGGGTATAGATTTGAAGTGTGACCAATAGCTTGGAGTGTATCGCCGATTAACTTCATTTATTTGGCAGCATCACAAACAACTTATGGGGTTGGATATAACTTTGAAGTGTGGTCAACAGCTTGGAGAGTGTTAACAATTAACTTCGTGGGTTTGACAATGTCATCAATAACTTACGGAGTTTCATATAACTTTGAAATGTTGCTAAAAACTTTTGTAGCACACCCAACAAGACTCAATTTAACATTATTTAATTCTATTTGAACTAATTTTGGTTCAGGTCAGGATCATAATATCACTCTTTTTTCATAGCTTGGGAGTATTATCGAAGGTTCAATACACTCGGCGGGACTTAGTTGACCCTATTTAGTTCTATTAGGACTAATATAATTTAGGGTTCGAGTTTGATTTCATTTCACTTAAGTCAAGTTTGACCTTATGCTGGCTCAATCAACGAGATCATGGGTTCATCATCTTCATCATCTTCTTCCTCCAGCCCCCCCTCCCCCTATTCTCTTCACAAAGCACAATCAAGCTTAAACAGCCCGGTCGCACTAAACCAACTTTTGAGCTCGCAAACTAAGCCAACCTTCGGGTTTGCGTATTTGAAGCCTGGCTACAAGTTCCACCTAAAATCATCATAAAGAGTCAAGGGCCCTTAAATCAAATTAATTAATGTAAAATAATTCAATCACATTGAAATTAAACCCAATTAAAAAAAATGGACAAAGGCCAAGTTGACTCAAATGAACCTAAATTGATCAAATAAATGGACTAAAATCTAAATTAGGCTGGACTCTACGAATCCAAATTGAGTTAACCTAAACCAAATAAACTCATACTTAACCCTAATAGACTTAAGATGAGTTAATTTAAAATCAAGTTGAGTTCAAATCAAACTCTAATTAAGTTAAATCAAGTCCAAAGTAAAAGAATAAACTCCAAGTCAAGCCAAAACAAAGCCAGGTTGAGCTTGAACTGAAATCAAGTTGAATTAAATTGACTTGAGCCAAAATCTAGCAAATCTAAACTCAATAAAAGTCCAACACAAAGTTAAACTCGACTCAAGTTAAATGAATTAAACTTGAACCCGAACCATATTAGTTCTAATAAAACTAAATAGGATCAAACCGAGTTCATCTGGATGTGCTAAACCTTTGACAATATTCCTAGGCTATGAACAAAAGGTGATGTTATAATCCTGATCTGAACTAAAATTAGTTCAAATATAACTAAATAAGTTCAAATTGTGTCTCACTGGGTGTGCTACAAAAGCCTTTAGTAATATTTCAAAGCTATATCCAACTCCATAAGTCGTTGGTGATGCTATCAAACTAAAGAAGTTAATCGCCAATACTCTCCAAGCTATTGACCACACTTCAAAGCTATATCTAACTTGATAAGCCATTGGTGACGCTACCAAATAAATAAAGTTAATCATCAACACGCTCCAAGCTATCAGTCACACTTCAAAGCGATATTCAACTCCATAAACCATCAATGACGCTACCAAATCAAAAAAGTTAATCGCCAATATACTCCAAATTATCGGCCACACTTCAAAGATATACCCAACCCCCTAAGCCATTAGTGATGCTACCAAATTAAAAAGTTCAACCAATAATGCGCTCAAAGTCGTTGGCCACATTTCAAGCTAGTTAACTCCAAAAGTAGTTGACAACACGCCATTTTAGCTAATCAACTCTAAAAGTAGTTGACAACGCATCCTTTTAAGCTAGTCAATTCCAAAAGTAGTTGATGATATGCTCCTCAAGCTAGTCAATCCCAAAAGCCGTTGACGATATATTCTTCAAGCTAGTTAACCCCAAAAGCAGTTGGTAACAAATTCTTCAAGTTACCCCATAAATAATTGACAATGCATCCTTTCAAGCTAGTCAACCCTAAAAGTAATTGACGATGCAATTCTCCAAGCTATACCAAACCTTATAAGTTATTGATAATATTTTTAAAAACCAAAAGAAATTATCACCTACGCCTTATCAGCTATAAAAATACTTCAAAAAAACTAACAAAGTTATTGCCTATACCTTATTAACTATGAAAATTCTTCAAAATCAATAGAGTTATTGCCAATTTCTTATTGGCTAATGGAAATACTCCAACCCAAAAGAATTTATCGCTTATACCTTATTGGCTATGGGGATACTTCAGAAATAATGAAGTTATCACCTATACATTATCGGCTATGAAAACACTTCAAAAATCAAAGAAATTATCACCCATGACTTATTGTCTATAGAAATACTTCAAGGCTAATGGACTTATTATCAATACCTTATTGGCTAATGGAAGTACTCTAAGCCCAAATAAAGTTATTATCGATACCTTATTGGTTAACGGAAATATTTTAAATCACGAAGTTATCGCTAATGTTTAAACCTATTAGAAACAATTTGAACTTCTTCTATTCTCTTTCACATCCCATTGAATGATGCCACCAATACTTGTTTACGACCGAGTTGATTTGGGTCAGACACCACATGGTCCAACGCAGGAGGAGCGGGATAGCAGCACACACCAAAGCTTCTTCTCCACTCTTTCTCTTTTCCTTTCTTAATTTCTTTTATATTTTCTATAATTATATATTAAAATTTATTGTAAAGTGAAGGTATGCCCTTTCTTAAGTCATGCATCATTTTTTAAAATCAATCAAATGCTTTCTTCTTTCCTTCTTTCTTTTTTTGTGTCTCTATTTTATAGTTAGGTTTCTCATTTTAGGAAGTTCCATATAATCGTCGGGATAATAATAATAGGGGTTTGTACTTATTAAAAGTTATGTTCCCACAATACCTAATAGCACATTGTCAAGTAAAATAAATTTTGATGTGTAATTTGAGGTCACTCCTCGAGGTCTCCGCTATCTTGGGTGGTCAATTTTGATCTCATATAGTGATCTGAAATTTTAGAAAAATCCAAAAAAATCAAGAAAAAATGGATCAAAATGGTTATTTCATTACAAGAAATTTGGGCATTGGAAGTGCATATTACCCAATGATAGAATCCAAAATTAGTAGTGTTTCTTCTAAAATGTTGCTTATTTCCACAACTTCAAAAGAAACACCGTCAATAAAGCCAGGTTCAGATAATCGAACTTGAAGTTTTCTCATCCGATCATGGCAAATAGAGAATTATTTCTCCTTGTCTACTAGGTTCAAATAACCAAACATAGCAAACAAAATTTTTTTCTCCCCCGTCTACTACATTAAGCAACTAAACTTACAATTTGATCAACCAAATGCATAATAACTATCTACTTTTAATCAAACCTAGCCCCAAATCTGATTGTTTGTCACTTACTCCTCCTTCATGCATTCTCGGATCTCATCTGCCTCCATCTCATGTTGATCCCCTGAAGATCTACTCCATCAATGCTTCCCTTCGTGCCCTCCTCTAGTGAGATCTAACCTCATCTCTGACAAAGGATATCCCTCTTCCTCTCCAACTTGGCATCATCTCCATCTCCAACCCATCCTCCTCTTGGTCTTCTCTTCATCTTCCACCTCTCCATTCTTTGGCAGTTGTAATAAAAAATACAATTGATGATCAAATCCATACTTTATTTTTAGTGTATTAATGAGAAATTACAAATCTATGAAAAAATTTTTTACTAAATTAAATATTTTTTGAGAAATTAGGGAAAATAGTGGCTATCAAATATGTTCTTATTATTGATGGATAAAATTAGAGAAAATAATATTTTAAAAGTTTTAGGCTAATTATATTATTAACAGAAATTGGAGGAAATTATGTTTTAAAGTTTAGTCATGCTTCATCGAGCATTGGCTTCAGTTGATCCCATCCCTTCCCCCACTTTTCTTTTGGGCTGTATTAGGGTTGATGAGCAAAACCTTAACTCCACATAGATGAAAACTAAACATTACAAAGACTTTCAACAAGTGTGTGTAGTTCCATCTTCCTTCAAATCATCAAAGCAAAATAGGCATTCATGGACGCCCTTTAGAGGGGATAAGGATAAAGCTAGGAGATAATAAATTCATCTTTTGAATATCAATAAATAGAGTTTGCTTTTCCAAAGTAATAGAGACTTTTTGTATAGAAAGATTCACTTTTCTACTTGATTTCAAGCAAGATGGAATTGGAGTAGCAAAACTAGCATGACGAACAATGCTCAGCACTTTGTCAAGTGAACCCCTCTCATTCTCTATAAGCCCTATAGTTTCCCTAAGGTTAATAATGTTATTGGAAGAAATTGGAGAAAATGATGCTTTAAAGTTTTAGGCTAATGATATTATTGGGAGAAATTGAGAAAAAAAATTAGATTAATAATGAATGAATTTCAAAAATTGGGGGAATGATGGTACAAATAATGTCAGAAATTGGGAGAAAGAAATATGATTTTGGGAATACATATGATTTAAGTATTCTCTATCAGTTGTAGTGTAAATAAATATATATTTAAAAAATAAAATTATATTAGGTGCAAAACTCAAAGAAGATTCTACAAGCATGCATTGATGATAAAATCAGAGAAGAGCAAAGAGACAATCATTACAGAAATCCAATCAACAAAACCGCAATACAAATAAAAGAGACAAAATTATAAAAGCCAAAAAGTTCCATTGATAGAAGAGTTATCACAAAATAAAAGTAAAAAAGAAAGACAAGCTCCTCTAAACAAGAAGCAAAAATAAGAAAAGGTTTTTAGACAGGGGCAGCTAGCTCCGCCCTCTATAGCTTGGCCCTCGCCCTCCCAAGAACTTTGAGCCTTTGGAGTAGGCTTGGGGAAAATTGAAGTTGGGGCTCAAGTGCAACAAAGGCAACTTGCAACATCAGCAACACTAGAGCGGTATGTATCCAACATCACCTCACCTAATCCCGGTCCACACTATCAAGAAAGAGGTCACACAAATCAAACTTTTGGATCGATAAGTTGTCAATAACTTTGTAACTACAGTAGGCATATCCCTACAACTCAGTGACCCTTCCCCACCAAGCCTCCAACACCCAAAACTCATAGCTAGGGTAGAACCACTCCATATCCTTGACTACCTACAAGTTAGCTTCCTCTCGAGCCTTCTCAACCTAGTGGGTTCTTGTCCACTCAATATTGACTCGACCCTATAAAAAGGCCTTCCACAACCTTAGTTTGGAGAGGGGAGATTTCCTTTCAAAACTAGAGGAAGAGGAGATGGGTACTATTATAGTGGCCCAGTGGCATAGAATCTCCGAAGCCTCCGCAAAACAAAGTGTCACCTAGGAGCAAACAAAAGAATGTAGACTTTACATCTTGTCTGTGGGACCAATTTTGGCAGCTCGAGAGTGGCAAACACCCTGGGAGCGACCTTGATACATAAATCAAAGTTTATTTTAATTTCAAAGTGCACAATTTGATGTTATAAGAATATTAATTTCCAACAAGTATAAATATCTATTGTTAATTACTTTAACAATTGTCAAGAAGCTCCTAAAATAAAAAACTTAACTAATAAAATAGAGACATAAAAAAAAAGAAGAAAGCATTTGACTGATTTTAAGAAATGATACATAGCTTAAGTAAGAGTATACCCACACTACATAATAAATTTTAACATGAAAGTATAGAAAATATTACAGAAGTAAAGAAAAAGAAAGAGTGTAGAAAAAGTTTTGATGTGTACTGCCGCCCCACTCTCATGTGTAAGACTACATGACATCTTGACTTGGATAGGCCTTAACTCAGTATTTGGCAAATATTGATGGCATCATCCAATGGGACATGAAAAGAAAATGAAGGGTGAAGTATTTTTAATAGCCCGAACATTGGTGATAACTTCTTCTATTTGAAGTATTTTTGTTAGCCGATAAGACATTAGTGATAACTCCGATGTTTGAAGTATTTCTGTTAGCCAATAAAGCATAGGTGATAACTTCTTTGATTTTGAAGTATTTCCATTAGCTAATGAGGCATAAACAATAACTTCATAGGTTTGAAGTGTCTCTATAGTCAATGAGACGTAGGTGATAACTTCATAAATTTTGAAGTATTTTCATATAGCCAATAAGACGTAACTAATGACTTCGTATATTTTAAAGTATTTCTATAGCCAATAAGACATAGGTAATGACTTCATAGATTTTGAAGTATTTTCATAACCAATAATATGTAAGTAATAACTTTTTAAATTTTAAAGTATTTTCATAGCCAATAAGTCGTATGTGATAACTTCGTTGAATTCGGAAGTGTTTTTTATAGGCAAAGAGGTGTAAGCGATAACTTTATTGATTTTTGAAATATTTTCATGGCTAATGAGGCGTAGATAATAACTTCATTTGGTTTAAAGTATTTTTATAACCAATAAGATATAAGCGATAACTTTCTAGATTTTGAAGTGTTTCCATTAGCCAATGAGATGTATGTAACTTTGTTGAATTCAAAATATTTCTATAGCCAAAGAGGTGTAAGCAATAATTTTATTAATTTTTAGAGTATTTTCATGGCCAATGAGGCATAGGTGATAACTTTATTTAGTTGGAAATATTTTTATAGCCAATGAGGCGTAAGCAATAACTTCATAGATTTCAAAGCATTTCCATAATTAATGAGGCGTAGGTGATAACTTTATTGAATTCAAAGTATTTCTATAGCCAATAAGGTGTAAATAATAACTTCATTAATTTTTTGAAGTATTTTCATAGCCAATGAAGCGTAGGTGATAACTCCATTTGGTTGAAATATTTTCATTAGCCGATAAGGCGTAGGTAATAACTTTTTTAGTTTAAAAGTATTTTCATCAGCCAATGAAGTGTAAGCAATAACTTTGTAGGTTTGAAGTGTCTTCATAGCTAATAAGGCGTACATGATAACTTCATAAGTTTTAAAGTATTTCCATAGCCAATGAGGCGTAGATAACGGCTTCATAGATTTTAAAGTATTTCTATAGTCAATGAGTCATAAGCAACAACTTCCTAAATTTTAAAGTGTTTCCATAGCCAACGAGGTATAGATGATAATTTCATTGAATTCAAAGTCTTTCTATAACCAAAGAGGTGTAACTTCATTAATTTTTGAAGTATTTCCATGGTCATGAGATGTAGATGATATTTTCATTTAGTTTAAAGTATTTCTATAGTCAATGAGATATAAGTAATAACTTCTAGATTTTGAAGCATTTTTGTTAGCCAAAGAGACGTAGGCGATAATTTTGTTGAATTAAAAATATTTCTATAGCCAAAGAGGCGTAAGCGATAACTTTATTAATTTTTAAGGTATTTCCATGGTCAATAAGGCATATGTGATAACTTCATTTAATTTGAAATATTTCTATAGCCAATGAGGCATAAGTGATAACTTCATACATTTTGAAGTATTTTCATAACCAACAAGGCATTGGTAATAACTTTATTGAATTCGAAGTGTTTCTATAACCAATAAGATATAAGTGATAGCTTCATTTGGTTTGAAGTATTTTTATAGTCAATGAGGTGTAAACAATAATTTCATGATTTTGAGGTATTCATAGTCCATAATACATAGTTGTTAACCTCTTGGGATTTGAAGTGTTTCCATAGCCCATACGTAGTATTCACTTTATTGATTTGGAATGTTTTCATTAGTCGATAAGGCATTGGTAATAACTCCATGAATTTTAAAATATTTTTATAATCAATATTACATAGGCGATAATTTTATTTTTGTTGAAGTGTTAGGATAAGGCACCTTGACCGACTAACTAAGTGATTTTGAAAGAATGATTAGCGGCTTTGACTTATATTAATCGATGTTCTATCCTAGCTTATTATCGATTAAGTCTGAGGTATCACCGATGGCTTTGGTGGTATATCCAATAGAACTTTATTTGATCTTATTTAGCTTTATTTGATATTAGTTCAAGTCAAAATGATGGAGTAGAACACAACTTGATAGCTAATATAGACTCTAATTGCCGCCATAATGATCATTATTTTATCATCGAGATTTAGCATAATGACATTTGGCTTTAACCCCTTTGAATAGGTTTGGCCCTTGTTCTCTGGATGGGAGGTCTTTACCCTAGAATGGGAGGTATTTGCCCCATGGATAGAAGGTCTTTGCCCCAAGAATGGGGAGTTATTGCCCTCTAAATGGGAGACGAGGGATTGGAGGAGAAATTAAGTCCTATTAGGCATGCCAAAATTTGTAGGATCAGTTTTGATGGTCCGTGAGTGCAAAGACCCTAGGGAGTGATTTTGATGCATAAATCAGAATTTATTTTAATTTTAAAGTGCGCTATCAGGTGTTATGAAAATATTAACTTTTAATAGGTGCAAGCTCCTATTATTAATTATCCCAACGATTATTAGAAATCTTCTTAAGTGAGAAACCTAGCTAATAAAATAAAGACATAAAAAAAGCATTCAATTGATTTTAAGAAATGGTACATGGCTTAAGTAAGAGTATACTCTCACTTCACAATAAATTTTAACATGAAATTATAGAAAATATTAAAGAAGTAAAGGAAAAGAAAGAGTGTAGAAGAAGCTCTAATATGTGCTACTTTCCCATTCCCATGTACTGGACCATATGGCATCTTGACTCAGATAGGTCTTGACTTAGTCTTTAGCATATATTGATAGCATCATCTAATGGGACATGAAAGAGGAATGAGGGGTGAAGTGTTTCTGACAGCCCAAGCATTGGCGATAACTTCTTATAGTTGAAGAGTTTTTGTTAACAATAATGTGCTGATAATAACTCTAATATTTGAAGTGTTTTCATTAGCTGATAAGACTTAGGTGATAATTTCTTTGATTTTAAAGTATTTCAGTTAGTCAATGAGGCATAGGTAATAACTTCATAGGTTTGAAGTGTCTCCATAGCCAATGAAGCATAGGTGATAACTTCATGAGTTTTGAAGTATTATAATAGCTAATAAAGCATAGGTAATGACTTCTTAGATTTTGAAGTGTTTTCATAGGTAATGAAGCTTAAGTGATAACTTCATAGCTTTGAAGTGTTTTTATAGCCAACGAAGTATAGGTGATAATTTTGTTAAATTCAAAGTGTTTTTATAGCCAAAGAAGTGTAAATGATAACTTCATTGATTTTTAAAGTATTTTTATAGCCAACGAAGTATAGGTGATAGTTTTGTTAAATTCGAAGTATTTTTATAGCCAAAGAGGTTTCTGTAACTAATAAGGTATAAGTGATAACTTCATATATTTTGAAGCATTTTCATAGCCAATGAGGCATAGAAGATAACTTTATTGAATTTGAAGCATTTCTATAACCAAAAAGGTGTAAGCGGTAATTTTATTAATTTTTGAAGTATTCTTATAGTCAATAAAACATAGGTGATAACTTCATTTAGTTTAAAAGTATTTTCATAACCAATAAGGTATGAGCAATAACTTCCTAGATTTTGAAGCATTCGCATTAACCAATAAGGTGTAGGTGATAACTTCATTGAATTCAAAGTGTTTCTGTAGCCAATGAGGCATAAGTGATAACTTTGATTTTTGAAGTATTTCCATATTTAATGAGGCATAGGTGATAACTTCATTTAGTTTGAGGTATCTCCATAGCCAATAAGGCATAAGTGATAACTTCATGATTTTGAGGTATTTCATAACCCATGGGATGTGCATATTGACCTCTTAGGATTTAAAAGGTTTCCATAGCCTATGGGATATAGGCATTTACTTCATTAATTTGGAATGTTTCTATTAGTAGATAAGACGTCCATGACAACTTCATGAATTTTGAAATATTTTCATAGCCAATGAATGTGGTGTAGGTGATAATTTTCTTTTTGTTGAAGTGTTAAGACAAAGCATCTTGGCTAACTAACTAAGCAGTTTTGGAAGAATGATCGGCGATTTTGACTTTTGCTAATTGACAGTCCACCCTAGCTTATTATTGATTGGGTCTAAGGTATCACTGATGGCTTTGGTTGCATACCTAGTGGGACTTTGTTTGATCATGTTCAACTTTATTCGAACTAATATTAGTTCATATCAAAATGATAGCCTTATCCACTACTCATTGGGTTGGTCATAGCCTTGGAGTGTTACCAGAGATTTAGCACACCTAGTGGGATTCAGCTTGACCTTATTTTAGTTCCATTCAAACTTGTTTGGGTCAAACTTGACCTATGCTTTGGTTTACCTTTGAGTCTAGTTAAATTTAATCCAGTCTTGGATTCAGTTCATTATTTAGAATTGGACCTAGACTTAGGTTTGATTTGGTTCAATTCGATGTTCAAAACTTGATTTGGATCAAATTTGATTCGATTCAATTCAATGATCAAAATTTGATTTGGGTCAAGATTGATTTGATTCAATTCCATGTTGAAATCTAGACTTTGGCTCAAGTCTTATTTGAAATTAATTTGAGTCACTTTAATTTGATCAACTTGTGTTAATCGATTTAATTTGAAAGCCCTCAAACTATCATAATGATATTATAGTAAGCCCGCAAGCTGGCCATAAGTTCAAACTGACTTTCAAGTAAGACAACAAGCTAGTCCTAAGTAGATTGGTTGTCAGACGAAATTGCAAGCTAACCCTAAGTCAAATTAATTATCAAGCAAGATCAAAGGTTAATCTTAAGTTGATTGGTTGTTAAGTGAGACTACAGGCTAGTCATAAACTATTTGACTTTTCGACAAGACTGCAAATAGCCCTAAACCATTTGACTTTCAATCAAGATCACAGGTTGTTATGTTCTTGTTCTTATTCTTGTTCTCATTCTCACTCTCCTCTTTGTTGTCAATCCAAGAGGTTCTCATCATCAATTCTTTTCCAACATAATGCCATAGTGATAAACAAGGTCGCGGGTAACTACAATAGTGATGGAGATTTATTGGCATTCTAGATTGTGGATGGCGATGATGTTAGTGATGATCCACTAGCACGAAGCAATGAGTGGTCGCAATGTTGACAAATAAAAGAGAGGCCTATGATAGGTTCCAAACTTTCAATTCTTTTAGATTCAATTGTCCAAACTTGGACTACTGAGAACGTGTGGCAGTTGGTGGAGAACAAGGCCACGAGTGGCCGTAAGCTTTGAGGAAGAGGGGGCAATAGTAGTAACAAGGTAAATAGAATAGGGGCTAATAAAAGAAAAGACGAAGAAAGAGATGAAATCTTACATCATTTCGATCCCTTATTGACACCTTCTTACTTTACTCCTAAATAACGAGATCTTCCTCAAAATCTTCTCTTCAATTCGTACAAAATTTACCCAAGAATTATCTATGAATTGTTATTTTTCATGTATGTAGTTCTCTTTTTATAGGGTTTTGAGGGATCTTTGATTTTAATTATTGAGATTTGATTAGCTTTTCTTGCCATAAACCCCATATTTGAATATCAAATTAATGTTCTCCGAGATTATACCTTTCTTATTGAAAAATTGGATTGATTTTAATAAATTTCAAAAAGGATTTTATTTTTGTTTCTGCATATTTACTATTGAACTAGACATCCAACTACAACTAGGGCTCCACACAGTCGAATTGAATGGGATATCCGACTATGACTAGGATTTTGCACAGTTAGATTGTACTAGATGTCTGGTTGGGAACTGGATGTTCAACTATGAGTTAGGGTCCGTGCAATTGAACAAAGTCATACGATTAGTTAAGAATTAGACATTCATCTATTACTAAATTTAGCTTTTGGGACTAATTTTGGCCCAAATATTTGGCCCACTCATTTTATTTTAATTTGAGCCCAAATTTCTCAATAATTTGGATTCATATTAAACTCAATTTTTGGTCGAATTTGATTATGATTTAGGTTCAATTGAGACCCATATTTGGGCTATAATCTAGTGGCATTCAATCTTATATTCTGATTGATTTTTGAGTAAATTTGTTTTTTGGATAAAATCAACTTAAACAATGTCAATACAGAAGAGTAGGTCGAGGGTGAGAGTCGCAAATAAGCAAGTTCTCTAGATCTCTGGAATAGATAGGGAGTTAACCATTGGCTCCCTCCTTTTTATAGTGGGAATCCAATGGTTCCATAGCAGCAATTGGTGATTAGTGAAACATCGCATCTCAAAAAATGAACAAGTATGAACAATTCCCAAGGGGATGCCAAGAGAGTTAAGGTGCAATAATGGTCGTCGGACCATTGAATACAGCATCCTAAAACACTAGATGCCTTAAATCCTAAAAATCGACCATTGCTATGTGGAAATCCTATTATGTAGAGTCCTTGTCACATGCAAGCCCTTTCATTTGACTTGTAGGAATGTGACTGAAGGACTTGGGGGGTCATGATTTGTGAAGAAAACTATTGACCCAAACCTGAAGATTAAACCCAATCAGAAGGTGACGCAGATTAAAGCCAAGTTCAATAGGTACCTATAGTTCGGCCTTCATATCTCAGTCAAACAAGGAGCAAGTGGACCGAGTGACGGTAGATCGGTACCTCACACATATCCTTAGCCCACATGGAAATTAGCCCATATAGCAGTCTAAAGAATAGGCTTCTGTAATAACAACCACCTCCTACCCCATCTTTTACTCCATCTCTCACTATACAACAAAGTTTGTTGGATTGTGATATAAAATACTTGGTGATTTTCTCAAATACCTTGGATTAATGCATCCATAAACTATGATTGAGTTACCTCTAAAGACATGGTCAATTTACTCAAACCGTATAAGAAGGAGGTGATAGCATTCAAGTACATTTTTCTGGAAAAGAAATCTCTAACAAATTATTATTCTATTATCTAGAATCTTATTCAAGAGAGAAAGTTTAAGGACTGACTTGAACATCAAAGCATCATCTCTTTGCAAATATCAAACGGATAGTTTTAAGTTTTTGTTTATATATTAATATTTTTATTCTAAAAGTATTAGATATTTTCATTTACTTCAGATGAAACTCTAAACTAAAGAGCAAACAAGCTATCACAACATGTGGAATTAGATAAGAGTACTAACAACTATCCCCGCACTATGTTTCCCTTGGGAAACCAAAAAAGCATGTAGGTGAGAAGGGTAGTTGCTTGTACGATTAGTAGATCATATTCCAATGCACTCTATTGTCCAAATACATTTCAATTTTAAGAGATTTTATTATTTCTTTTTTTTAAGTAGTTCTTTTTTGTTACATCTGATAATACCTTCATAGTAGCATATATCTTATATTTTAGTTACCTGCTAGGAATGTTCTATTCATAAGCTTCACTATTGTGAATAAAAATATCAATTTATTTCAAAACCTGTGAGTTATTTAAACTCAAATTCAACCTGGTTCAACTTATGAAAAAAATAAGTTCGATTTTAAGTTTGAACTTAGTTCATCGTAGTACAAGCCAAGCTCAAATTAGAACAAGCTCGTTTGGTTCCAACTCGAAAACTTGATTAAATTTTTCATTTTTCATTATATATATATATATATATATATATGTCTATTATTTTTAAGTTTCTTTGTAAACTTCAAAGCTTGGTTAATTTTCAAAAAAGTTTAAAATTTTTATTTTTTTATGTAATATAATATTATAATATTTATATTTATATTTATATTAGTTGGATAACATGTTAACTTATGTTATTTTTTATATTTTATTATGTTAAAGGTTAACTAGCAGTGATTAATATCATTTCATTCAAATATTAATTCCTCATTTTAATATTATATTATTTTAATAAGTATTTTGATATTAATTAGTTAAAAATAATTATTAAAATTTTAAATTTAAGCTTGGCTTAAGTTTAACTCATCTTAACTTGTTTGCCGTTATGAACCAAATTAAGCCGAGCTCAATTGCCCCAAGCTTGAGCCTATATTTTTGCTCACGAGCCAATCTCGAACTGAGATCAATTTGCTTAAGCGCGGTTCATTGACACCACTAGTTCTGAAGTTGCATGATAGGGGAGGTAATTAGGGCTGTGCATTATTCGGTTAAAACCGAATTAACCGACCGACCGAAACCAAATAACCAATTCGGTTCGGGTTATTCGGTTCTCAGTTCGGTTTTGGTTTAAAAAAAAAATTTAAAATTCGGTTCGGTTTAGGTTTCTGATTTTCGAAAACCGTAAAAATCGAACCGAACCGAACCGAATTATATATATACCTATATACTACGGTTAGGTTTCGGTTTTGGACTAATCGGCTCAAACAGCTGGGCCGAACCCGGAACCCTATATAAGCTTCGTTTTGCAATTCGGTTTGCAATTCGGTTATAACCGAACCGAACCGAAATATTTCGGTTCAGTTCCGGTTCGGTTTTTATACTATTCGGTTCGGTTCGATTTTAGTTTTGAAAATTTCGAAAATTTCGGTTCGTTGGTTCGGTTCGGTTCGGTTCGGTTTTAATCGAATGCACACCACTAGAGGTAATTTATTGACCAGCAAAAGCAGTATGATTTGCTATTTATGCCGTGGATAGCGCCCAGTTTGGCCTGTGGCCTGCCAAACCTAATCCCAGCCAGACTGAGCTGGCCCAGTTTGTAGCTCTATTCCGACTCAAAAACCAAACTCGATCCCTTCTTACTCGATGCCATTCCACTGCAAATTCTCCAGCGGAGAGATCCTCTTCTTTGCCTCCCAAAACTTCTTCTCCTCCCTCTCCAACCCCTTCTCCTCCTCTTTCGAGTACTGGATTGAACCAGAGTGAGGGAGATGAGATATAAGCGGGCGGTAGATTTCCAGACAGCAAGGTCGTCAAAACCCTTTGCTGTAGTAGAGTACATGGCGCTGTACTTCACGATCGACGATCTGTGCACCGGGGAAGGAGACCCAAGGCCAATCGGATGTATGAGAAATACAAAGAAATCAACTTCTCCTACCTCAGCGAAACAATTCTCCCTTCTCTGCTAGCCAAGTACCAAGCCTATATCCTGAAAGATATCGTCAAGGAGTGGGCAGATCACCTGGTCTTGATCATGTGGATTGCTCGGTTCTTAGACTATGTCGATGTATCCATAGTTTCAGCTTGTTGGTGTATGACGAGATACACAGCTGTTTCATGAAGATCTCACAAGAATGTGTCGTCTTTTTCTTCCAATAGATGGCTGTGATTAAACAGGCAGAAGAAAATTGCTAGTAAGAAAAAAAAACGGTACATAATCATTTCTTCATCAAGGATCATTGAGTTTCAAGATGAGTACTCGAGCTATCTCTATATTTCGACCAGAACAATCTGTTTGACATGTCGCTTAAATAGGCTTTTAAGGCCTTCTACAATAACGAGGTTGGTAGAGTGACCACTTCTGAATTGCTAATCGCTTTTGCAGATAACCTGCTAGAAAGCAAGAGAGTCTAGCAAATAAGATTGTGAAGCTTTTGGGGTATCTCAAAGACAATGACCTGTTTATGGATTTTTTTTCAGGAAAAAACTTGCTCACTGTCTTCTGAATAATAAGAATTTGAATGATAAATATAAAAAATGCATAATACCGGGAATCAAGGAGAAAAACGGAGTACAATACACATCTCCGATGGAAGGCATGGTGACAGACATGATATTATCAAAAGAACTTATGCTGTCAACATACTAAGTACTGAATTCTGGTCCAGATTTAAGAATGAAGATATTAATTTTTCTCAAGAACTGATCAGCTCTATTGAGACTTCCAAAAGCTTTTACAAATGACAATAGAGATTAACTGAGATCTAATCCATGGGAACTTGCACCATGGTGATCAAGTTTGAAGTGAAAAAGATCGAGCTCGCGGTGACAACTCATTAAGTAGCAACATTGATGCTCTTCAATGAAGCTAAGTCACAGAGAGACTGTAGAGCAACTCAACTTGTCTAGAGATGAAAATAAGTTATGAACAATCACCCCATTAATACTTGGTTTTCTCCAATATCCTACTCAATTTTGTCATGAACCAACAAAATCTAATATTTCAATAGTAAAAAAGATAACTGAAAAGTTATTTTTTTTATTCTCAAGGATAAAGTTTTAGAAAGAAAAATAGCCACAACCATTTTATTCACATCATTTCAAAGCAATAAAATTATGATATATATAGAGTCCACCAAGTGAAAGATTCATACAAAATGTTTTCCCAACTCATACATATTAAGCTTGCATGTACATGTGATGAGTCATGCTTATTTTGGGACATTGGTCAACTAGAGTTCATTAAAACAGCTTAATTTTTTTTTTAAAACGGCCGCGTAATAACCACTTATACAACTCAAAAAAATTAAGTGTGTGTTTTTTTCTAATAAATTTTTACCGAAGTAGAGTGTCAAATAGAGAGATGCCTATCATTTTGAAATCAACAACAAAGTCAACATTAAAGGTATTACTCGCACAAGTTATATCAATGACATGTAATTCATGAATACCGTTGAAATTCTAAGCTTACGAACACAACAACCGTATGGTGAGAGCGAAAGAGAGTAGAGAGAGATTGTGCCATGTTCTAATATTTTAAGACATGTCGGAGACTAAGGAGATCCCCCACATACATTATTGACAATAGGAATCTAATGTTTCATACACTATAATATTTGAGGATATTCTAATTTAGCATCTTTATAACTCAAATTAGTACTGAAAAATCTTCAATGAATTGAGAATAACTGTACTCTTCACCCAAGCTTCCGAGCACTTGTTGTCGACTGCTATCTTCATGCTCTTGAGCTTCTTCCCTTGGTTAAAATGATCTTTGCAATTGCCACTTGGTTTTTAATTGCCATGAATATAAAGACGCCTACATGTCTCAGTTTGTGGACCACGCAGTGCAAATTCTCCATTATCCAGTAAAACTGTGATGCTTGTGCATCCACACTGGATGATGAAAAGTCCAAAGCAAAGTCTCGTGGGCACAGACATATATTCGGTTGGAAAATTTAAAATTCAGATTAAATTTAGCATGACATAAACCAGATTAAATTCAATACAAATTTGGTTAAGTTTAATTCGAATTTTACTTTAAGTTTTGGTTTAATCCATGGACAACTGGTGCATATAAGCACCGGAGAGTCATCAAAGTATGTTCTTTAACATTCATTTATGAACGGTGAATGGATTGATGATAAAATAGAATCCTGGATCGCAAATAGTGATTCAATTGAAGATGAAAAAAGAGAATTCTTGATTCAGTTCTCCACCTTAACGACAGAAAAAAGGATTGATCAAATTCTATTGAGTCTTACTCATAGTGATCATTTAGCAAAGAATAACTCTGGTTATCAAATGCTTAAACAACCGGGATCAATTTACTTACGATACTTAGTTGACATTTATAAAAATTATCTAATGAATTATGAGTTCAATAGATCTTGTTTAGCAGAAAGAATAAATTCGTGTTCTACGGACAAGACATGCACCTGAGTTTTGCTGAATTCAAAAAAAGAATGCTGATGTTTTACAGCTTAGATATGCATGTTAACATAGTTGACTTTGTTTCAAAAAAACTCAATTTGTCCCCTATATAGGTTCAGCTTTTTCATAGTAAATTCATGCCCTTTGATTAATCAAATAAGAAACTCTTTCAAAAATTTCCTAAAATTTCCTATTATTAATTACTTGGCAATCGTCAAAAAATTTTTAAACTAATAAAAATAAAAATTGAGAAAGAAAATGTGATTTTATTTAATGACTTTGGATTATATGGTTTGAATAAGGGGAAACACCCTCACTCTGCTAATTGAAAGATTTAAAGTATTTTAATTCATAACCCGAGAAAAATAAAATAGAGAAGGATTGAGAAGACTTGTTGGTGCTTGCCTATTATCTCACTCCTGTGTGCTCAACTGAATATAATACGGTAAATGAACTCACTTGAACTTGATTTGACCGGCTGTAGGTACTTGATTTGAATTTGAAGAAATATCAATGACTTTTGGTTACTGTTGGCATAACCTTATTTGATTTTATTTGATTTCCAAGTATTATTAGTTACTTAATCTCGTGTCAGTTACTTAATTAGACATCCGGTAGATTGTTAGCACCTGTAAACTTGCTTTAGTTTAATTTGATTTAAAGATATAATAAATGTTTTGGCATATATTATTAACTATAATTTTATTTTATTTGGAGTTGTAGCTAACAACTTAAACTCGTGTTAGTTAATCTCCATTTGATATTTGAAGTGTTATTTATTCTTTAGCTTATATCAGTTAATTTTGTTTGGTTTCAGAATGTTACTCATTGCTCTGTGATTAACCTCGTTTGATTTTGATTTGGTTTTGAATTGGGCGTCTCACTGATTGTCTAGCATATACAAATCTGTCTTAGTTATTATTCGTTTTAACTTATATTAATCATTCTTAATTTGATTTAATTTGACTTAAGAAAAATTGACGGCTTTATCACATTTTAGACATCTCGAGTTAACTTGTCTTTGACTTTTAAGCTAACACGAGTTGGTCAACTTTGTTTTGAACTTAAACCTAGTTTGTTCTGCTTCAATCCAAGTTAATTTGGTTTGACTCATTTTAATTAGAGTCACCTTTTGTTTGAATTTTGACTGGAATCGACTTAGTTATTGTCTTGATTCGATTCGAGTTGGTTTGATTTGGTCTTAAAACTGTCGTAATTTGAACTTTGTTTAAGTATTTGACTTAGTTCAGACAAGCCATTGGTTTAGGCTTGAACCAATTCTGAGTTAAACTTTGAATCATTCTTAGGTTCAATCGGAATTGGTTTGGTTCACCTCCATTTTTATTTGACTTGGAACCGCTTCTACTTCAAAATGTCACGGGCATCCTTGGATTTTCCTTTTTCATACATTTTTTTTTTTTTTTTTTTTTTGTAATAATATGTATTTCTATATAATATTCACAGGTCCTGTTTGAGGACGGATCAAGTTGGCATTATTCGTTCGCAAAAAAAATAATAACAATAAAATAAAATATTTATAATAATCGTGTTAAGCATCCCCCGTTAGGCTAAACTCATCATGATATTTCAGTATACATTCCAAGTGCATGAATTGGACAAAATCCGCTAATTTTTTCTTTTGTTAGAAATTAAAAGAAGTGGGAACTAACCCCTCGCTTTTATTTGATTTGTTAGAAATGGAAGAAAATAATTAAAAATAAAGTTATTTTTGTTCATTCTTATTATTTAATTGGTCAGAAGTAAGGAAACAATTTTTGTGAAAATCAACTCACTTCTAATTACTTTCGGCTAAGTAAAATGAATCTAATTTTCACCTTCATATTTTTAATCCTAATTAATTTTTAGAAATAAATATGATAATTTATAATATTTATTTTAAATTATAATAATATCAATAATCTTATATATTATAATAATATTTTTTAAAAAAAAATTTATTTGTAAAAAATCTTAAATCAATACTATTTTACATATCAATAATTACACTCTCAAAATGCACATTTGTCCAGCTAAATGTTGCAAGTAAACTACTTATAATTATTTCTAAAAGTGAGTAAAAAAACGAAAGAAAGTGATTTTTCCACATTTTTTTTACTCTTGTGATCATTAATTCACGATTCACAACTTAGGCTCAACAACAAATAAACTTAAACACGTAACGATTTATTTTGCTCTGAGAACAAATTGTCATGATTATTTTGCTTATCAACCCTCACTGTAATCCACCAAGAAAGGATTTCTTTAAAATACGATAGGATCAGACCGGAAAGTCCACACAATAGGCAGTAATGCTGCCTTAGCAATCTGACTCGAAAGTACTCCCCAATCAAATCATTCAACACAAACCATGAAATGTTAGAAGCACTAAATTGCACTCATAATCCGCCATATTGTCAGTCAGTAGTAGATTAGGGCAACCAACTCACCCAAGACAGGCAGCATTGAGATATTTATTTAATGATTATCTGTAGACAAAAGTTTCAGCATAGTTTGAATGCATAGATATTTATATAATGGAAAGTCCAGAAGGAAGGCCCTACATAAATCTCCACCACGGCGCATCCACTTATGATTGGAATTTCGCTGCCTGAAAGAAACAGCAACAGTGAGGAAAAAATTATTTTTAATAACAATTGAGTTATTATGAACAGTGAATAGCATGTCTGAGTCTCTGATATAAAGAACCAAAATAAAAATATGGAAAAACAATCTTAATATTGTTTAGATGTTAATGCAAAATTCTAACCTAGTTTAGCCATAAAATGCTTGCTCGTCATCTGTGCTCAGATTTGTCTGAAGTCATGTTGATTATATCAGGATCACATTCAACTATGTCATAGTCAAATAGCCAAAGAGATCATGATATGGATGGCTACATGTTTTGATTGATTTTCCATATATTGCAAAAAAAATCATTATTTGTATCATAGTAACCAAAGATGATCAACTCTTGTTCCGCCAAGGATGCTACTCTTATGGTAAAATCATAAAGTTACCAGGAGATACACATGGTCAAAAATACACTGCATGGATAACCACGAGCAATTTAGTGAGGGTTTAACGGTAAGTATCAAACTCTAAAATCTATACTGAATTTATCAGAAAGACCAATTGAAAGCTAGGCAGCTTAGTAAAGTAATTCCTTAATGGAAGGGCAAAAGTGCATATCAGAAATTCATCAGAAATTCAACCTTTGTTGTTTAAGGAGATTGCAAAAGGCAGATTTTAATATAAGCTTGTGTCACTAAATGAGCCCGCAACTCTATTATATTAGCTTAGCCAAAATATGTATGGCAAAATGCAACTAAAGGTGAACCTTGATAATTGGTCTACAAAAAGAAATAGGACGAAATCATCATCTCGATGTAAGAGGGCAGAGAAATGCACCTGAACTAGCAAGAATTTTCCATTCAATTTATCATCAACTTGAGCCACAGTAGTATCACTCAAAAAAAAAAATTGTTCAAGTTTAACTTTTAACGGTGAAGTTATATAACTGTCCCTTGTACTAAAGATAAACCACTTCGATCTAAAAGAATTTCTTAGTAATTTTAAGTCCCTAGTGGAGTACTTATTCAAAAAAGATCTCCATTTAAACCTCCAAAGTCATTTAAACATCGCTTGCGCTGCAGATAAGCCACTTGAATCTCTTCGTTAACTCCCTAGTGGAGTACTTATCCCAGAAAGATCTCATTGGACAAACTATTGCAGAAAAAAGCCGTATCACTTACTCAAGCTATTCTTGACTTCCCTAACTACAAGATTGCATTATTTGACATATTTTTTGCCCCAGTTGTGGAACATGGATATTCCCATTACAGACAAGAATATAAAGCACACAAATAGATCTACATTATGGGGATCAGATATAACAACATATTGAATGGTTCCTATGTCAAGTAGACCTACTCTCCGAAACCTTAATTAGATTAATCATGAGAACAAGAACTGCATCAAGATCACATTCAAAGCATTATACACTTTTGCATAGCAGCTAAATATCAGCCCTAAATTGAAGACATCATTGTACTAAACAACTGTCGTTACAAAATCAGGATCGTAGAAAACTGGATATTGCAAACTAATACTTCACATCAAAAAGCCTTGAAGAGAAATCTCAATGCACAACATATATGACATTTGTGGTGTGATCTCCTTTACATTTATAGTCGGAAATAAGTGCCGAAAAATATGCTGAAGCAACAAAAGAGGGAATATGAGAAAAAGTGCCACAGAAGTACAAGAAAGCATTGGAACATCATTTACTGCTGATGATACATGGATGGCCAATTTAAGTAACAAATATAACAGAGCAACTTCCAAAGTGAGCATACCTTCAAAAAGCAGACTCCAACATGCACCTGTCTTTTGAAGACTACTTGTAGCTTAATTTGGCCCTGAGTTTGCAACACATGAAGAGGATGTGTTGCTTTCAGTTGGAATCCTGTTGGGTTGATTTTCTACAAGCCTCGCAGCACTTGGATCAACAGCTGATAACCTATTAGTGCTAGGCGGAGCAGCAGCAGGTGCTGTTGCTGCTGCTGCTGATCTTCTACTCTCCCTCATGTCCAAACGCTCCATCATGCGTGAGACAGTGGCAATGCCAGCATTAACCTCTCTCCTGACTTCAGAACCAAGATCTGCCACCGAAGAGTTACAGGACAACAGCTTCTCCTTCCATCCCCTTGTGCTCCTAGTGATAGACTCCTTGTATCTAATAATGATAATAAAAATAAGACTCAGGAACCATAACTGACTTGCTTCAAGACAGATCTGTGAGCACATCAGAACTTAGGCCTACCTCATTGAAGCAGCATTTAACCGTGACTTCAAAGACTCTGAAAAGGACTGGAAGTCTGATGCCCCTGCTCTATCTTGATTAACTGGTGTTGACTGACCAGGTGAACCCCTGCCATTCAAAAAGGTTTTAGTTGGTACTGTGTTACAACCACAAGAAGCAATGAAAATTATTTGAAAACAACATAGATCCAAAAGCAAATATAAATACCGGTTAATAGGAGCATCAGCACTGGTAGGCATAGATAAACCACTTCCAGGTGGAAAGAAAGTGACCTGATCAGCCTGAGTTGGAGACAGATTAGGGGATTGATGGGGTGGTTCCCCCACAGAAGTATGAGATCCTGAGGAATTTGCATCAATGAAAGCAGGAGCCAACTCATTTTCACTTGTCTGATTAGAAGATGCAGCAGCAGAGCCAACAGAAGGGGCATTTGGCTGTGTTGAGAAAACCAGAAATTGTGGGCGTCCTTGAGCTCCTGACCTACTGCGCAGCCCTTCTCGTCTGCCAATGTGATGTGCTCTGCCCATAGCAGCAGCTGCAGCCAAGTGTTGGATTATACGTTCTTCTATTTCAGCCTCATTCATCCCTACAGGTAGCTGCATTTGGAATTCAGAAATGAGAAGAAGAATATAATCCAATATCCAGTAAACATGTTTAGGGTATATAAACACCCACATGCTGCAGCTCAAATTCTCCAAAAGTAGGATGGTGAAAAATGGTGGCAGTTCGCGTTTGGTTACTCCTTATTCTCCTCTCATGTTCAACAGCTTCAAGTAGTTCTTGGCTGTCACAAAGGGTATTGCTAAACTTTGTCAATGAAAATTTTAGTGAATAGAAATAGTTTACATAAGGAAGGCAAATCAAATGAACCTGCCGGGATCCTTCAGGCTGATGGGTTGCCAACACATGGGGCACTGGGAGCTTCTTTGGCACCTGCAAATAAGCACATGATTTGAAAAAGTGTGCTTAAAACATGTATAGTTTATCACCTGCTGTTGGAGCATAGGATCTAGCACATAACAAAAAGTGGCGCATAGAAGTTGTAGACATGTAATCTTTTCACAATGTGCTGCAGGTTCATTGTTAGGTTCTAAACTAGCCAATCTCAAGCAAGACAAAGTGTGCTTTGTAATGAGTCAAGGCCTAGGCAGGCCAACTCAAGCATGGTTGAGTTAGAACATAAACCCCAGCCAAAACTATTCACCACTAACCACAACACTGAAAACTGCCAAAGCTGAAGGTTTATGATAGAGGCAATTAGAAACCTAAATGCCATTTTGAAGGTCCCCGGAATCTTGGCTAAATGTTTACTTAAAGGCCAATCACTTACAAATTAATGTCATGTAACAAGAGCCAGAAACTAGGACTTTTAACTAGCTGTAATTGCAGATACTGAACTATGAGAAGCGAAACTTAAGAAAACGAAATTTCCAGCCAATATCTAGTTTTCCATATTAGGAAGGTGTGTTTTTTTTGTCTAACAGAGAGGCAAACTTATAAGAAGAAACCACTGACATTTTGCTACAGTTAGATATCAAACTTAGAAAGAAACAGATTAAAACCAAAAGAAAACAAATTCAAAAATCATGGAGAAAGGAGGAAGGACAATCAGCATTATCCATGGAAGAAAGCAGTGTGTCAATCCATGTTCCCTTGACACCTTCAGAACATGGACAATGAATCAATCAATCAATCAATCAATTAGCAAGGCAGAGCAATTCCATCCAATTAAATAAGAACAAAAAAGAAGCTGTTGAGATGAATCAGGGAATACCATTCGAGTATGCACTGCAGATGAAACTCATGTTTGCACGTAGTTACCTGACAAAATACAAAACAAAGAATTAAAACCGGACAGCATAAATCGAACTCATTCCCTACAACAACTCCTGGAATTGATAGCTGCATTCTATCAGATGTCTAGCAACTGAGTACAAATTGGGATAGTAGACCAAAAGAGAACTACATTAAAAAGCATCAGTAACTAATCACGTACTGTCGAAGGATCGCTTTCACAGAAAGCCTCAAGACAAATGCTGCAGGAATCATCGCAAGCGTCCTGAATGCCGCCTTCCACAAAGGCCACAGCCGACGACAGATGGCTGTCCATCTTCCCACCCTCCTCCTCCATTCCCAAAACTAGGCCAACAATCCCACTTCAAAAAAGGCAAATACCACCACATCAACAACTACCCCACAATGGAACACAAACAAAGGCAGCGTCTTTATTCACAAATCCACCATATAATCATCAAAGTCGGCACCTTTTATCAAAAATCCAACCAATACAACCGCGCCGACCAATCAAAACCCAATTTTTCTAAAAAAACACACTAAAAAAACAGATCGGAGGGCAAAATCAAAGTCAGATCTCGACCTCCACACAGAAAACGAAGAAGAAACCGCCGCAGACGATCGAGCGAGGAAATCAGAGAAAAACTGAATCAAAACACACCTCGGAGCCGAAAGCGGCAGAGAATCGGATGAATCCGTCACCGGGGTTGAGATCGAGCAGGAGAAGAGACGAGATGAGCCCTAGAAAGAGGGAAGACGAGGCCAAAGCCACGTCCTTTTCTTCCTTCTTCGTCTCTTTTCTTCTTCTTCGACTGGGGCGCGGTCATGCGCGGAGATAGAAAATTGATATTGCACTAGAAAGGGAGGAAATGAAGACGCATGGCAGGGACGGTAGGAGATATGGTTATAGGCCTTCAATTATTTTAAAGTCAAAATAAATTATTTAATTAATAAAATAATTTAACGATTGTATATTATTGGAGGCGTGGGGCCCGGGTGACATGGACCAATTTGACGTCGGTGCTTAAACCGTGTTTGTTTCTTTGACAATTGGGTCGGATCCATCTAAACCATGTTTTGATGTCATTTTTTCATATGACCCCTAAAAAGTTTTTGTTTTTGCATGTGTGCCCCGTGCAAGCGAGTCGCAAAACGAGCAGGGAGAAACGTTAATCGCTAGCTTCATTTTATGCTCCAGACCGTTTGTTTTAGGTTAAAGTGAAATTCAAATTTGTGACGTCATAAATTTGAAATTCTTAAATATTAGTTGTGTGTTTATTTTGAAGGTATTGAAAATTCTAAAATTAAAAAAAACCATAGCTTACTCGGATGAATTTAATATATCATATTTGAGAAATTTGTGTTTTGTTTGCTTGGAAATTTTGGTTATGATTATCTGCGATTTGTAGTAGTAAAATTACTGCTCAAACTGGACGACACGACACGACACGATCATTAAAATGTACTTCATATATATATAATTTATTAATTATAACATAATACAACTAATCATTATTATCATCATAATCATCATTAGTTGAGTTTAGAATATTTAGGTGTGAAGCTACAAATTCAGTATCTGAATAATCCGGACGAGCATTTGTAGGCATATGAACCAGAACAACTAGCTCTACGCGATCTCGTGACAACAATTTTAAAGTATAACCATACATCGAAAGTCCAAAATGAAAATAATAACCATATTCATTGATAACACATAATAAAAGTGATCCAATAACCCATAAGAAATAAATATCACACTGTGTGAAGTATTCAGGGAAAATTATGGCAAAACGCTAAATGATAGCGTTAAGTGAACCTTGTTGAGAGACATAATAAATTTGATCATTTACTCTTCCACGTTCTTTTAATACCTGCTCAATTAAAGCTTGTTTAAATATTTCATAGGCCGAAGGTAAAATCATTCTATGATAAAATATAAGCTTTTGACGAAGAATAGATATAATTATTCGTCCTGCTTCCAGTGTAACTTGGTTTGGAACTGTAATATAATCATCAGAATTTGTCATTATCTGTTTCTAAAAAAAATATCTTATAATTATCAGGATTTATGAATATAAAGTAGAAAATAGAAAATACATCAGAAGAAAAATATTACAATAAAATGTGATAATAAAATAAATAAATTATCATGCGATAAAATAAACCATATAGACATTTAATTTAAATGTCATAAAATTACAACAAGATATTAATTTAAGACAATAATGAAAACAACATTTCATAGATAACATAAATTCACATCTTATAACCACATGTTATTCCGAGATGGATATTAAAGAGATTGGTATTCTTCATCACCATACTCATCAGTACGATGGAGTTGTGATCGATAGTATTGTTCAGCATGCGGATAGTACGAAATCGTATAGTCTTTCATTGACTAATGATATCCTCGATTGAAAGAAGACATCTCACTATGATTACTGTCATAGTAGCTAGAGCTCGCATTATCTGTTGGACCTTGATTGACATCTTATCTACCATGTGAAGCATATGGATATTATGACACATAACCGCCATATAAATTAAAGTCCAAAAACTCATTTCCTCCATACCGTGAAAAAGATGAAAATGAGTCCTCGTATTGTGATTGTTAAAAATTAGCATCACCAGCTATACCACCATTGCTGTTATCACTGGTATCAACAGTATTCTGCATTTTGTTAACTTTCTCTTTTGATTCTTCGTCTAAGAGACAGTGAATAGATTCTTATTTTTAAGGATGATTTAAGACATGTTCTTCTTTTTCTCAAATCCACTCTATCAGAGGATCATCATCTTCGAATATAGTAAATAAGTTAATTATCTCATCCTCTTGTGATATTCTCCTCTGTAAGTTTCGGACTCTTAAACGCATGTCATAATGACAGAAAATAAGTTTCTCCAATTTTTTCATTTTAAGTCTGTTTCTCATCTTCGTATGAATCAATCCAAAAGTTGTCCAATTCCTTCTCTCGCATTGTGAACTTGAAACAGTTTTACTTAAAATTCTAATTGCTATCTTTGTAAGATTAAGTGTTGTATGTAGATCATAAATACTCCATCATCTAGCTGTAATTTATCAAAAAAATTATTAAAAAGTTAATATAAATTTAATTAGCAAATATGTATAATTATTAAACATCAACTATACTAGAAAGTATCACCCCTAAAGTTACAATTGTTTATTTTGTGTCGAAATCCTTGACATTATTTTTGAAATCGTTTACCTGTTTAACGAACATATTCAAGTTAAAAATTTTCTTAATTATGTAAAAAAAATTAATAATTTAGAATGTATCTCGCGTAATGTCAATATTCTTGTTCTCATATCTGGCTTCATCCTCTCAATTACCTTACGTAACGCTTCAAGAATTGTATTACTATTATTGACCTCATCGGCATATTGAAATATTGGATTCAGAAAGTATCCTACAAGATAATTAAATATGAATCAACAATAATATCATTATAACTTAGTAAAGTACTATTAAATGACTCTTTACTCAATTACCTGCAGTATAAATATCTTTGGATAATGTTTTGTCCCAACAATGATCAATAATCTTCTCCAATTTATAAAATTTAATTGTTCCTATATGTCGTCTTATTTGCAATTTTCCTCGTTCTATTATTTCATATAAGAACCTCATCTGCGAATGATCATCTGAGTCAACAATTCGAAGCACTTTAACTAATGGACTGAAGATTTTGATTATATTTTCAACTGATTTCCAAAATTATTCGTTCAAGACTTGATTGTAGAATTATTCAGAATGAGTTTTCTCGGACCATTTCAACTTCAAATAATGCTTATTATATTCTTCACTAGTAAATAATCTCTTCAATGCCTATCGGTGAGTATATACGAAATCCAAGGAGATAAATTGTGTAGCAAACCGAGTAATATCTGACCTAATAATCTCTCGTCCCCGTGTTTCCTTTCTCATCAATTTAAAACACCAAGCATGGTTAGAAATGAATAACGTTAACTTCCGACCTTCCTCAACTACTTTTCTAATATCAGGATCCTTACTCATATCCTTCAATATTAAGTCAATAGAGTGTACTACATAAGGTGTCCAAAAAAGATGTTTTCTTTTTTACATTAACTTTTTTCAGCATATACCAGCGGAGTTGTATTATTAGTTATGACTTGTACCACTCTTAATTTTTCAATCTCCTTAATGACACTGTCAATCAGATGATATAAGAAATTATTAGTCTTCAACTCCCCTGATGCGTCGACTGACTTGAGAAAAATGGTCCCTTCAGGACAATATACTAAAAAATTTATCGAATCTTTACTATTTTGTGTCTTCCATCTATCACATATCAAGGTACACCCAAGTTCATCCCAATATTTATGGAAGGTCTGGATAAAAGCAGTCATCTCTTCAACTTCAAGATTCAGATACTTTTCAAAAATTTTATAAGCACTTGGTGGAGGAACTCCTAGGCCAACCTCTTGAATGGCACGTATCATTCCATGATAGTAACCACCATCTGCTAAATGACATGGAACATGGTTATAAAAAAAAATTTTGATACTGACCTACCCAACCATTGTTTTGCCTTTCGAAAATTAGTTGATGTTGTTCTCAAATTTATTTGAGTATCATCTCTTAGTTTTAATAGAAATGGGTCAATTGGAGAAATATTGATAGATCCGATGTCAGAAAAATGAAAATCTCCTCTTACTCATGAAGGGGCAGGTGTATGTCGTTGTGTACATTGTTCTCTGAAACTAGTAGTTCAGTGATCACGAACCGTCTCGGAAGCGCCAGCACCGCCTTGAGTTTCCTCATACAATTTTCAACTTTCGCAAATTACTTCCTAAACATTAGTATCATCGTCTTCATCATCAAAAACTTGCTAGAGATCTAAATTACAGTGGTTGATAAGTTCCTACTCAAAGTATGATTTTTTGGCCTTATCCTTTCTTCTACTTTTTCTACCACTTTGTATTATTACCCAAAATATTTGTCTCACTTCATTAGAAATTTCTCATATGTTCGAACTAAGCCAGTTATTCCTCCCAAATATTCTTTTAATCTTGTAATTTCAAAACTAAGCACACGACCACACTATTTACAACGAACTTTCCGATTTTCTGTATCCACTAATTCATAGTGTCATCATGCGATATCGTCATCGCGAGACGATCGTTGCGTGTTTTGTTTAGGAGGCATATGCAATACAACAGTAGCAGTAATAGAACAAATGTTAGCGAAAGAAAATCTACCTATGATTAAGAAAAAAATTCTATTTTCACATAAATTAATTAATAAATAATTAAATACTAACTAATTTTTACATAATTAATAATTTTATATTTAGGGTATAAGGTTTAGAGTTTAGGATTTACTAACATATTTCTTAATTTATTAGCTAATTTTCACGTTAATTTCAACATTCTCAATTTAATACATAATTTTCACAAAAAATATTAATTTCTTAAAAATTAGAAAACTCTATTTTCGCATAAATTAATTAATAAATAATTAAATACTAACTATTTTTACATAATTTTAATAATTTTCTATTTAGGGTATAAGGTTTAGGGTTTAGGATTAACTAACTTATTTCTTAATTTATTAGCTAATTTTTAAATTAATTTTGATATTCTCAATTTAATACATAATTTTTGCATAAAATATTAATTTCTTAAAAATATAAAATCCTCTATTTTTTCATAAATTAATTAATAAATAATTAAATACCAACTAATTTTTACATAATTTTAATAATTTTCTATTTAGGATATAAGGTATAGGGTTTATGATGTACTAACCTACTTTTTGATTTATTACTAATTTTTTCATTATTTTTAACATTATCAATTTAATACATATCTTTCGCATAAAATATTAATTTCTAAAAAAAATAATAAACTCTATTTTTGCAAAAAAAATATTAATAAATAATAACTAATTTATACATAATTTCTATACTTTCTGATTTACTAATTAATTTTTATATTAATTTCAATATTCTCTATTTACAAACTTACAAACTGCAATATACTACGTAATTACAATTCTATATATGACACGTATAATAATTCAGAATTTAAAAAAATATCTTACCTCCTTCTGGAATATGATTATAGTTTAAAACAGAAGTAAGACAATAAACCCACAAAACTCTGTAACTGAAATACCAATAGTATTACAACGTTTGAAAATCTCAAAGCACATTGCCTGCAAAAATTGCATTAACATCTCTGCCTATATATAAGCGATAATAGAGTAGCCTAATAGCCTAATATAATAGTCCATCTTACTGCTAATAAACAAATAACAAGTTGTATCCGCATATCCATTTGCATCGCTCCAAAGCCATCAGGCCCATGATCAACTGAATAAAATAAATGAACAATAGTAAATAAATTCGCTCCACAGCCATTGCGCCCATAAACAACTGAATAAAACAAACCAACAGTAATGAACAGTAAATCCTACATGCAGATCTGTCTTCTGTGACATCCGTGAAATGAGCTGACTCGCCGGCAACCGAAAAAACAAGTTGTCTCGCCGACAAGGAGGTGGCCGCCGACATCAATGGAGCTGCAACATCCTAAACGATGTACGCACTCCACCACCACTCGCTGCTCCGTCGTTGCACGCCACTCCACCGCTATAAAAAAACACAGAAGCAGAAGAGAAATCCTTTATTTTGTATTACAAGCCTTGTAAGGAGAGGAGAAGAATGGTAGTACTGAAAAATTATCAATGCTCGTTGCACGTTGATCGTTCCTTCTGCTTCCCTGCTGCTCGCTGCCGCTTCTTATGCCGCTTGCCACCGCTTCTGCACGCCGCTCACCGTCGCTTCTGCTTAGCACTCCACACACCAATCCCCACATTGCTCCCCACGTTGCTCACTGCTCCGCTCTCGCTACTCCGCCACTTCACTCCTGCACGATCTCATTGCGCTCGTCGCCATCAAAAACCCTAACTGGCTAACCCTAAAACCGAAAGATTTTCCACCGAGCCGTTGCGGCACCGACCGAAACCAAACCATTTCGGCCGAAACATTTCAGTTTCGGCCGAGATTTAAAACCTTACTATGAAGTACTTAACTTTATAAATGAAAGAATGAGTTTATCACTAGCTATGAATATTTTAATTTAAATATAAATATTGTACCTAACATATAAATATTTTATTTCATATATATAAATATTTATATATAAAGTAAAATATTTATATATAAGGTAATATTTATAAATAATGATAAACTCACATCTTCATTTGAAAAATTAACTATTCTAACGACTAATTTTAAATTTCAAAAATTTTCAGATATTAATAAGAAATTTTAAAAATATGAAGAGCAAATAAAAAATTTTAGAAATTTTCAAAATTTTTCTAATAATTTTTTCTTACTTTTATTTTTATCTCAAGTGTATTAGCTTGTGATCAATTTGAGGTTTGATTTTTGTTGATCTTTTAATCCAACTAATTCACTTTAATATATCATCAGTGTCCTACAAACCTGAAAACTGAGTTTTCAGGGCTCGATGTTCAGGGTTATTAGAAGACAATGTACTTCTTTTAGATATCTGACAATTCTTCAAGAATCAAGTTATTGTCTTTATCAGCTGTCACTTGGCTTTGGGAAATGAAGCATCGTTCCATCAAATCTCAAGTAATTATTTTGTTTTTTACCTTCTTTTAAGGTGACAATCTACTCATTTATCAAAGTGAACCTTTGTATGTCTCTTAATAATTTTTTCTAAGATTGCTTTTCAACTAGAATACACATCCTTGGATCTGAGGGGAGGCTTTTGAAATTACCATCCTTTGGACTTCAACCCCTCGAGTTAAGCTGTGTGGAGATGATCAAATGATTAGAGAAAACTCATATAAGGATCTCTAGTTTTTTAATTTATTCAGGAAAACTCTTTCATTACTTATTTTTTTTTCCTATCAATAAACTCACTTTCAAATGGCATCTTCTTACCTTTTCTAGTTCAAAAAGGAGATATCCCACTCTAAGAGAAGAGGTGATCTCCTTTATTGAGAAGAGTTCTACTCCCTCTGAGACTTCAGGGTTAATGTCGTCGCCCACGAGAAGGTCCTCTTCATCCCATGTTGGCTCAGCATCATCCTCTATGGGTGAAAGGCCATTAGGATCCACATTGAGAGGGGTTTGAGAGGTTAATGAGGGTCTATCTATTGAGAGTGACCACTCTAGTCCAATGCTATTCCGTCCTTCAAGGGCCCCCATGACCATTCTACCCTCGACCTCCAGTAAGTTTCTATTCTTGATCCTCATCTCATTCTCAATGATTTTGGTATGAGTTTCTTATCTTTAGTCGATTCAATCATGAAATGCAATTTTTGCAGGGCTTGCCCGAATCTCATTCATGATGAGAGCTTGAGGTAGCAGAAGGGTGTCCCTTGAGCATTTGTGGACTCTTCAACCAAGAGGCTCTTGGAGTTAAAGGCTCCTATTGGTTGCCAACTAACATCTTTGGCCCTGAAAAAGGGAGGAGGAAGAGAGCCAGTATATTGGCAAAGGGAGGACAAGTAAGGGATAGGCAATATCAAATACTCCTTCACCTCCTTGCCAGCTTGAGGATGATGAGGCTGTGCTCAATTGCTTGCCCATCGCCTAATGATGAAGGAGATTGATCGTGGCAAGGGTGCCACTTCCACTCCTTCTGCTCCTCGTATTCGCAGCAAATCACAAGGATGGTCTTCCTTGGAGGAGACCGAGGTCAAGGAGTACTTTCTTAGAGACTTTGAAGAGCATGCTAATCATAGCTTGGCTTGGCTCCCACCTAGTTAACTCTTTCTAGATGAAGTTAGGTCTTGCATGCTCGTAAGTCTGGTTTTTTTTTTTTTGCCTTTGTCTATATTTTCTTTTTCTTTTGGATCATAGCATGACCTTAAGTTTGATTGCAGACCCTACAATCTTTTAGTATGCTGAGCATCGATTTTATGAGGCTTGAAGGCCTTGTTGAGAAGAGCAAGGCTAAGGAAGAGGTGGTCTTGCTTCATTCTAAACTTGAGTCTCTCTAACTCAGCACGGAAGAGACCAAAAAGAAGATAGAGGAGGAGAAAAATCTCCCCAAAGCCAAGCTAGAATGGGCTTTGTCTGGTCTACAAGATTAGGAGATTTGGCATCAAACTGCCCTAAACAATGCCAAACTTGATGCTATCACCACATATCTTCAAAGTAGAGAATACGATAATATTTTGAAGTTGGTTAAGATGCAAGCCCTTTCAAAGTACAAAGCTAGCGATGAATATCTCCGAGAGCATGGGAAGCTTGATGTTATATCCTTTGAAGAAGGGTACCCCGTTTGTCAGAATATGCTGAAGAAAATTCACTGTGATCCTGACAACCTCCGAGTTGAACTCTATGACAAATTGAGGGTTCAGCGCCTCAAGTGGGAGTATGAGGATCTCATCCAGAAGAAGATTGAGATAGCAAAGGTGAGAGAGGCAGAGAAGGGCATCCCAAGGCCGATTAAGCTGACAGAGTCTTCTAAGCTTTCGCATACTTCTGGTTGATTGTACTTTTTTTTAAAAAAAAAATTTATATTAATTTTATTTCAGAATTTAATAGATTTTTTATCTTTTTCTGACTCTTAGTTTTCATTGGTTTCAGACCCTTTATCGAAGTCTTTTGAGTACACCTTTGATCTCAATCGATCCCCTTTCAATACTTCCTTAGGCCAATGATGTTGCCTAATACCTTAAAGCCAGAATAATGTTTGATAGACTTGTCTTCTGCTTAAGTTGAGTATTGAAACACATAACTGGATCAAAACTTCTGAATAGCATAATAGCTGATACCTTGGTTAGGTGATCAAAGTACTTAGTTGGACCATAAGGTAGCCAAGTTAGTTTTTTCAATAATACCTTTGTGGGATCATCAAAGCACCTGGTTGGATGCTTAGGCTAATAGAATTAGATCTTTTGAGTGATCCTCGATGAGATCACCAAAACACCTGATTGGATACTTACGCTAGCAGAGCTAGATTTTTTGAGTAATACCTCAGTGAGATAACCAAAGTACCTAGTTAGACACTTAGGTTAACAGAGCCAGATTTTTTAAGAAATACCTTGGTGAGATCACCGAAATGCCTGGTTAAACACATAGACTAGCAGAGCTAGATTTTTTGAGTAATATCTCAGTGGGATCACCAAAAATACCCGATTGAATACTTAGACCAATAGAGCCAAGTTTTTTGAGTAATACCTCGGTGGAATTACTAAGCACCTAGTTGGATACTTAGGCTAGCAAAAATAGGTTTTTTGAGTGATACCTTGTTGGGATCACTGAAGTACTTGGTTGGACATTTAGGTCAGCATAGTCAAGTTTTTCATAATAAGACAACAAATAATCTTCTAAAATAAATAAGAGATTGCATTACAAATAAAACCTTTTGAAATTATCAACATGCTCAGTTTGGGAAAGTTCTTTGCCATCTAAGTGTTCAATTTTGAAAGTCCTTGGCCCCATAAACTGGGAGATCTTGAATGGACCTATCCAAATTGGGGATAACTTTTCTAAAATTTGATCGATGAGTTCGGCTTGATGGAGTACTCAATTGCTTAGTTGTAGTTCACGGTTGCAAACTTAGAAATTATAGTATCAGACTACTCATCACTAGTATTCAACTACTCTAGTGTAAGCTTTCTCCTGAAGTTCTAAGACGAGGTCTATCTCGGCTTAGATATTTGCCTTATTTATCTCAGGATCATGAGTTTTGACTTATGGAGATGTATGTCCAATCTTCACAGGAATGATCACTTTAATCTCATAGACTACTATGAAAAGGGATTCCCCAATTGCTATTTGAGTGGTTATTTGATAGGGACACTAGACATGTGATAGTTCTTAGGCCCAGGTACCTTTGGCTCCTTTTAGATACTTTTTATACTTAAAAGAGGGGTTTAGTTTGTTACCTCAGCTAAACTATTAGATTAAGGATGTACCACCGAGGTGAACATCTACTCTATCTGGAGGCTACTATAGTACTCTTTGAATTTGGTATTGTCGAACTATTTTCTATTATCAGTGACCAGCATTTGTGGGAGTCCAAATTTGCAAATTACGTGTTGCCAGAGGAACCTCAATAACTATTGCCAAAGCTTGATTTTCACCCACTTGGTAAAGTAATCGATGATTACCACTAAGAACTCCTTCTGTCTTGAGGCTATTGGGAAAGGGCATAGAATATCCATTCCCCATTGATCAAATTACCATATTATTTAAGTTTGCTGAAGCATGACCAATAGGCTATGGTATATTAAGGTATGTTTTTGACATTGTTCATATTTGAAAATGAACTCGGATGTCTCAGAGGCCATATTTAGCCAATAATAGCCTTTCTTGAGGAGTTTATGGGCCAAAGCTCATCCTCCACTATGGCTCCTGTATATCCCCTTGTGAACTTTGTACAGGGCATAATTTGCTTTCTCAGGTTTTAGACACCGGAGGAGTAGCTGTGTGAGGGACCTTTTGTCTAGTACTTCATCTATTGCTATGGAGTTTGGAGCCAATCTCTTGATCCTCCAAGCTTCTCTTGAGTCTTCGAGGAGTTTTTCTTTCCTAAGATAGGAAATTATAGGGTCAAGCTAGCTAGATTTAGTGCTTACCACATTTACTTTGGAGGCTTCTGAATAGCTCAGTTGGCAGAGATTTTCAACAAAAATTTACCTCGACATCGAGTTTGATAAAACTGAGGCTAATTGTATGAGGGCATTAGCTTCTGTGTTGTTATCCCGAGGTACCCAACAAATTTCTATCTAGTCCATGTTAGCCATGAGCTTCTGTATCTCAGTCAGGTATTGGGCCCTAATGGCATCTTCTGTCTCATATTTCCCAGTAATATACAAATAAGCAAGGTAGGAATTACTATAGACCTTGAATTTTTTTAACTCCAATTATAAGGGCTACGCACAATCTGAGGAGGATAGTCTTGTATTTAATAGCATTATTTGATGCCTCAAATTCTAGGAGAACTAAGTATTCAGCGACTCTCCCATCTGGGCTTTGGAGGATGGCTCTAATTCTGGAGCCTAATTCACATGATGAGCCATCAACTCGTTCCATGGTTTAATTTTTGGCCCTATTAGATATGATGTAATCTTTCCAAAGTGAAATCCACTAGCTAGTCTATCTTTGGTAGAAGTGTCTTTTGAACAAACTTTATTTAGGTCTATGAAGTTGATATACATTTTTCATTTGCCATTAGACTTCTTTATTATTACTATATTTGCTAGCTAATTAGAGTAATGAACTTTCCTGATGAATCCTGTATTGAGAAGCTTCCTCAGCAATAGCTTTTTGTCTTTCAAGAGAGAAATGCCTCCTTTTCTGCTTGGCTGGTTTGTAATTCTCTGCCATAGCAAGCTCGTGCTATACCACAGAGGGATCAATGCTAAGCAGGTCCTTGGAGGACCAAGCAAAGATGTCTTAAGGTTTTTTTGCAAGAAATCGTTTAGCTCGGTATGTAACGGTTTTACAAGATTTGCCTCGAGTTTTAGGATTCTTCTCGAGCTCTTGTTGATAACAAGGTTGATGAGCTACTCCATAGGTTTGGCAGTGGATTCTTTGATTCCATTAAGTCATTCTCAAGGTTTAGCTTAAGTAGTTTCTAGTCGGATAGCTGGCTCATTGCTCTTGGCGACCTCCAGTGCTTTATCCTTTCGGTTGGGGTTGTTGTGCCAATAAGCTATTTTTTTTTTCACTTTTTTGCCAAACTTTGGTCCCCCCATGTGTCACTTGTACCAAGTTTAGTCAAAAATCTCATGATTAGATGAAAAATAGATATTACCGCTTAGAGTTAATTGAGCGTTGGTTGACCTAATATCAAATTATAAGTTAAGTGTATCTGAACCATCATGAACTTTGATTTGATCGTGGTAATTCTAGGATCCTCTCCAACCATGAGGAGTAAGTTGATCATGCCAATTAGAGTCACCGAGTTTCCCAAAAATCCAGTGAGGGTGCTGACATACGACTCTAGTTTTTACTCAATTTTTATTTGGACATATGCTTTAGTGAACAAAATATTTGTTGAGATGTTTGTATCTACCATGATACATTATCTCACATAGCCATCTAGGATTACCGGGATAAATGATGTATTATTATATAGAGTTAAAATTTCCTCCAAATCCTTTATTGAAAAGACAATATCATGGTGCTCGGGCTCACATTTTTGTCTTTTTGTTTCTACCTTCTCTTCCTTGTGCCGTCTAATGATGGCTTGACATTTAGGGCGGATACTGAGACTTCACTCTGAGGCGGTGGGCTATGTTAAGATCATATTGAGGTTGCCTTTCAAAGGTGAATTTCGTAACTTCGAGGAGCAGTTCCTTTGAGAAGAGGTTCATAGTTGATATTCTCGCGTGTGAGCTTCTCCGAATCGTTCACCTTGGCATATGAATTATCGAAGTGTCTCTTTCTGATGAGTATTTCTATCTCATCTTTGAGGTCTCTCCATTCATTGGTTTTATAATCATGCTCTTGGTGGAAATGACAATACCTACTCTTGTTGAGATTTTGTCGAGCTATTTGGATAGGATAAGGCCACCGTAGAAAATTTTGGTGCTCAATTTGTGCCAGGACTTTAGTCCTGAAGTTATTTAGCAATGTAAAAGCCTAAAACTTGAGTTGACTCTCCTTCCATCTGGTTCTTTGCTTTTTCAGTTTGAGGGTTTATCTTCTTGAAGCTCTTTGTTCTACTTGTTGCTAGCCTCAAATTTCTTCTTTGTTGAAATGACCTCTTCAACATCGATGTGCTCTTTGACTAGGTGGATGAACTCCGCTAGGCTTTTTAGATATCAATGAATCATTTCATAGGCCACTCGAGGTTGCTAAATTCCATTAATTGTAGTAGTGAGAACAATAAAGCTTCCCAACTCGGTCACTTCCAACCAAGCCTTGTTGAAGTGAGCTAAATATTCTCTGAGGTTCTTGCCCTCCTTCTGCTTTAATGTTAGTAGTGTCAAGTGGTATTTTTCGCCGTGATACTAGTGAGACGAGTTGTTTTATGAAATTGTCCATCGAGTTATTAAAATAGATAATTAAATACCTAAGAAGCATAACATACTAGGATTGGATTAGGCCTTGCAGTGTTATAGAAAATGCCTTGCAAATTGTGGAGTCCCATGCACTTTGTAAAATCAAGGTATTTCGGAATATGCTAATATAATCCATTGGATCTTTTAAACTATCATATATATCATATGGAGGTTGTCAGAATTTTGACTAAACTGAAGAATATGTAATTTACAGGATCAGGGAATTTCATACCTCATGCGGCTCGAATGGTCGGAGGCTCTAAATCTCTCATGAGTTGCATACATTATGGCCTTGCCTAGGCCATCATAGGCATCTCTAGTTGATGTTCGATTAGTGTGTAGAAAATATATGGCTTCGTTAGATAGATCATATGTGGGGTTGCACCCATTATAGTATGAGGGATGGTATTAAAGAAAAAACATCATCGATGGATCACGATAGCTTGGGTGTTGCTGCACATTGAGGTGTAGCTGGCTCGTGACATGATGTTGTGGCTCATGTGTTTGGTTTGCGGAGCACCTTGGGTTAGAGCTGGATTTTGTTATTGTTGAGTTTGCAATATTTTGCATAGTATACGCCTGAACCTCCAACAATTGTGTAATTTGCTGTACAACAGTGGTGAGGGTTTGAAACTCTTGTTGGCTCACCGGATTAGTGGATTTTGGAGGTACCTCAAATATCGTTTATTGCATAGTGCCATGAGGATATGGAGGTGGTCTAGGTGCCAAGGTGGCTTGTTAAATGGGTGCACTTGGCCCGTTTAATGAACTATGAGATTCTATCAGTGTGGAAGCCAATTGCACCCTAGGTGGATTCTTCGACGAAGAGAGTAATACTGCCTTAAGCGGCATTATTGAAAGATTGTAGAAGATCTCTTTATTAGCCGAAAAGTGAAGCAATACAGATCTTAATGAAAAACACCAATTTGTTGATGGAGCTCGATTCTCTATCAGTTTTGGTTCGAGAGGCTTCTCGAGATCGATCCGCTAGGCTACTTTTCCACTAATTTTTAACATGAGAAAAAGTGAGAAGGACTGTTAAAAATTCTTTGCCACCGACTGTTCCGACGCTCAAGTCAATTATGAGCATGCAGAGATATTGTTGAGAGAAAAGAGACATTGGTCCTTACCATTTCAGAGATAGTCATATTTTATAAGTTAGAGACATATACAAATCTCATGATTTAGGGGTCGTAATCTTTTTATATTACTTATGATAAATTGGCACATATCCTGTATTTGTTTAAGATAGGAGTTCATAACAATTTGGACTTTGATTTGTTTATGCTGAAGTATCCGAGATCAATGGATACTTGATGTAATTTCTTTGGTCAAAGATACCGAGCTCTTTATGCCTCAGTATTAGAATAAGTGGAGCACCTTGTAACTTATGTGTCAGAAAGCTCATTGCAATTCGGTCTTAAGGTGAGTCTTCACCTCAATAGTATTAGCACGTGGCTAGTTTGAAATTTGATTTTTATTGATCCTTTAATTGGATAAGTTTATTTTGGTGTATCATCACCCTTAACCCACAATCAAACACATTAACAAATTACATAATGTGTTGGAACTTTTTTGGGAGAAAGAAATTGCGAGGAACTTGTATGTTATCAAATGATAAAAAAATTTACTTAAGAAGTTGGTATAAGATCATGTTATTTTTTAATCAAATTAATTAATTTTAATTTAAATAAAAAAACTATTTTATTATTATTATTTTTTTAATATCAAGTTAAATGGTCTCTTAGACATCACATCTATTGTCTCCATACCTCGTTGCAAAACCACAAAAGTTGCATGAAACAACATCGAGGTAAAGGGCTTGTTTGGTAATAGGTTGAATTGGCCGAATTGACAAAATTGAGGAAATTTCCAATTCCGATAATTTTCAATTCCGGATTTGAATTGGGATGAGAAAAGATGAATTCGCAATTCTGGTTCCGAATTCAGCGAGTCCCACCACTACCCGAAACCCTATTTTGCCCCTTTAAATTGCTCCGGAATCGGCCGAATTCGGCCTTCGTTCCTGTCACCCAAGCCCGATGCCGGTCGTCCCCGTCTCGAGCGCCGGTCTCCCTTCCCGTCCCGAGCGCCGGTCTCCGTCCCCGTCCCGAGCACCGGTCTCCGTCTCCGTCCTGAGCGTCGGTCTCCGTCTCCATCCGGAGCGTCGGTCTCCGTCCTCGTCCCGAGTGTCGGTCTTCGTCCCCGTCCCGAGCGTCGATCTCCGTCCCTGTCCCTAGCGTCGGTCTTCGTCCTCGTTCCGAGCGCCGATCTCCGTCTCTGTCCCGAGCGCCGATCTCCGTCCCCGTTCCAAGCGCTGGTCTTCGTCCCGTCCCGACCGCCGGTCTCCGTCCTTGTCCTGAGCGCCGGTCTCCGTCCCGTCCCGACTGCTGGTCTTCATCCCCGTCCTAAGCTAATCAGTTGCAATCAGTTGTTCGAGTGTCTTCTTGCCAATCAAGGTATTGTTGATTCAATTTATCACAATTGTTTGAGTAAACATGCTTAACATTCAGTTGTAATCATTTTACAAGAGCCCTTAAGTGTTCATCCTCACATGATGTTCTTGTTGATTTCATCCATAATTGCATCAGAGACTCTCTGAATAAAGGATTTCTTTTTTTCTCTTTTTCTGTCACATTCTTCCCTCTTAAATCTTAGTTGACAATTCCGTATATGGGCATCTTGTTGCTGCACGTAGGCTCTACCAGAATGGTGTATTTGAGGATTAAGATTCTTTTGTTTCGCTTGTATAGTGGATCCGGTGCTGAACTTTCACTAAAAAATGCTGGACTTTTCTGGTTGATAGCTTCATTCTTTTTTCAAGCTGCTGACACAATATTAAGGTAGTTATGTTAATTCAGGTGTATTGCTTCTTATGAATTCCCATCATATTGTTTGCTTATGCTGCTTAAAATTTTTGTAATGTTTAGGAGACAATATTCCTAGATGCACGTCGGCAATTGAAGGTATCACGTTGTTACATTCTTCAATTTGTTATGAATAATATAGTATCCATATGTTTGCTTACTTTACAAATCATCTCTGCCCTCTAATAGTGCTATTATCATACGTTGGTCGGTCGTGTAAATAGCCCCTTATGGAAAGAGAAGGGAAAGAAGAAAGCCGTCTTCGTCTTCGGTTAGTTAACGATAATTATTTCTTTAATTTCTAATATATAATATCTTATCTTTACTTGATATAAATATGATAATAAGCATGTGTATGTTGAAATTAAATTTATTATTGTTCAGTTATTTCGATTGATAGATGCTGACGAAAATTTAGAATTGCTAAATATTCAAGCTGGTGGCTTTATTGTTATAGTAGTTTTGTGTATCATAATTCAATTATTGACGATAAGAAAAAGAACTTATTTATGTATTAAACCGGTTGTCATTAGAGAGATACTTAGGAGAAGTATGTTTGAGCATATACTACGTAGCGGGAGCCATAATTGTCGGGTGTACTTGAGGATGGATCTTACGGTATTTTTAAATTTGGCTAACATGTTAAGGGACCATAACCTTATACGTGACACACGATATGTAACTGTTGAGGAACAACTTGCAATATTTTTGCATTATATTGGTTTTCATTCAAGGAACAGGAATATGAAGATAGTGTTTATGCATTCGAGTAAGACAATTAGTCGATATTTTAACATGTGCTTGCGAGCTATATGTGAAATTCGAGATGAATTCATGTCTCAGGAAGTCTCCTCGGCGAATACAGTAATTTTGAATAATCCTAATTACTATCTGTGGTTCAAGGTATGTTATTCATAATGGTTTGTTTCTGTCAGAAATGAAATATATATTTTATTTCTAACTATTTATATCATGTAGGATTGCATTGGTTTGATTGATGAAACCCATATTCCTGCAAAAGTTTTATCTGACATGATTGCACATTTTCGAGAGTGTAAGGGTATCACACAAAATGTACTAGCAATAACTGATGCTGAACTTAGATTTCTTTATGTCTTGGCTGGTTGGGAGGGATCGGCGAATAACTTTGCTATTTTGAAAGATGCTATTACTCGACCTGCACCCAGTGGACTGAGACAAATAGAAGGTAAGATTTGTAAGTTATAAATAGTTTGGCGTTTGACTAGATTTTATTAACTCATTTTCAGGCAAATACTATTTTGTCGATGCCGGCTATACAACAATGGCTGATTTTATAGCACCATATAGAGGTGTCAGGTATCATATGAAAGAACATGTCAGATGTACACCATAAAATGCAAAGGAGTTATTTAATTACCGACATGTATCTTTAAGGTCCAAAATTGAACATGCTTTTGGTATATTAAAGAACTGATTCAGTATATTGGTCGAGACTCCATTTTTTCCATTCAGCACTCAGGTTGATTTGGTTTTGGCATGTTGTGTCTTACACAACTACATCCTTACAGTTGATCCTCATGATGAATTGTTAAATAAGGAACATGTAGAATCGTTGTCAGATGAAGATGATTATAAAGATGAAGAAAGTTTTGATGAAGAAGAGGAGCCATTGTGTACAGGCTCCACTCTTAGGGAGCAACAAAAAGACAACCAAAAGTGGATTCAGTTGAGGGATCAAATAGTCACTGAGATGTGGGAGGATTACAATAATAACTAGGCTTCTTTCTTGTGTGAACATGTGTTTGATTATATTATCTGTGTTGTAAACTTTATATAATGAGTTATTTGACACTCGCTTGTTGACTGTTATTCGTATAACTGTTTGTTATAATTTTATATATCTTTATTTGCTGAACAGTTTGTTTTTCTTTTGTAAGGGATGAAGTTTTTCAATCTAGATGATGTTGACACCTAGTCGATGCCTGACTTAATGAGTCAAGATGTGAGTCTTGCTGTTGCTGACATACAAAAGACTACAGAAGAAATCCAGAAAGCAAAATCAACAAGGACACATAAATCTCACAAGATATGGTCAAAGAGAAAATCTAACTTTCTCATTAGATTTCTTGTCGAGCAAGTGCATGCCGGGCTAAAGTAGGATAAGGGTTTCAAGCATGGTTCCGAGTTTCAGCCGAAACGGTATTTATCGTTTCGGTTTAGGGTTTCGTCGTCGCAGCAGAGGGCTTGGCGGCCGCAGGCGCGGGCGGGCGCGTGCGGGCGAGGGCGAGGGCAGCTACCGGCGACCGCGGCCGACCGCAGGCGAGGGCCGGCGAGGGCGGGCTAGCTCGGGCGGCCGGCAGGCCGCGCGGGGCGGGCACAAGGCGGTTGGGGCAGCCGCAGGGCGTGCGGGCCGGCCGCATGGAGCGCGTAGTTTCTGCAGGGAGCGCAGGCCGTCGGCGGCGAGCGCAGGGCGCGTGCATGGCGAGCTCGGCGCGTGCATGGCGAGCGCAGCGCGCGTGGGGCGAGCTCAGCGCGCGCGGGGAGACCGCAGCGTGCACGGGGCGAGCTCGGCGTGTGCGGGGCGACTGCAGCGCGTGCAGGACGAGCTGAGTGCGCCGGTGGCGAGCTCAGCACGCGCGGGGCGGGCACAGGGCGGTCGGGGCAGCCGCAGGGCTTCCGGGCCGGCCACAGGGAGCGCAGGCCGTCGGTGGCGAGCGCAGGGCGCGTGCATGGCGAGCTCGGCGCGTGTATGGCGACCGCAGCGTGCGGCCGGCGAGCTCCGCGAGCGTAGGGCGACCTCAGCGCCCGCAGGGCGAGCTGATTGCGCCGGCGGCAAGCTCAGCACCGCAGGTCGGCTGGCGATGATCGGTGCCCCCGCGAGCGCAGTTCGGTTTAGGGTTTAACTGGTTAGTTTATTTAATTAATCATGTTTAATTAAGTTAATCACAGTTTACTGTGCTGCTTTTGCTTTTTTCCTCGGGAATCACGGGGAGGTGCTGGTCGGCTGGTCGGTTGGTCGGTTGGTATTGGCTGATTAACTGTGATTTGGCCATGAATCACGTTGATTAACTTTGATTAATGCCCGTGAATCACGGGTTTCGACTGGGTTCTGAGGCTTATATATACTTAATGTAAGTCTGTAAGAGCAGACGATTTCATTTGTGTTCTGCTGTAAATCGCCCAACTATTCCTGTTTCAGTTGCAGAGGTATGAAATTTTCTGTTATCATAAATTGATGTATCATAATTTTTTCTTTTTGTTTATTCTACTTGATGTATCAGATATAGTATGTATATTGAGACTTGAGAATTGAACTGAAACAGGAATATCAAATTATTTGTTTTTATGGATTTGCTCAATTTGCATTATGCGCATTATGTATCTAATTAATTGAAACAGTGATATGATAAATTATCCAAAACCATTGCCACGAGATCGCGCTGAGCTAGTTGTTCTGGCTCGTATGCCTACAAATGCTCGTCCGGATCATCCAGGTACTGAATTTGTAATTCCACACTCAGATGTTCCAAACTCAACCGATGATGATTACGATGATTAGTTGTATTATCTTAGACTTTATAAATTATGTATGTGTGAAATACATTTTAATGAAAAGTTAAATTTGCTTATGTTAATTTTTAAATTTTAATCATATTCATATTATTTCTTGTATGTTTTTTTAATACACTAATATATATTAAAACTAGACAATATCAGTGACTAACTATCAAAATTAATTTTAATTAGCTTAAATATTATTTGAAATTATTGTAAAATTAAATATAAATTCATTCATAATTTTCCAAATTTTTTCAAATTTTTTCTAATATTTTATCGTATTTTTAATTTGAAGTCAAAGTACAGTCAAAGTATAGTCAAACTCTGGTCAACGCCCAATTAATAATTTAAAAAAATCTTTCGGCCGAAACCGAAACGGCTGAAACGGCCGAAACGTATCAGTTTCGGCCGGTCCCGAAACCGAAATCGATACCCAAAACCTTGGTTTCAAGTGGCCTGTGTTCATAGCAGCTGTTACTGCTGTTAATGCCTAATTTAATAGTACTTTTACTATTGATAATGTTGATGGTCATTATAGAACCTTGAAGAAGCATGCAGCAATAATCATCAAATTAAGGGACTACAGCGGGGTGGGCTGGAATGACACTAATAAGATGATCACTGCCACTGGGCAAGTATATCTCGACATCAAAAGTGTAAGTTAAAATAAAAATTTCTTTTACAAAATTACAAATTTATCTTTGCAATATTACATATCTATATATTTGACCAAAATAAATTATGCAGAAGGTTAAAGACTCTGATCAATTTCTGAATAAACTAATTTCACTGTATGATGAGTTACTCCTTATATGTGGAACGGATTCTGCTACTGGTAGTATGGTAAAATCATGCTACAATGATTTTGGAGGGGAGCCAAATAGAGATGTAGAGGAAGAGTAACAAACAGCAGGGGAGGATGACTCTGATGCTCCTGGTGGTTCTAGACAAAGCACATATACAGCTCATGCAGGAAACAATGTCCCTACCAACTCTAAAGACAAAGCACAAGCAACTAGTTCTCGTGATAGCTGCAAAACACAAAAACGGAAGGAGAACATCTTGAACGAGGAACTGGTTGCAGAATTGATGGAGGGCGTGTGTGAGGTTGCATGCGCCATTAAGTCAGCTTCAAGGGATTCATGGAAGAAACCTTTGTACTCCATAGTAAACCAATTCAAAGGACGTTTTCTTGCATTGTTCTTGAAGATTGCCTATAGGAACTTACATGCTGATGATGCAGATGACATGACTTTTGTAGAAGACATGGACAATGATGATAGGGTTGAATGGTTGAAAGAATTTTTCGAGCAGCAGGTCTGATGGAACTGTGGTTTAATGGTGATGTTCATGCATTCTAGTGTTTGTTGAAATGCTATTTGAGACTAATGTAGCATAGCATCATATAGTGCTATTGAGACTTACTCTTTATTATCTATGTTGAACTTAATGTTGAAGGTTACTTATTGTGCATGTAAATACTGACAGCATTGGAAATGCCTTTCTAGATTACTTATATCTTCTGTCTATACGTTTGGTGTGCTGCAACAGAAGTATAGAGAAGTCCATCATATTGTGATTCATTGTTGATGGTTCTGTGTTGGCTGGTGTTGTAAAAAACATCTATCACATAAACAGTTCTCCAAGTAGCAAACGAGTGAAGATAGCATGTTCTATTGCAGTTTATTTGAAGTTGAGGTTTGCAACAGAATATTAAGTTTTATATTATTTCATTGTGGCAAAATTTCTTTTTCTGTTGCTTGGAGCTTATCTAGAAAAATATTTTATTGATTAAATATTGTTTAAATCAATTATCCTTTATTTAAAAAAGTAGATATTATAAATATGCAATTCTAATATTATTTATTTTTTAAATCTCAAAAATATTTATAATTAATTTATTAATTTAATATCTATATTTATTTTAAAATTAAATATAGAAAATGTCTAAAAATGGGGGTAATCTCACCCATTAAAAATTAGGTGATCATATCTCCAATTCCAAATCCAACCAAACACCAGAATTGAGGAATTGATGAAATTCGTTAATTTTAATTTACATTCCAAATAACCGAATTTACGGAATTGACTGAATTAACCATTTCTTTTTTTTACTTAAAAAGTACATTCAAATACTAAAATTATCAATTCGATTAATTTCCTCAATTTTTCGTAATTAATCGAATTGACAATTAACTTAATTTCGAATTCAAAATTATCCAAACGGCCATAGTCGAAAATGGGGTTAGGCAACAATGTACCAGGCCACGTCTTTGTCCTACCCAGCAATAATCTAATTTTATGTTGCATTGTTTTTGTCATTAAAATTATGTCTTGGGATCTGAATTTCGCCTCGTGGCACTTGACAAGCAATGTGCAATTATTCCATCGCTGAGTGACCTGGCGCAGGTGGTTCGTTTGCAAATTCTGGAAATACAGGCGGTACGCTGCAAAAAGCCCTAAAAAGGCCAAAGCGCTCAGTCTGGAACCCAAGAGGTCCAGCGGCGGAGAATCAACATATGGACGGTGGAGATTCACAGATTTCAAATTTCAGGACCGTTTAAGAAATAAAAATTCACAACTTCTGAAATCCTCGCCCAAACCCCATCGTCTTCTCCATTTCACTCCTTTCCCGAACTCGATCCAAAATCTAGATCCCCATTTCTCCTTCAAACCCTCGGAATGCCAGTGGCCGCGGAGGCTGGGAGTGTCATAAGAAGCCGAGCGAGGTTTCAAGACCTCCCGGAGGCGGCAGAGACTGCGGTGGACGGTGAAAGGGGCGCCGGAGTTGGCGATGTGCCGGGGGTTCAGGGATTTGAGCTGCAGGAGGACCCCTCTTTCTGGAAGGATCACAACATCCAGGTATTCTGATGCTCTCTTTCTCTTTTTGCTTCAATCTTTGTCTCCGCGTGTGAAATTTGAAATTTTTGGCTGTGTTCTATGGAAATGATAGAAACTCTATTTTGAGGAGCAAAAATGCATTAAATCTCCTTGTTTAGATCTTGAGAAAATTATCTGTTGATGCTTGTTAGAAAATTAGAATATTTTCCAATCTATGCACCTAAATGATGTTCTGGTAACAGGTTGTCATCCGAATTCGCCCGCTTAGCAATTCGGAGATATCGCTTCAAGGGCATAACAGATGTGTGAGACAGGATAGCTGCCAAACAGTTGTATGGACTGGGCATCCTGAGTCTCGGTTTACCTTTGATCTGGTAGCTGATGAGAATGTCAGCCAGGTAGCCCTATTTCTTCTCTGGAAGCTGAGATCTTTGATACAGGTATTCTTTGCTGAAGTGTTTCTAGTATTTTGACAGGAGAAGTTGTTCAAAGTTGCTGGAGTGCCTATGGTGGAAAATTGTGTGGCAGGCTATAACAGTTGCATGTTTGCTTATGGCCAAGTGAGTTTTTCGTCTGTCAACTACTCCATATAAATTTTGCTCTATATGTTTTGTTTCAGGGGATTAAGTTGACCATCTGTATCTCTTACTGAGCAAATGCTTTTCTTGGAAGTGGTTGTCTCTAATATATAGTTTTTTTTTCTCAGACTGGGAGTGGAAAAACACATACTATGTTAGGGGATATTGAAGGAGGAACTCATAGACATAGTGTTAATTGTGGAATGACACCCAGGGTATTTGAGTATCTATTCTCAAGGATACAGAAGGTGACTCCATATTTGTTTCCCTTGAATTTTACTCTTAACCTTTTAGCCTTTTCTATTAGTAGAATTAAACACATAGGTCAAATATATGCCAGATGGCCTCAAAGCAAAGTTCGATGATAGATAAATTTTGTTTTTTTAACTATTGAGAACCACGTCGAAATATGCACATCTTTCATAATGTTTTCTGCCAAAAATAAGAAACCCTAACCCAACAAAGATTCTTAAAAGAGAATCCTTTTTTACTGAGATTCATTGTTCATTTTCTATAAATTATGATTTAGTTATTTTGTTGAAAGCTGATCCATAATGGATGTCCTGACAGGAGAAAGAGGCTCGAAGTGATGAAAAGCTTCGGTTTACTTGTAAATGCTCATTTTTGGAGATATATAATGAACAGATTCTAGACCTTTTAAATCCATCCTCCATCAATTTACAGGTTTGCACTTTAACTTGTTTCAACACCTGATCTTTTTCCCATTTTCCAATACATTATTATCAATTTGCTTCAATGAGTTTCTTTTTCTCTTCTTTTTAAGTCAATGTTTCCTCTAAAATATTTGCCAAATATTGCATTCAACTGCTCGATTTTCTTGTCAAACACTAGCATTAACTTCAGTAGCATCTTAATTGTCCAAATTTTGCATATTGATTTTTTGTTTCAAGGATACATTGTTGCTTCATGTTGATCTTGAACTGGTGTAAATCATACTTCATATTTGCAGATAAGAGAAGATGCCCGGAAAGGGGTTTATGTGGAAAATCTGATGGAGTTTGAGGTTTCAAGTGCCCGGGATGTTCTACAACAACTTGTTCAGGTATTTGACTGCTTAATTATACCATGCTTCCAATTTGTCGAGGATTGGACTGTTGTGAGCCAACAATATTTCAAGCTTTTTGTAATTTTGTGGCATGCAGTTCACATTTTTAGGTTTATGTAATTTCTAGGGAGCAGCAAACAGGAAGGTAGCTTCCACAAATATGAACCGAGCAAGCAGTCGCTCTCATTGTGTGTTTACTTGTGTAATAGAAAGTAAGGTGTGTGAAAGCATCCAATTCTCTATGCTATGTTATTATTGCTGCAGAACACTTTTCTGAGATGGTGAAGTTGTCACTAATTGGTTTTGGAAATACATGTTAATTAATCAAAGAATCTAAATGTGTTCACATATCTTTCAGCATTAAAGTTAAGACATTGTTTTTCTTCCTCATATAGTGGGAATCCCATGGAATAACACATCACAGGTTTGCTCGTCTTAATCTAGTGGATTTGGCTGGCTCAGAGAGGTAACATACTATACATAGATCCAATTTTTTATGTTGTCTTTCAAATTATTCTTTTGTATCTTAGGGATTCTATATCCATCATTCTTCCCATTTGGTGCCCAATCTATTTCCGTGTTTTCTCAATTTAGGTCCTTGGCACAGGCTAGATTATAGCATCGTAGAAAGATTATGTAATATACTGATAGAATGCAATGTTTTGAAGCTTTTCAAAAGTCAAATGGCTTGCACAGAATTGGTGCTTAAATAAACTCTGTTGTTTTGAGCCTCTGCGCAATTGTTACATGTTACATGCAATGCACATAGGCAAAAGAGTTCAGGGGCTGAAGGTGACCGACTCAAGGAAGCTACTAATATCAATAAATCGCTTTCAACTCTTGGGTGGGTTGACTACTTTCTGTTTCTAATTTCTCAGTTATGAAGCTTCTGCATTATTTATTACTTTTGTACTTCTTCCCTGATTAATCTTAATATGCTGGACTCACTTGACTATCATTGTCTTTGCAGCCTGGTTATTATGAACCTTGTCAGCTCTAGCAAGAAGTCGCTGCATGTACCTTACCGTGATTCAAAATTGACCTTTCTTCTTCAGGTGAATATTCACCAAAAAACTGTTGCCTTTGTATTATATTATACATACTGGTGCATTGATTATGTAATTCAAATATGTAGCCTGCACAAATGCATGGGTTTCCATTTTCTCTGGTAGCACCTGTATCCTTGGTGCAGTAGGCAAGATTGATCTGGAAAAAAGGTTAATATGTTAAAGACATCAAATTCTGCATATCACAAACATGGGATAAAAATATCTTACATAAAATTATATAACCTGCTCTTCTAACTGGTCAGCCTTTTTTTTTTTTTGGTTCCTTTTGTGCATTGAAGATTTACTTTGTTGGACTTCTATTGTATCTTTTCTGATATAGCATATGAAAATAATCATCAAAAAATAGGCCCTTCTAATCTTAATCTATTATTGCAGGACTCTCTTGGTGGGAACTCAAAAACTACAATAATTGCGAACATAAGCCCTTCTAATTGGTCGGTATCTTTTCCTTTTGCATCTATTTATAAACTTGATTGCGGTATTTTGCTTTTGTGGTTTTGGTTCAACTCTTGTCTTTTGCAGCTGCGCTTTGGAAACATTAAGCACATTAAAATTTGCACAACGAGCTAAGTTCATCAGGAACAATGTGAGGGAATGTAAAGTGTTTTTTAAGACTTGCCTTCATTCGTTAATATTTGAACATAATGTAATTGTACTACTTTATATTCAGGCTGTTATCAATGAGGATGCGTCTGGAGATGTTCTTGCTATGCGCCTACAGATTCAACAGCTCAAGGTGCTATAATGCATATTTGGTTAATGTTTACTATCATTATCCAAATCTTCATAAATTATTCAAATAATATTTTTTTTATTTTAATCATCATATTCTCTTAACAATTTCTGTTGAACTTACCATGTTTGGGTCTGTTGTTTAGAGAATTAGTTTAAGATACTTAACCAAATTTTGATTTTGTAAAAATAATATTTTTTTAGGTAAAATAAGTGATGAAATGTTTTTTTTGTGTGATTTCTAGAAGTTGGTTTTTCAATCGGTTAATGTGTATACTAAGGGTGTCAAACGGATTGTGCCTAACACGGTTTGTGATAATTTTTGGGTGTTAGGCACGTCCTATGGTCCAGACTTATGGGTCATATTGTGTCTGGCCCAATTTATTATTATATATAATTTTGTTAAAAAATATATTTAAATATAATGGTTCGGCTCTCTGCAAAAGTGGGGAGTCGTTGCAAGGTTGTATTGGCCAGTTAACAGGACAGTGTCCTTTGACAAGAACATCTTCCTCTCATTCCTCCCTTCTAGTTCTTTCTCCTATAGACTTTTGATTTTAAAAAAAAAAAGTTATGGGCCGAACTGTGTCGGCTCACGTACTGTGTTGTGTTCGGTCCAATTGTGTCACAGGTCGTGCTTGATTCGCGAGCCGCGAGTGGAGCATCAGGCACAATCCGACACATGGATCGTGTCAAATACGGTTCGAATATTATAGATTTCGGACTATACTAAGCTCGGCCACAAAAATGGGGAGTCGTTGCAAGGTTGTATTGGCCAGTTAACAGGACAGTGTCCTTTGACAAGAACATCTTTCTCTTATTCCTCCCTTCTAATTCTTTCTCCTATAGACTTTTGATTTTAAAAAAAAAATTTATGGGCCGAACTGTGTCGGCTCACGTACTGTGTTGTGTTCGGTCCAATTGTGTCACAGGTCGTGCTTGATTCGCGAGCCGCGAGTGGAGCATCAGGCACAATCCGACACATGGATTGTGTCAAATACGGTTCGAATATTATAGATTTCGGACTATACTAAGCTCGGCCCATAGCGTGTCGTGTCGAACTGATCCGAGGGCCAAAGACCCATTTGACATCCCTACTATATCTTATTTATGATGTTAATTAGTAGAATCTTGTATGCATTGTATACTTGGACACGTTTAAGACTTGTACTTGTTCTGACACAGAAAGAGGTGAATCGCCTGAGAGGTTTGACTACTGGGGTGAATGAGAATCAAGACAATGATAACACATTTACTAGCTTTATTGGATCACCAGGCACCTTTAAATGGGATCAGGGATCATTGAGCCCGCTTACATTTGACAAAAGGTTATCTCAGGTATATGTCTCTTTATAATAAAAAAGATTTTGCTACCTTGGTCTACGTGATCTATATATTCACACTATAGAAACTTTGCTTTTAGGCTTCACTTGTATGTCTTACTATATTATTGCTTGTTATTTTCATCTTTTTGTTGCTAGCTTAAAGAATATGAGGCTGCCCTAGCCACAGCATTTAGGCTGGATCGAGAGAAGGAAGTTGCACTAAAGACATTGATTGCTGAAAAGCAAGCAGCTGAGCAGCTGGTAAGGATTCAATTGTATAAAGAGAGTCATTCATTTGCGAAAATAAAGCAATAGATAATTAATAGTATTTTACTCTAATCACAAATCAAAATTTATTTTTTAATATATTTCGTTTATTTTTTAATATATAAAATATAATTTAAAAAATATATTTTATAACATATAATACATAATATATATTTAATTATTTAATTGTGATATTGTAGTTGATATAGTTTTTATATTTAAATATTATTCTATTAGCATAATTTTTTAATATAAATATTTTTTAAATTATATATATCGTTAATATTACCTATAAAATTTTATGTTTAATATTTTTTATTATAAATTTATGAATTGATATTTGTGATGTTGTTTTTGTGATTTTTATAAATTATTTTAATGTAAATTAATTAAAAAATAATTTAAAAAATTAATTTCTGAATAATTATATAAAATTTTAGGCTTAATATTTTTATAATAAATTAATGAATTGTAATTCATGATATTGTGGTTGTTATTTTTGTATAATTTTTTATAAATTTTAAAATTATTTTAATGTAAATTAATTTAAAAAAAATTATATTTGAGCTGAGCCAACTCGGCTCGGTTTGAGCTCTCGAGCTCGAGCTCACTAGTTTTGGAGCCGAGCCAAGGTTGGCTCGGTTCGTTTATACCCTTAGTTATGGCAGCTCCCATGTGTTACAGTTAAATCATTTTGATGGTCAGTCATGTGTGTCACTACTTCATGTTATATATGATCATTGATTAGCTAGGTCCACCAAAACTTGTTGGCATTCATTTGAATTGTTTGCACTGTTACTGCACAATGCAATATAATGTTATTCCACAACATCAGGCTAGCCAAAGAACAGAAGAGGTACAAGGTCTAAAGATGAGACTTCGTTTCCGTGAAGAACGAATAAAAAGGTTGGAAGCAATGGCTTCTGGAAAGCTTTCGGCTCAAACACATCTTTTGCAAGAGAATGAAGAGCTTTTGAAAGAAATTGAGGTTCTCCGCAATCAGGTTGATAGAAACCCTGAAATAACTAAATTTGCTATGGAAAACTTGCGTTTGAGAGAGGAACTTAGAAGGTGAGTTTCCTTAATTAATACTGCATTAAATTGCATGTTTTGTTCCTATAGAGGTTTTTAGCTATTAAAAAAATTCTTTAAACCATATGTCATGATTTCACAGATTGCATTCATTTGTTGAGGAAGGGGAGCGAGAAATGATGAATGAGCAAATTACAGTTTTGCAAGATAAGGTACTATTTGATGAAGACTGTTTTGAAGTTTTGCCTGTCACCTAGATTCATCTATTTCTAATACAGAATTTTTCTGCAGTTACTAGAAGCACTTGATTGGAAGCTTATGCATGAGAAGGATGAAGATATTGTACAGGTTGGAATGTTTCCCGGGATACCTGATTTATATAGCATAGCAATTGTAACCTTTTAAAGTTACCCAGGCTGCTTTCCTCATCACTAGTCTAATGGCTAGTATGTATCGTCCAAAACGGGGGATATAGCTTGCTATTATGGACTTATATGGATATTGCAAATTTCATGTTTCATGGCTTTGCTCAGCTAAGCTTAGAATGTAGGGAGTTCATAATTAAAAAGGGCTGCTGGTTCTTACTTTTATCATTCATGATGTGTAATGCTGTTTTTAGCTTTCCTGAATCTTCTTATCTTATCTTCATCAATTGAAATGGATAATCATCTTTTCTGTAGGGTCTGTCATTGTCCTGGGACTCTGGTAACGAGGAAAATGAGTTCCTGCGTTTGCAGGTGTTCTTGTTCTTCACCAATTGATGTTTGCTTTCGACATGATGTAAAATTGTGATATTCTGATGTTTATGTTTATTGTGTGTGACATTTATGGCCGTAATACACAGGCTATTCAAAATCAAAGGGAAACAGAAGCGCTACGCAGAAACTTGAATTTCTGTCTTGAGGCCAAAGAAAAACTGGAAAGGTATTTGCCATTTTTAGTTCTGTAGAATTTCTGTTTCTTTTCGTCACATAGTAATATTTAGATTCGGCAGTAATACCATAGGATGTACTGCAACCTCTGTTCTTCTAAGATGTAATTTCACATCATTCTAGAAAAAAAGTCAATTCCACATCTTTTGTGCATAAGAAGATATTTAGCAGGTTCTGTCAATACATTATCAATTCCTATAATTTAACATCTCTTTTATTGAGGACAGTCTCATTTTTCAAAGTGGAAGTCTCCTCTTGATTTCATTAGTCATGCAAGTTGTCCTTTAAGTTCTTGCTTGTGTTGCCTAAGTTCACCTTGGATAGCCTGCCCAAAAGATCCAATGTCTTTCTTGCAGCAAAATCAAAGGAAAGTGCTGCTTGGTTTTAATTCAACATTTAGTTTTAGAATATGTAATTGAATTTTTTTTATCAATCTACTTAAATGCATCTTCATTGTGTCCTTGTCACACTCAGTAATTTTTTGCATGCCTAAAATGGATAATTCTACAGGCGTGTGGATGAGTTAGTGTCTGAGGTAGAAGAAAAGAGGGAGTCATCTGGTGCTGCAAACGAAGAAATTCAGGTTCCACAAATCAGTAATCCTGCAGTTTTAAGAGAAGAAGATGTGTCTGATGATCAGATAGAGCTCAAGACCATGGTAGATGCCATTGCAGCTGCAAGTCAGAGAGAAGCAGAAGCTCATGAAACTGCCATAATATTGGTCAAGGAAAATGAAGAACTCCGAATGAAGTTGAAAGATCTCATTGAGGAGAACAGCAAACTTGTTGAACACTATGAAGGCACTGTTGCAGGGTTTACTACTAAGCATGAACCAGATGTGCTTCAGGTTGAGAACTATGAAAATCCAGCCAGAAGTCAGGAAGCCTTTGTTGGCAATGAGCATGATAATTCCAGTCATCAGACCTTATATTCTGAAGCTAAAGATGTCGAGCACTTGGAGCGCCAACTCCATGAGATGCATGAAGAGAATGAGAAATTGATGGGCCTATATGAGAATGCCATGCAGGAAAGAGATGAGTTCAAGCAAATGGTTTTCTCAAATGAACAGGAAATGGCCAACCTCAGAGAAGAACTTGGCTGCCAGAAAAAGCTTACTGAATTGAATGAAGAAAAAATAAGTCAATGCCAAGATGATATGGTGCAACTAGAGGAATATTCTAAGCAGGTAGAAGTAATGAAAGAAAAGCTTCAGTTCGTCCGAGCTATGCTAGAGGAGGTGCAACACAAGCTAATGACTGCAGACCAAGCTGTTACAGCCTTCAGATTACTTAAGAAACACACCATTGAGGTGGATGAGCTTTCACAAAAGTATGAAAGTGTGCATAATAATGTTCAGTCAAAACAAGAGGAGTTCATAGCTCTCAAGCTTGCTTTCTCTGAAGCACAGGAGAGGAAAGCTGTTTCACGTCACAAGTTATGGGCTCTCAAAGCAGCACTGGAGAATATTTCGTCAAACAAGCATTTTTGGGAAGGGAGAGAAGCCCGCGCCAGGACAAATGCAGAAGAAGGCTCCTTGCTATTGAAGAATATGAAAGAAGAACTAAGAAGGCTTTGTATACGCAAGCAAGAAGTTGAGTCGGCCTACTTGAAGGCCAAACAATCTGAACTTGATTTAAAGGGAAGCATTGATCGCCAAAAGCTAAAGCTACAAGAAGCTGAAAATCGGAGAAAAGAGACTGAGAATGTACTGTTTGCTATAGATAACTTGGACAGTAGTGAAGCTGCAACTCATAGGACCATGCAATTTGGAAAGGCTTCAGAGCTGTTGAAGTCTGAGGAGGAGCGAACTAGGATGTCAACTGAAATGAAATTGTTGAAAGAACAGCTAGTAAGCATACAGAAAGAGATGTCAAATTTGAAGAAGACATCAGAAACTTTAGATACAGATATTCAAAAACTTGAAGTGGGAATGAAGAGTGAGCTCCACTTGTCAGGGGAGGCAAAACTCGTCTTGCAAAAGGTTGCTGTAGAGAAGGAGATGCTCGCAGAGATGGGAGAGGAGGGTAGAAACCAACTTGAAGATTTTTTGGTTGAATTCCAGCAATGCATCTTCAATTCAGATTTGAAAGAAGCAGAGAATGAACTATATGAAGATGAATTGAAACACGATATTGAAATAATGGAGAAACTGAAAAATCAGCAAAGTTTAGTCATGCAGAAGCTAAATCACATACGCAGTGATCGACAATTTGATTTTGAGAAAGTTGAGGAAGACTTCAACAGTGCCCAGAGGAACCTAGCTGAAGCCAAGTCTTTACTTTTTACAAACTAGTTTATGTGCATTGCTTGGTCTGACATCAACACTAGCCTTGCCTTGGTGATACGTTTCCTTCTGTACATAATTCAGAGTGCAAGCAAGAATTTTTTTATTTTTAATTTTATGTTCTTTGTAGACTGAGTTTGTGGTTTGTTGATTAAGCTTGCTATCAACCACTTGACTATGATTATGTTGTACCTGTTTGTGATTCTGTTTTCTTGGGAAAATGAGAAACATAAAATGGACTGATGCATGATAGCGAGAACCAATTTGTACTACTAGGCAAAATTATTCTTCCATGTAATAGAAACTTGGAGAAGTTAGCTTTTTTTTTTTTTAAATTTATTTTTTTTAGCTACATATATTGAAATTCTTATAAGGGAATTTTACTAACAAGTCCTAAAAATTTTGAGTTTATCGAACAACCTTTTTGACTTTGACATTTCCATTAACCCTTGCCTAAATAAAATAGAAAATCACAATTATATGATATAATAAACAAAACTAAGTACAAAGTTAGTTGAAAGATATTCTTTACATAGAATCCCTAGGGGCTAATATGTGCAAGGTTTTGGGTAGTTTTAGAGGCTCATATATAATTATGGAGATTTTAGGGACTTATATATAATTACCACGATTTGAAAATAAAAAACATTTATAGGACCGCGCTTTTCATTTTTTGATAAGAATAAGACTACTAAAATTTGAACATGTAACTTGAAGGAGAAAATGGATTTTCCGTTCTTGCTCTATGGGATTTCTCCGTTCTCTATTCCTACTTTTTAATATAAGAGGTGGATATAATCACAAAGCCAATCTTTGGGATGTAAAAGCCACCCAATTTTGATTCAGCGCTAATGAACTTTGAAAGCCAATTTGCTCTTGATTTTTATTTTTTGGTGTGACGAGGACTGCAGGTTGAATACCGATTTGGTTGAGTCAGATCCTTTAAAATTTGGGTCTATCAAGTCATTTCTTAATGTGATTTGTAAGATGAAGAAAAAGATAAAAAAAAAAAAAAATACCACCTCGAGTTTTCCGGCTATTATATCTCTAATACTCAAATTAGAAATTATTTGTGAAGAAAATAATTTGTTGTATTTTTAAGAGATAATTACGGGTGACCCCCCTAATTAGCCTTAATTACGGTAAACCCCCCGTAATTTCCGTAATTACCCCCACCCCCCTCAAATTCGCCCATATTTACCCACAGCCCCCTGATTGTTATTTAATCAAATTTTTACCAAAAAATTCCGATTTTACCCCCGGTTATTTTACATATACCCCCCTAAAAACTTACTTTTTTATATTTAACCCCCCGGATTTTGCGTTTTTACAAATAACACCCCGAAAGAAATCAGATTTACAAAAAAGTCCTGAAAATTCGGATTTTTGCAAATAAACCCCCGGAAATTATTCCGATTTACAGAGAAGTCCCCGAAAATTCGGATTTTTGCAAATAACACCCCGAAAGAAATCAGATTTACAAACAAGTCCTCGAAATTAGAATTTTTGCAAATAAACCCCTGAAATTATTCTGATTTACAGAAAAGTCCCCGAAATTCGGATTTTTGCAAATAACCCCCCGTCGCGCGGGCGGGGACGGGGGGAGGCCGGCAGGCGGCGGGAGCGGAGGCGGCGGCCGGCGGCGGGAGCGGAGCCGGAGGCCGGTGGCTGGAGCGGAGCCGGAGGCCGGGGCGCCGGCGCGCCGAAACGCTGGCGCGGACGGCGACGGCCGAGGCCGTTCCGCCCCCGCGTGCCGGGGACGGAGGCCGAAGCCGGCGCGCCCGCATGCCGGGGACGGACGGCCTTGGCCTTGGTCGTCCGCGCCTGCGTGCCGGCACGCCGGCCTCGGCCTCTGTCCCCGGCACGCGGGGGCGGAACGGCCTCGGCCTCGGCCTCCGCTCCTGCCGCCGGCTCGCCGGCGCCCCGGCCTCCGCCACCTTCACCGGCGCGCGGGCGCAGATTTTTGCAAATAACACCCCGAAATTATTCTGAATTACAAAAATGTCCATAACTTTCTTATAAAATCCTCTTCTTCCTGTAGCCCTAAACGTATCTGCGCCGCCGCCGCCGCCGCTCTGCTCTGCCGCTGACGCCGTCGGTCCCTGCGCAGCTGCTGCGGTCGCTGCCCCGCTGGCTCGCCGTCGCCGTCCGCTCGCTGCCCTGCACCACCCACGCCGTCGCTGCTCTGCGCTGCGCCCCCCACGACTTGGCCGTCGCCGTCGCCGTCTGCCCTCGCGCCGTTGCTGCCCCGCCGGCGAGAACACCGCCGTCCCGTTGCTGCTGCCCTCCTTCGTCCTCAGTAAGCCACCATCTTGTTCTTCGTTGTTGCCCCGCCTCCACCTCCTCCCCGCTCGACGGCCTTGAACCCATCCACCACTCCCGTCCCTGCCCCTGCTCCCAGACGGGCTCCGA